>SJYV01029950.1:0-29581 GCA_006410875.1 Neotragus pygmaeus
AAAAATTATCATGCTATAATAATCTCAAATTACAGTTTTCATTTATAGTTAATATATAGTTTTGCAGTGTATGTTAAAACTTTAAAGCAGAATATCAGTAAAAGCTATCTTACCCCATTCTTGAGACAGTAAACCGAAGCAAAACTATGTTTATGTGTAATGACTAGAAAAGAAAACTTAGACATTTTTAACAGTTTCGATTACACAAAATAATTCATAAATGGCAAATTTATTAAGCAGCGGCATTATCTTAAAGGGTGCTTGCTAGCTACTAAAAGTTAGTAGACTAGGTTTTAATGCTTGATCTCTGTATCTTTAAAATTCACCCAATTTGTACCACTTTTTCTCATTTCTATGAAATGAATTATCATTTGTAAAACTATTTGAACATTTTATATAAAACGTTCCACATTCTCATCAAAATTTTCATTAAGCATATTATAAATACTTTGAGTTTCCAATTTTGTGAAATATTTCCATTAGAATATATGATCAGTAATTCAGTAAAAATTGTTGTTGTTCAATCACTCAGTCGTGTCCAACTCTTTACAGCCCCGTGGTCTGCAGCACACCAGGCTTCCCTATCTTGTACTGTCTCCCAGAGTTTGCTCAAAAGTAAAAATTACCTCTCTAAAATATTTTTATCAGATTTATGGAAGTAAAAATTACTTCTTCAAAATATTTTATTGCATGAGGAATCATTTTATTTATAGAAGAAGAAAACTGCAGTGCAAAAAAAGCAGGTAAAAACGAAGGTGTAGAAGAACATTACAAGAGAGGAAAGCTAGCTCCTCCCTGTGGAGCAGGGCCTGTGGGTGTGGGTCACTGCCGCGCCGCCCCCAGCGCCCCCACGCTGCTGGTGGGACAGTCGGTTCGCGGCTCTGTCTGTGGACACGAGGTGTTCTTCGTCCTCCCTGCCCCGCACTGGCCTGAGAGCCAGGTTGCCCCAGGGGTCCCGGGAGCTGAGCGACCTGGGGCTGCTTTTGGACATCTTTGAGCCTCCCCTTCTAGTGCTTGAGATCGGGTGCTGAGGAGGGCTTGGCGCGGCGCCGGCGCTCTGTGAGCTGCGGTGTCTGCCCACGGCAGGACTCACCCTTCGGTCGGTCGTGTGCTTTGCCTCACGAGAAACGAATGAGTGAGAGCGCCTCACTGCCGTCGTCCCTTGTTTTCTGCTCCCCCTCGACTCTGTCACCATGAGAGTGGCCGGATGCTCTGTCATCACAGCCAGATGATAGCAGTCTGGTGTAGAACCTTCTGTTTTTCCCTCTGTACTCATGTAAGTACACAGATGCATTCTACCGTACCTTTCTTTATCGCTCATATAATCACACGAGCATACACACTGCTGGCTGTTTACTGTATAAAAATTGGATCACTTTGGATATTAATCTCTGACAGCTGTAGAAATCCCTGCATGTCAGCACCTGTAGGTCCAGCTCACTCTCTTCAGTGGCCTTGTATCCATCGTGTATCTTCCTCAAGTCTTTCGATCGTTTCCTTACGTGTTTTGTTAGTTTTGCCATGAAGAGCATCTCTATCATAAATGTCCACCGCTCTTGAAATCTGAGCATCTCTTCTATGTTTATTGGCCATTTGAATTTTCTTTTCAACGAAATAGCAGCTTCTTAGCAGTTAGATACACATACTCTTAAAAGAAATGTTCTGTTTCATGCACAAAGAATGTTAAACTTGTCTGTGTTTTAACGATGTCTTTTTTATACCTTCATGGGAAATTTTGGTAGTAATTTTTGACTCAGTGGTTCTTGTATGTCTGCTGAATTAAAGACATCACCATTCTTACCAGATCTGGTTTGGTTTTTTTTTCTCTTTTTGTCTTTGAATTTGCCTAGAGTTTCTTCCGTCTAGGGTTATAATAGTTGAGATAATGAGCCATAGATACAAATTGCTTCTGCACATTTCCTTGATTTTTGTTTTTCAAATTTTTCTTTAGATGTCTCCAATTTGGGTACTTCTCTTTCCTGTGTAATGTTATTAAAAGTAAACAGAAACCATGAAAAAGGAAGTCATGTCATTTAGGGTAAAACATACTTAGAATAAAACATTGTTGTTCCATCACTAAGTTGTGTCCGACTCTTCGGACTGCAGCGCTCCAGGCTTCTGTGTCCTTCACTGTCTCCCAGGGTTTGCCCAAACTCATGTCCATTGAGTCAGTGATGCCACCCACCCATCTCATCCTCTTTCTCGTCTCGTCTTCTCTTCCAGCCCTCAATCTTTCCCAGCATCAAAGTCTTTTCCCGTGAGTCGGCTCTACACATCAGGTGGCCAAAGTATTGGAGCTCAGCAGCAGTCTTTCCAGTGAATACTTGGAATTGATCTCCTTTAGGATTGACGAGTTTGATCTCCTTGCTGTCCAAGGGACTCTCAGGAGTCTTCTTCAGCACTACAGTTCAAAAGCATCAATATTTTAGCACTCAGCCTTGTTTATGATCCAGCTCGCACATCTGTACATGACTGCTGGAATAAAACATATGTAGACTAAAATTGTTAGCATATGAAGAGAAAATACGGCGTTTCTAAAAACTAATGGAGAAGGAAATGGCGACCCACTCCAGTATCCTTGCCTGGAAAATCTCATGGACAGAGGAGCCTGGTGGGCTGCAGTCCATGGGGTCGCAAAGAGTCGGACACAACTGAGCAGCTAACACACTTACACTTAAAAACTAAGGAAGGTTAAAACAAAGTTAAAAGTCAAAAGAAACCCTGTTAGGGACAAGCAGACAAAATATATCATATTCACGACTAGTTACATTTAGTTATTGGGAAAATAGAATTGTCAGCATTTTTGTAGTTACTAGGTAAGGTGTGTTTTAAATTGTGTTTAAAATTTTATCCCCATTTACCCTCTACCAGAATATATAAAAGAAAAAAAGAATAGTTTAAATCAGTGCCCATCCTCCTGATTTGGTTTAAAGGAGTTAAACTCCCTGTCTTCAGGAAAGTGACAGTGACCTGTCCTCAGCTCAGAACCTGTTGAAGAGTCTCCCCCGACCAGACTCTCTTTAAAAGTGGGGACAACGTTACTCCTTTTTAGTAAAGAAATGCTGCCTAAACCACATTTTCATCTGTCTCCTCAATGGGTTGTGTGTCATACATTTCATATATTTCACTCCAGGATTTAAAAAATGTTTTTGGTGGAGAAAAGTTTGAATGTGTAATATAACTTTATTAGCTTCCAAAGAGTAACATTCTCCCAGCATTTGTATAAGTAATATGATTTTCCTGCTTACATCAATGGTTCTGTTTTGGTCACCAGCAAAAGTAAGCCGCCTCCTGTCTCCCCTGAATTGCCTGCTCTGACAGTTTTCTGCTGGTTCCTTTAACAAGTTGTTTTTGTCACTCTTTTCACTGACAGCCATTCATCGGAACAGCCCCCGTCCCGTGAAGGTACCTCGATGCCATAGCGACCCTCCTAACCCACATCTGATTATCCCAACTCCAGAGGGATTCAGGTATTTGGTGCCTGTGTAGTTGTTTGCTTTACAGATTCTTCTCTGATGTGCATCTGATCTGAGAGCTGCTGATGCTTGCTCTGATACAAATACTGTTTTCTCTGTTGTTTATACATTTTTAAAAGCTCTTATTTTCATTGTCTTGAAGACACACCACTCTGCCTTAGTTACAAAAGGAGACTTGCACATTTAAAGCACACTTGTACCTTTCAGGATAACTTTGTGTCTCAGCTTATTTTTAACTGCCAGCTACTAAATGCTTTCCAGCTTCGGAATAATTCTTTCTTTTCCTTCCTTTGAAAAATAACTTGAGGAGAACAAATTTGAGTGTGCATAGCATGGTAAATGTTTGAAAAGCAGAACTAAATGTCCTTTTAGAAGCTGGAGATAAAAACTGGAGTGACCCTTCCAGTCTTGACTTCTCTGCGTGTATGTAACTATGAAGCAACTTAAATTTTGAGTGAGTTGGAAACTCTCAAAACACTTCCCTTGAATGTGGTGGCATTTCTGCATGTGGAAGTGGTGAGCGTTGCTCTGCCCTGAGAATCAAGCAGTTTTTAAGTTAGTTTTATTTTTCACGGTGCTTGGCTAGGAAAGGACAGTTATTGTTAACAATAGCTAGCTTGAAATTAGTTACTTTTTTTCACGTGCGTATGTGCTCAGTTGCCTCAGTCGTGTCTGACTTTGGGACCCCAGGGACTGTAGCCCACCAGGCTCCTCTGTCCGTGGGATTCTCCAGGCAAGAAGACTGGAGTGGGGTGCCGTGCCTTCCCGACCCAGGGGTGGAGCCTGCGTTCCCTGTGTTGGCAGGCCGATTCTGTACCACTGAGCCACCTGGCCTGAATCTCACAGAGCAGTCTGCAATTTCTGTCTGAAGATGATTCTTTGCTTCCTCACCCTGTGTTATCTTTTCCTGAAACCACGCACGAGCCCATCCCCTTCCTCGCCTGTGTTCCTGAAGCTCTTCTTCTCCTCCCAGCACCCGGAGCGTGCCCGCGGACGTGCGGAGCCTCGGCAGCCCCGCGCCCGCGCCCGCCGCCGCTCGTCCTGGCCCCTCGGGCAGCGACCCGGCACCGCCCAAGCCCATCAGCGGTGCCCATGAGACCAGGTAGTCTGCCCCGCCCCTCGCTCCGATGCGGTGCCCATGAGACCGGGTGGTCTCCGCATCCCTCGCTCCGGGTGCAGTGTCCATGAGACCGGGCAGTTTGCCCCACCCTCACCCCAGCATGGTGCCCGTGAGACCAGGGGATCTCCCCACCCCTCACTTCCGACCCCTGCACTCCTGCAGTGACCTTGGCTCTGGGATGTGTCCCGGGGCTCACGGGGCTGCTTTCGTGTGGTCGGGCGATGCTCAGGGGCCCTCCTTGGGGTGCCGTGGCCCCAAAGCTCCAGCACAAGGAAGTCATCTGCCCGAGTTTTATATTTCTTTGGCACAAACATTAACCCAAATGACTTGAGTTTCTGCTGATAGTAACCGTGCAGGGAGGGTCAGTGAAAAGAACCTGGTCCAGCAGTAGGAGACTGCTGGCAGACGCCGAGCCTTTCCTGCGGAGTTTCT
Organism: Neotragus pygmaeus; assembly: GCA_006410875.1. Lineage (NCBI taxonomy): Eukaryota > Metazoa > Chordata > Mammalia > Artiodactyla > Bovidae > Neotragus > Neotragus pygmaeus. The sequence continues at coordinate 5,029 of SJYV01029950.1, forward strand.
CGGGCCCTCGGGGGCGGCTTCCGTCTAGGTCGTACCTAGAAGTGGTGGTGGTGATTCATGTTCTTTTTTAATCTTTTGTTTAAATCACTTTTCAAACGCAGTTTCCTGATTTACACGGTTGTTGACTAGAAGTGGTTTATAGTGGTGTGGAAAACCACTTGATGAGGTTTGCATCTCGTATGGAGACTAGATCGGTGCTAGAGAGAGCTGTCAGACGCTTGGCAAGCTCCAGACAAACGTGAGCCTCTTGCCTGACATCTGCTGTGTCAGCACTGAGGCCGTGCAACTTCTCCCATTTTGGCCGAGTTACTTGGCGAGGGGAGGGGGCAGTGGGGGGGCGTGTAGGGGATCTCATCAAGGTCTCAGATGCTTAAAGGAGAAAGGACATTTGGTGGCTCCTAATCAACCCTTGTGCCTGGTGACAGAATGGACACTGTCAGCCTTCTCATCTTCCCGTAAGGATGCTGACAGAGTCAAACAAAATGCAACAAAAACGATGAAGCTGGAAAAGAACTCGGTGCTCTTTATCCTGCTCCCAAGAAGAAATATTAGCGTGTTGGCAGAAAGGTGACACATGGTTTTAGAATTTTAAATAGACTAAGTATATTTTTAATTTAGTCTAATTGAAGGATAATTGCTTTACAACATCGTGTTGGTTTCTGTCATACATCAACATGAAGACGAAGATTTTTTAGACTTAGTTTATAGCAGTCTAAAACGTCTACAGATATTTCCCATTTTCTCATGCATTAAAATAATTAATATTCCCTAATTTTTAGTAACAAATGTTTGTCTGTAAATTAAAAAAAAAAAAAGCCCAAGTATTTTACGGCTTAAGCAGTCAACTAAAAAAAAATTAACAATTAACATTGGATAAATTCCCGTTGACCCTGTTTTTCCTGTTTAGAACCTTTTGCGGCAGACTTTCCCACGCGTGCTTCATGGCCGTAGGGGGGTTGCTGCTGTCTTCTTTGTTAGTTCCGTTCAGGAAGTGAGGAGCCCTGAAACACAGCCATAGTTGAGAGCACGCAGCCTGCACTGTGCTCCCACGCGATACGCAGCCTGCGCTGTGCTCCCCGTGGGATACGCAGCCTGCGCTGTGCTCCCACGCGATTTCCCCAAAACAGAAGGACTCGTGAACTCTTGGTTCAGGCCTTTGTCAGTCGAGGGTGCGTGCTTTGAAACAGATCGTTGTGCAGGCGGCCTGTGCCCACCCTTGGTCTCAGGCCCTGCCCAGGCGGTTTCTCAAGCATGTTTTGAGCAGCGTTTCAGAAGTGTGCTTCGTTTATCCTTTAGGACAGTCCTTGAGATCGAGACATTTTACCTCCGTCATAACGTGCCATCCCAAAGGCCTCTCCTCACCGAGGAGTGAAGTGGTCTGTACCTCCTGCCGGTGTGTGTGACGGGAGGTAGGGGGCCGCGGGGCCAGCCCCCTGCTGCCCTCCAACCTGACCCTCTGCCGCAGCCTCCCAGGCGTCCGTGCAGGGGCCACATGGTGCCCCCAGATGGGCTCTCCATGCTGCCCCCGGCTGGGGTGGGCTGGGGGAGGCAGAGTGGGTCCCGGGCTCCCTGACCTCGGCAACCTGCCGTAGAGAGACGTCAGCCACAGGGAAATTTTTACTTTGCCCCACGGCATCCGATCGGCACTTTGATCTGATACGGTTTGACTTAGGAAATGGGCTTCCGCGATCTTAGCATTGTCAAGAAAATAATCCTGCAGTGTTCTGCTTGCTGGAGTAGCTCTTAACTGGTTTGAGAGACCCGGTTGTTTATTTTTCAGGAATTGTGCAAGTCAGTTGTTAGACGTTGAAAACTGTTGAAGTCTGCAGACTCCTGCTCCCCCTGCAGCGAGCCGTTAGGCATTTACTCATACACCATTTGGTTGAAGTGTGTTTTCTTGCCTGTTGCCCCAGGAGAATCTGAGGATGTAGAGTTGGCTAACCTCCTCTCTGGGAAAGCAGGAAGATAGGCATGTTGGTGGCTACTCTGTGATCCCAGGATTGGCACAGCTTAAGAGGAGGGTGTTTTTTCTTCACTTTAGCATCAGTGATGTTATTCCATGAAATGATACCAAAACTTCTTGATGAACTACGTAGCAGGAGATGTCCTCCTCACTCCAGACTTAACACGGACTGCGCTAGATTTGAGAGTGTAGGGAGATAAAAAAATAAGCCTTGCACACTTCATAATTTGTGAATGTCTGTCCAGTAGACCATGTTGCTTTAAACCTGCTCAGTCTGTAATTTTAAAAAAAAAAGCATAAAAGCTACCATACTTCATTATATCATTTGTTTAAATATGCACTAAGCTGGTTAATAAACTAACACCGTGTTTATTTCCAGTGATTTGAATTATAATTTAATGCTTGCCCTTATTTAATTCTGGGCTTGATTTACCCTTTTGTGGACTCCTTCTGGATTGCTGAACACTTCTGGAAAAGCCGCAACTTAGCTTTGCCCTTTACATGTTAAGCTTCCTGCTTTTCTGCCCTTTTGCTTGGCTACTGCTTAAGAAATGGTTAGGCATTCCCTTCCACTTGCTCCTGAAGAGACTTGAGGTCTTGTGAATCATGTAACGATTTTAGCACTTTGAATAGAATTAAGTACTTGAATATAATGTGATGATCATCTTAAATATCAGCCAGATTTGACTCCTAATTTTAATCCATCCCGGGCTTAAATTAGAGACCTCTCCACACACGTCAGCGATACTTCAGTAACCACTGTTCTGCTTTTATTTTTGTGGCTGTCTTTAACATGAAGCCATGTATTGTGCAGCCAGTTGTCCTGCGTTCTCCTTCCAAACCCCAGAGACAGGTGTCTCGGTGGGGGCGCTGTCACTTGGGGTGAATCCGTCAGTCTTGGTTTGGGGGCTGTCCTTCGTGTAGTCCTTTACCCATGGATGCCCAATGTTCTTGGGGGCAGAGTCACCCCCAGTTGAGAATTGCTGCTCTAGAAGACTCTGACAAATCTTTCAAGTTCTATCAAATTGATAGCTTAATTTTTGGAATGTTAAAACAGGGGTTCCAGCGTCCCTGAAAATGACCGCCTGGCTTCCATCGCAGCTGAACTGCAGTTCAGGTCGCTGAGCCGCCACTCCAGCCCCACCGAGGAGCGCGAGGGTGAGTGTGAGATGTCCCCTGCGTCCCCCGCCAGCCTCACCGCTCGTCCGGGACCACTGACTCCCGCTGAGAACAAGGGGTGACGGAGCCTTGGGAGAGGTTTAGTGCTGGGCACGTTGGCCTTTTAATATAGATGCCTTTCTACGTGTGCGTTTTCTCCCTCTGTTGCTAAATAATTTTTAAAAATTATTGTTTCTGGTATTTTAATTATTGAGCACTCTTAATTCACTTTAAAAGTATAAAGTGGCACTGTGCTTGTGGATGACAGGTTTTACTAGAATGCAGAGGCAGGAGTCTTTGCCCAGAAACCACACCGTTGCTCCTGTAGCTCTACTGTGCTCTTGGGTAGGACCTTGGGAAGGGGGGACCCCCTCCCACCTACCCCCAACCCCCCACAAGAATCCAGTTTTTGCTCAGGATTCTATTGTCTGTTACTTGTGGAAGCTTAATGTGGTTAAAGTCCTATAACCCCATTAACAGCTCCTTAGCTTGGTGCTTTTTGCTCTGAATGATTGTAGAGATAGCTTTTCACACTCACAGCAAACAAATCAATCACCGGGAATGACAGGCTGGTGATTCACTAATCATCACTATCATCACCTGCATTTCATTCTGGCTCTGAATCAAATGTGCCTGTTTGTTTTATAAGTCTTATTAGTTTGTATGAAAAAATACTTTCTGCAGAACCAGCATATCCAAAAGGTGATTCAAGTGGGTCAACTCGAAGAAGCTGGGAACTTCGGACGCTTATCAGTCAGACCAAGGGTAAGAGAAGGAATGTGGAGTGCCTAAGCAGAAAGCAGACAGTTACAGCTGAAAGACGCACAGCTTGTGGCTTACTCGGCCTTCTGCATTAGTGTTTCATGGTCCCCTTTGTGCCTCTGGCCTCACTTCCTGTCTGTGCTGTGTGTGTGCACTTCCTGTTTCTTATCATTATAAGTTCCTTTGGAGCAGGAATCTATTTCTCTCAGTTTTGTATTCTTCAAACAGGGTGATGTTCATTTGATGTGTCACGTGGGTGGGCCCTTCACATAATCCTTTGTGCATGATGTGTGTGTTAAGTCGCTTTGCTGCTAAGTCGCTTCGGTCGTGTCCGACTCTGTGCGACCCCATAGATGGCAGCCACCAGGCTCCCCCGTCCCTGGGATTCTCCAGGAAAGAACACTGGAGTGGCTTGCCATTTCCTTCTTCAATGCATGAAAGTGAAAAGTGAAAGTGAAGTCACTCAGTCATGTCTGACTCTTAGCGACCCCGTGGACTGCAGCCCACCAGGCTCCTCTGTCCATGGGATTCACCAGGCAGGAGTACTGGAGTGGGCTGCCATGCCTTCCTCCAGGGGATCTTCCTGATCCAGGGATCAAACCCGCATCTCTTATGTCTCTAGCATTGACAGGCGGGTTCTTTACCCCTAGTGCCACCTGGGAAGCCCTTTGTACGTGGTCAGTTAGTCAGTCAGTTCAATCGCTCAGTCATGTCCGACTCTTTACGACCCCATGAACCACAGCACGCCAGGCCTCCCTGTCCATCACCAACTCCTGGAGTTCACTCAGACTCACGTCCATCGAGTCGGTGATGCCATCCAGCCATCTCATCCTCTGTCGTCGCCTTCTCCTCCTGCCCCCAATCCCTCCCAGCATCAGTCTTTTCCAGTGAGTTAACTCTTTGCATGAGTTGGCCAAAGTACTGGAGTTTCAGCTTTAGCATCATTCCTTCCAAAGAACATCTAGGACTGAGCTCTTTTAGAATGGACTAGTTGGATCTCCTTGCAGTCCAACGGACTCTCAAGAGTCTTCTCCAACACTGCAGTTCAAAAGCATCAATTCTTCGGCGCTCAGCTTTCTTTATAGTCCAACTCTCACATCCATACATGACCACTGGAAAAACCATAGCCTTGACTAGATGGACCTTTGTTGGCAAGCTCATGTCTCTGCTTTTGAATATGCCGTCTAGGTTGGTCATAACTTTGCTTCGAAGGAGTAAGCATCTTTTAATTTCATGGCTGCAGTCACCATCTGCAGTGATTTTGGAGCCCCCAAAAATGAAGTCTGAGACTGTTTTCACTGTTCCATACATGGTAGGAATATAATAAATACTTGTGAAATGAATAAGCACTTATTTATTATGTTAAGCTGAGAGAAAGCATTTGTCATACACAGCAGGTGATCGGTCCGTATGAACCAGAAGAATAAGTTGCAGAAAGGGCCCTGATCTAGCACAAAATGCTTTCACGTATTCTTCGTCACAACAGTCTGGAGCCGTACGTAGGCAGAACGGATCCTATTCTCTTTTTGTAAGTGATCCGAGTTTCTGAGAGACCAGACGTTTGGCCGAGGTCGCCCATGCATTCCCCCACAGCGCCCCTCTGGAACATGTGTGACTGGGCAGGAGGGTTGTCACCAGCCCGGAGCAGTCACAAGGGGCTTCAGGGAAGGTTGAGGCTTGGGCTGGCCCCTGAAGGAGAAGGAGGTCTGTGTCCAGCCAGAATGGAAAATACAGAAAGAGAATCATATCTGGAGGCCCAGTGACTAAAGAGCAGATCAGCGTGCCCAGCCCAGCCTGGCAAGCGCGGGTGTAAGTGGAGGCAGAGCTGAAAGGGTGCGGGGAGGTCTCGGCACAGCCGGTCCTCAGCGGTGGGCTCGGTGGCCCAGGCCCTGTGTGTAGACCGCGGGCAGCCCCTGAGCCTCTGCAGCGTGCAAGCCTCCCATGTTCAGGGAATGGAGGGCGGGGGGTGAGGAGGACGGCGAGGCAGGCCTGGGTCGCGGAGGAGGTGGGGAGCAGGCCCGAGTGCCGTCGCGGGCAGTGTGAACGAAGATGCTGACCACGGGGTGTTCAAGAGGCAGGAGCAGTCGCGAAGCCACATTCGCCAGGCCAGGCAGGTGAGGCGCCTGTAGGGTTTGAGGGTCAGGGGGGCGTTCATCAGCTTGAGCCCAGTGGCAGGGAAGGGGGTCTCCCCAGGGCCTCTTATTACGTCATCAGCGGTTCCCACGGATACCAGGTCTTTATGATAATTTTCAAAACAAATACTTTGTGGTCAAGTAAACTTGGGAACTCTTGGAAGAGTTACAGTTTGCACAGACATCTTAAAAGACTAGGAAATGTTGAGAAATGTTCACTGTAAACAGACTATTTCCCAGGAGCATTTAACAGTGGAGCCCCTGGCCTGACAGCTGTGAACCTCGGGCAGTGCCAGGCAGTCGCGATGTGCCATGTAGTAGGGTGAGGGGGACAGGCATCCCTGCGTTTAGGGAATGGTTGTGGTTGGAACTTCATAAATCTCTGGGAATTTCTCTTCTCAGAGAGTAACCTTTCAGTCATCCCAGTCCTCAGTGATCACTTTGATAGAACATTCAGGCTCTTAGATGCCTCCTTAGGGTACTGCATGTGAGAACTGCAGAGGTCGAGAGCTTTTCACATTGTGGATTGTGACCTGTTGGTGGGTTGTTGTAAAATCAGCACGCACACACACACACACACACACACACACACACACAGAAATTGAATGGAGACCCAGTCACGTGTAGAAAGAGTAATAGTGTTTCATGAAGTGGTTGTTTTAGATATCCGTGTAAAAGATACTTCTTTCTATAAATCATGATAAAGTAAGTGGGAGAAATAGAGGTGGCTAGATGGAAGAATAAGGAAAGATAATAACAAAAGCTAAAATTTACCCAGTGTTTTCATGTTCCAGGCACTGGGCTAAATGCTTTATGTGTGTGCTTTCATTGAATTCTCATAGTATCTCTGAATGAGGTATTTCTGTTTTGCATTTGATGGCTAAAGAAGGTAATTCACTTGTCGATTTTCAAACACCTAGAGAAAGGTGAAGCCTGGGTTTTGTTCCAGCCATTCTGACTCTAGAGAAAGGAAAGCTTTACTCCCTTCCCAGCAGAGAGCAGAGACAGCTTCCTGGAGGCGAGTAGAGCTCTGACAGCTGGGAGACAGGGAGGCGTGAGCACGGCAAGGAGTGAGGCGCGGCGTGGTGTGCTCCGTGGAGGCTCCTCAGTCAGGCTGGTCCGGAGACTGGTGGGGCCAGGGGCAGTGGCCAGGAGAAGCGAGCCTGGAAAGACCCTGCGTGATGGCCTTGGGCTGTTGGTCAGCAAGTTGGGATAAACCATGAAATAAATTATGTGGGTAAACAATGTGATCAGATTTTACGTTTGAGTAAGAGAATTCTGGGGGACTCCTTTGTGGCTCAGTGGTAAAGAATCTGCCCACAACGCAGGAGACCTAGGACACATGAGCTCGATCCCTCGGTGGGGAAGATTGCCTGGAGAAGGAAGTTACAACTCACGCCAGTATTCCCGCCTGGGAAATCCCACAAAGAGGAACCTGGTGGGCTACAGTCCGTGGGGTCGCAAAGAGTCAGACATGACTGAGTGGCTAAACAATGAGAAAATCCTGAGCAATGAGAGCAGGTGGAGGGGAGAGACTAGAGGCGGACGGGTGGCTACTGCAAAGTCTAACCAGCCTCGGAAGAGGAAACCGTTGATCCTGTCTGAGTAGCTTCTGTTCTGTGTTCGTACTTCCCTGTAGTGGATTGCGTGCTCTGAAGAGGTGAGCTTTTGGGGACTTTCATTCAGGTGCAGTGTAGCTGAATAGAGGATGCTTGATGGAGTGCTAATGTCTGTTGCTCTGTTTTTGTGATTATTTGCTGGAAGTAGACGTGATTGTGGTTGTTGGGATGACTGAGTTTACGCCTCTCCCTGCAGATACTGCTTCTAAGCAAGGACCCATAGAAGCCATTCAGAAGTCAGTCCGGCTGTTTGAAGAAAAGCGGCATCGAGAAATGAGGAGGAAGAACATCATCGGCCAAGTCTGCGACACCCCCAAGTCTTACGACACCGTCATGCACGTCGGCTTGAGGAAGGTGACCTTCAAGTGGCAGAGAGGCAACAAAATCGGTGAGGAGGCTCAGGAGCACGGCGCAGAGAGGGCCCCTGCTAGAAGTAACAACAGTCACACTTTTTTAGGTTAAGTCTCCCGTGGTTGATCTTTCTCTCTCACAGGCGTGGCAAATACACATCCTCTCCTTTGCACAGGGTTCTGATTTTTTGGTTTCACTTGTAAGATATGTTCTAAGAACAATGTAAAAGAGATTTTTAAATGATTCATGAAATGGAATAGTTCTGCTTGGTAGCTCCAGAACTCGCCAGTGGAGAGCTCCGTAACCCTTACTGCTTTGGTCTAGTCTGTATTCTTTACATCTTATTCCCACACGATCCTTACTGAAGCGAGACTGAATACAAATGCCAGTGGGGCAGTGTCTTCAAAAACATTCATTAGTTTCCAGATGAAACAGTTTCCTGTTGAATAACTAGTGATAGATTGTGTGGAGAAGGAGCTGATCAAGCTTCAGACCTTTCCCCCTTTCAAACGCGTTTATCTGTTGAGCATTTAGGTCTGGAGAGGCAAACGCAGTTGTAATATAGGACTCTGTGAGCCTCAGGAAGTTTTTGTAGAGCTGTCAGGACAGAAGGCACTGAACAGAATCAGAATCTGTATAAATGGTGTGAATTCTCATTGTCAGTCTTATGTAGCCATATATCCCCTTAGTTTAATGTTTCAAAAGGTGTCTCTGTAGAGTACCCCACTGAAGTGCCATACGCCTGGACAGACAGCAGGGAGGCCCCCTGGGATGGCAGCCAGGCCTTATCCCGGCTGCGCCCCTGTCCCCGGCCTAGACCTCCCCCAGGGCCATAAGGGGCTTTGGAGTGTGCACCAGGGGCTCAGCGCTCGCCTTCAGGCCCCTTCTGGGATTTGCCGGTCAGTTCTATCCTGTCTACAGGTATTTACAGGTAAGATATAGTGAAAAGATGGCCCGAGACTTAGGTTATCAGGGAGCGTTCAGAAATAGTTTGGCTCTTGGAGCAGTAGACTGTGGTAAGCACGATTCTGGATGTATGGACGTGGAGTTGGGGCGGGAAGACCTCACTGTGCGTTGGCGTGAGTCAGCGTGGCCTGGCCTTGGCGGCTGAAGCAACGCGTCTGTCCCTGTCCACAGGGGAAGGGCAGTACGGGAAGGTCTACACCTGCATCAACGTCGACACCGGCGAGCTGATGGCCATGAAGGAGGTGGGTGCCCGGCCCTGCGGCCTCTGTGTGGCTGGACACTCGGAGCGAGGCTTGCGTTCACGAGCTGAGGGCTGGCCCGAGCGCTCCCCCAGGGCACCGTTTCAGACGTCTCAAACGCTGATGTTTCCCACAGTCTAGGCATTCACACCTTTGGGACCGTGGGGTACTTGCTCGGGGGGCCTTGGGGGACCTTTGTGGAAAGGTTCAGGAATGAGCAGCCTGTTAACTGCTGGAGGTGGAATGGCAGCACCCAGGAACGCCCGCGGAGGGCCCGGGGGACACCGAGGGCTGTGGCCGTCGTGGGACGCTGCCCGTCAGCTCCCGCAGCGCCTCCTCATCCTCGCCACGGGGCACTCAGGCCGGTTAATTCAGCCTGCGGTTAGGAAAGTGATCCGCTGGCTGCTGCCTGAGCGTGTACTCTAAAGCAGGCGAGCTTAACTCATCAGCGAGGGAAGAGAGCCCGCCCGGAAGTCAGGGGGGCGCATTTCTAGTTTGTGCCGGTTTCCTTTTCCAGATTCGGTTTCAACCCAACGACCATAAAACCATCAAGGAAACTGCAGACGAGCTGAAAATCTTTGAAGGCATCAAGCACCCCAATCTGGTTCGGTATTTTGGTGTGGAGCTACATAGAGTAAGCCAACTTTGATCACACAGTGCGGTGTGAGCGGTCAGTGAGGGCGCAGGTGGAGTCCTGTCCTACATCACAGGTCTTCTCATTTCAGAGCACAGTAACTTTGCCTAATTATCAGGAAATCTCCATGAGTTACACCATTTCTGCCTTCTCTCTGAAACTAGAGGAGTCCTTCCTGAAATGTAAGTTGTAGACCGTAGTCATTAACCCGACATCATAAAGCACTGAAACCCATCCTGCCAATCAGAAGATTTCTCTAGTGCCCCCCGACGCTGCTGTCACTTGCTTTTTTCTTTTCCCCCTTTGGTTTTTTGCCGAGCCACTATTGAACACACTATTGAGTAATTTTTCTTTTTTCCTTTTGTTTGTATTTAAAGAACCATTGTAAAATGAGAGAAAGCGAAGACCTCAGCTTATTTTCCCCTGTGTGTTTAGCAGTAAACACTTGGAGGGAAAGAGGATCACCTGGAGCTTCTCGGTGGAATAGGAGCTTCCGGGGAAGTTGGATACTGGCGATTTTTAACGTTTTTCGTGGATAAATTCATATCTGAAAAGGATGTGTTTCAGTACTTAATAATAGATTTATAGGGACAGTCCTGTTGGTCCCTGTCTGAGATTATATAGCAGATTGAAATTTCAGAGGGTTACAGACATTTATCACCTGTGATTCGGCGATGGTCTTATCCCGACAAGCTGTATAATTCCAGACAGAGGAGGCAGGCAGACACCGCTCTTTATAGAGGAGTTACAAATGACCATTTTGAGATGAATTCAGACTTCAGGATGACTAGTGTAGCTGACCCTTAGAAGGAAGCGTCCTCGGGGGCGTGGCCAGTGGAGCGTTCCAGGCTCTGCACTCAGCGCCCAGGTGGACATGGGGCCCTGTGTGATTCCTCCCGCAGGAGGAGATGTACATCTTCATGGAATACTGTGACGAAGGCACCTTGGAAGAGGTGTCGCGGCTGGGACTCCAGGAGCACGTCATCAGGCTGTATTCGAAGCAGATCACCGTGGCCATCAACGTCCTTCACGAGCACGGCATAGTTCACCGTGATGTTAAAGGTGATCCCCACACTCCCCTGCCTGCCAGGGCGTCAGCCATGCCCAGCACAGGGTGGCTGCCCTCACTTCTCCAAAAAGAAACAGCTTTACTTTGAATATTCTTCTGTGAAGAACCCAGCATTAGAAACTGTACAGGCCACACATCTCCTTCCAGGATCATATACCTCTGCTCTTTCTGCTCAGCACTACGTTTAGTCAGATCTGTGCCCCAAAATGAAACCTGCTGCTGCATAGGCTGGTTTGGCTTGTGATCAGAACATCCTTTCTTTCCCTTCTGAATTTGAATGTGAACGTTGTGAACATGTAAAGTGACGGTGAATCAGGAAGGCTGGTATAAGTTAACGATTTGCAGCTGAGTTTGGGGAGAGGGCAGTTTATTTGGGTTTCCCTGGTGGCTCAAATGGCAAAGAATCTGCCTGAAATGCAGGAGACTCGGGTTTGATCCCTGGGTTGGGAAGATCCCCTGGAGGAGGGTGTGGCAGCCCACTCCAGTGTTCTTGCCTGGAGAATCCTGTGGACAGAGGAGCCTGGTGGGCTACAGTCCATGGGGTCACAAACCGTGGAACATGACCTAGTGACGAACACTCTGACTTCAGGGTTTATTTACACCACCCTCCTCCAGAGTAGAGTTCTGCTCGAGGTCAGCTTGGTCACACTGGCGAAGGAAAGTGCTGGCCCTTCTCGTGTGAAGGGGGCAGCCATGCTTATCCCAGAACTGCCTCCTTTGTGTTTACCTGACCCACATCATGCCCCTGATCTGTGTATTTGGGAGTCTCGGGGATAATTAGAATGACAGATTAGGTTGGTCTGTAACTGACCCCAGGCTGAACGATTTCATTCTCTCCCTTAACCTGAGGCCAGCCTACACAGACAGGTTCACTGTCAATGGCTGGACTTGCAGCCAGGCATTAGCCCGCCTGGGGCCGGGCCACCCCAGCGCCTTCTTCGCTGGTGCACAGGTTCACTGTGAATGGCCGGACTTGGAGCCAGGCATTAGCCCGCGTGGGGCTGGGCCACCCCAGGGCCTGCTTCGCTGGTGCACAGGTCCACTGTCGATGGCTGGACTTGCAGCCAGGCATTAGCCCGCGTACGGCCGGGCCACCCCAGGGCCTGCTTCACTGGTGGAAGAACCGCCCACGCTCTGAATGGCTCCCGCGTGCCCGGCGTGCCCCAGTCGCGCTGCCTGCCCACCCCGTCCACCACACTGCTTTGTTGTCTGGGCATTTGCTTCATCAGCTCTGGGTGAGGCCATGGCGCAGCCCACCTCCAGTTGTTCTGACATGAACCCCACACTCAGGAAGTGGTACCTTCGTGTCGTTGGCCGTGGCCATAAAGAGAATCCCTCAGAGTCCTCGCATCAAGTCCACCCCTGTGCATCCGTGTGCTGATCTTTAGAGCTCAGTGTGGCTGAGAGAGAGGGCCTGTGAGTCAGCTCTGGACCCATGCATTAGCGCAGTGTGTGCCGGCGGACCACTGCCCTGGGAGCGGGGAGGCCCAGCAGCTCGTTGTGCAGCTGGCTGTCTAGCATGAGGGCTCTGTGTGGCCTTTGGAGGGAGGTACCTTGGACAGAAGGCTGAGCCGTGTGGCTCGGTCAGAGGGGTTCAGGCCTTGTAGCCTGCAGGAGGCGGGGCCGCCCTGGGAGATGAGCAGTGACCCCAGGTTCCAACTGGAGCACGAGCCAGGTGTGTGTGCTGCTCCTGAGATAGGAGACGCACGCAGAACGTTCTTTCCATCAGCCTGGACTCGGTCTGATGGCAGCTTCGGATGCATCTCTGCAGACCAGCAGAGAGAGAGAGAGTGTGTGCGTGCATGTGCGTGTGTGTGAGAGTGTGTGAGTGTGTGTGTGGGTGTGTGTCAGGTCTCGATTACACTTGCTTCCTGCTATGGCCACTGCTGAGCCTACACCAGCTCTCACCTTCAGAACTGCTGCCACAGGCATTTGTGACTTACAGGTAATTTCTCTTTTAAGTATCTCCCTGGGTTTTTAAAAAACTAATTATTTCATATTTGGCTGTAGTGGGTCTGCGTAGCTGCACGCGGGCTTTCTCTGGCGGTGGTGAGCTGGGGCTGCCCGTCTTGCGGTGCGCGGGCTCCTCGTGGATGTGGCTTCTCTCTGTGCAGAGCGCGGGCTCCGGGTGTGCGGGCTGCGGCAGTGGCCGTGCTCGGACCCGGTGGCTGTGCCCAGCTGCCCTGCGGCAGGCGGAACCTTCCCAGACCAGGGACCATACCCACGCCCCCTGCACTAGCAGGTGGATTCTTACCCACTGTGCCACTAGAGAAGTCCCTCTCCCTGCTTTTTTTATGTTGGAATTTATGTTTGTGTTTCAGTTCAGAATTTGTCAAAGCTGTCTGCACTGGTATTAAAATTTGTTTACTTTGTATTACCATTTGTGAATGAGGCTTAAAATCTTTCTAAAGATAACACTTTGCAAGTAAGGCATCATAAATCTTGATAATGTTGCAAATCAAGTTCCTGATAGTTCAAGTTACCACGTAAGCTTCAGAATGCCTGCGTTGTGTATCAGAGGCTCACCACGGCTCATTTCTCGTTAGGTGCCAACATCTTCCTGACCTCGTCTGGACTAATCAAGCTGGGGGATTTTGGATGCTCAGTAAAGCTTAAGAACAATGCGCAGACCATGCCTGGTGAAGTGAACAGCACGCTGGGAACAGCAGGTGGGTCCGGCGAGGTTGGGCTCTGCCCCGGGGCTCCCTCCAGCATGCTGGGACCCTTCTGTCCGCCTCCTCCTGGTTGGCAGACATGGGCTCCTCGCCCGGCGGGGAGGAGCCACGCCTGAAAGTGCTCATCAGATTGGGAGGTCACATATCTCCCTTAAACTTACAGCAGGGAAGAAAGGCCTCCCTTCCTTCCCAGAAAAGCCTTGTGTTTCACAGTGGGTTTATGAAAACTATTCTAGTCAAAACAGCATTATGTTTAAACAATGATTATTTGTTTTGATTATTTAGAAACATGTCATAAAACTTCACATTCTCTTTTGCAGGTTAAATTTCATGTTTTTCGTCACAAATAGAATTTATCTGAATATTTGCCCATTCAGAATTGTCTTTTAGGAGATTAATTTGGCTTCTAAAATATCCATTCAAGAAATTACTTTGAGATACTCATTTTGAAGTCTTGATATTTTTTATTATGTAATTGAGAGAAAGTTACCCCTGAACAAATCAGTTGCTTCTTTTCTGTGGAATATTAGATAATAATGCTTTGCTTGGCTCTGTTAATTCACGATGCTCTATTTGTAACCTGTTCCTCTCTTATCTGTGGCTTTTAAAGCGTACATGGCTCCAGAAGTCATCACTCGCGCCAAAGGAGAAGGCCACGGGCGTGCAGCTGACATCTGGAGCCTGGGCTGTGTCGTCATAGAGATGGTGACTGGCAAGGTGAGCGGAGCCCAGGCTTGGTGGAAAGCCTTGAGGGGGGCACTTTCGTTAACAGAGCAGTCATGTGGCTTCACTCCCATTATAAATACCGGGAACACGTTTCCTGCAAAGTAGAGAACACGACCTGTCTAAAGATGCGGTACGTTAACAAGTGACGGACTAGGAGCCAAATGTTTATGGGATGCATGACTTGGAGGACTCCTCCAAGGAAAAGAAAAGGCACAAAACTCTAATCAAAACATAGAAAAGTAAGCAGATACGAGAAGAAACAGAAGTTGAAACCTCCTGTCCACACAAAGACTGGCACGTGAATGCCTGTATCTGTTTTATCCATAATTGAATAAATGGATAAACTGTGATAATTCACACAACGGAATATTATGCAGTGACGAAAAGAAATTGGCCATGAAACGACAGGGAGAAACCCGAAATCATGTATTCATTGCTGAGTGAACGAACCCAGTCTGAAAACACCACATCCTGTGTGATTCTCATCCTTCTGGCATTCCAGAAGAAGCAGAACAGGCAAGTCAGAGAAGATCAGAGGTTGCCCGGGCTTCCCAGGTGGTGCTCGTGGTAGAGAGCCTGCCTACCAGTGCAGGAATTGTGGGTTCGATCCCCGATTCGGGAAGATCCCCTGGAAGAGGGCATGACAACCCACTCCAGTGTTCTTGCCTGGAGAATCCCATGGACAGAGGAACCTGCGGGCTACAGTCCACGGGGTTGCAAAGAGTCAGACACGACTGAGCGACTCAGCAGTGAGAGACGGAAGGAAGGGCAGACGGAGCGTATCGATTTTTAAGGGGAGTGAAACTGTCACGTGTGACGCAGTATCTGAGAATCCTCAAAACTGATCTTCTGATGTAGATACTGCTGATGAACAACTGTACAAGTGTATAAAGGTCGTGTGTTTGGCAGGGAAGGTTTATAGCATTAGCTGTAAAGCAAGAAAGTTACAAACCTCTTAAGTATTATTACTAGGAAATTAAATTATTATACAGCTTGACTTGCAGTGGCTGAGAATAAGTGCTCAATAAATATTAGCTAGTAGTATTTCTGTTTGCATTAACATAGATGCACACAGTACCTGTTGTTTCAGTCAAGCCATACTTTGGAAAAAGAGCGAGTTCTCACACTGAAGAATAGATATCTCAATAGCTAAACAATTGTACATAAATTGGGAGGCTATGTTCTTTCCCCCGTGAATCTCATTTCCCTATAACTGTAATAAAATAAGCTTGGCACTAGTAAAATTTAATGTTGATTATCCAACAAGGTAGCATATTAACCATCCCAGTAAGATAACTGCTGGGTTTTGTTTTATTGACATTTTTATATTATTTTATGTATTAGATGATGATGACATCTAGGTAATGCTGGACGATAGGACACCTCAGAGGTTAGGCAGACTATATCCACCACCTGATTTTGTAAATAAAGTTTTATTGGAGCATGGCTATACCCATTCATTTATACATTGTAGCCTAAGCCTGCTTTTATGTTATAATGGGAAAATTGAATAGTTGTGACAGAGACCACCTGGCTTGCAAGCTTGTGTAAAAGTTTGCCAGCCTTGGTATGTATCGATACTGAGACGCCTAAAAAGAGACGGGGTAGCTGCTTTCTCTTTGTGGTCACGTCGTGTCGAAGCCTGATTCTTTTCCTGTTTTCAGCGACCTTGGCACGAGTATGAACACAACTTTCAGATCATGTACAGAGTGGGGATGGGCCACAAGCCGCCGATCCCTGAGCGGCTGAGCCCCGAAGGGAAGGACTTCCTCTCTCACTGCCTGGAGAGCGAGCCCCGGATGCGGTGGACAGCCAGCCAGCTCCTCGACCACTCCTTCGTCAAGGTTTGGCAGAGTGCTGTGTAACTGTTTGTGTTCTGTTCGCTTCTGGCACTTTAATGAAATTTGGAAGCTAGTTAGAAAATAGCTATACCTGAAATGGGAAGGAGCTAAAATGTCCGGTGCCGGGAATTCTGTATATTTCTTTTTCCTTTGGGCAGATGTTCTCCTTGACCCATGTTGGTGCTTTGAGAGGCACTTGGGACCGTGACGTGGGGTTTTCAGGGGGACGGGGTGAGAGACAGTTTCCCTTCAGAGTGTGCAGTCTGCTTGAGTGCAGGGTTGGCGGCAGCCATCTCTACTGAGGGAGCAGAGACAGGCCGAGTACCGAGCGAGGGTCGTGTTGGAGCCGCGACGGTGGAACGTGTGCCACGTTGCAGCGTCACCAAGGAGAGGACTTTCATCCCGTCTGGTGACCACGGCTCCTGCTTCCTTCAGAGTGAGATGCCAGAGCCGTTGGGGAGGGATTAGCCAGCTCAGGGAGCAGAGGCAGGAGTCGGGGCGACAGAGTGGAAGGGAGCCTGCCTCCAGAGAGGGCGAAGCCGGGTGTCAGGGAGAGCTGACAGCACACAGGGCGAGGCTGGCGGCCAGCGGTAGCGCCCGAGGGTAGGCAGGAGCCATGAGCAGCGATGTCAGTTTATCGTCAAGCACGACATGAAGATTGTGCTGTTGAGTGATGACTGTGGAGGCAGGAGGCTAGGTAGGAAGCTGGTGACAGGGCCGATAGGCTGGGAAGGGAGGTCGGGGGTGAGGGACCAGCCACGCAGTCCATCCTAAAGGAGATCAGTCCTGGGTGTTCGTCAGGACTGATGTTGAAACTGAATCTCCAATACTTTGGTCACCTGATGCGAAGAACTGACTCATTGGAAAAGACCCTGATGCTGGGAAAGATTGAAGGCGGGAGGAGAAGCTGACGACAGAGGATGAGATGGTTGGATGGCATCACTGACTCAATGGACATGGGTTTGGGTGGACTCCAGGAGGTGGTGATGGACAGGGAGGCATGGCGTGCTGCGGTTCATGGAGTCACAAAGAGTCGGACACGACTGAGCAACTGAACTGAACTGAGAGTTTAAGGTGGCCGCGAGTGTGTGACTGACGGGGTGTGGAAGGAGGTGTGCAGGGGCGGGAGTCAGGACGGCACCAAGCCCTGCTGGCGTCCCCAGGTAGCGGGTTCCGCTCACCAGGACGGGTCAGGAGGGCTGCTGGCTGGGGGGGCGCGTCCGGGAGTGGCGGTTTTCTCTTTGGTAGATGCAGTTTGAGGTGTGTGTGGGACGCCTGCTGCGGCATGGGAATACTTTGGACTGGCTCTCAGGAGCAAATTGGGGTAGGAGATAGGCTTGCAGACAGAAATAGCGCTGACAGTATTTGGAGAAGAAGTGGAGAGAGCAGAGCCCTGGAGAAAACACTGACAGGTCCCGGTCACGGGGGACGAGGCTGGGGGGATGGTGACGGTATTCCTGGGGGAGTGAAATCAAGAAGCCAGTAGCTCTCTTAGCTGCACAGATACTAGGGATTTGTAACTAAATAAAAATGTGTTTATCGTTTATAAGGTGTATAAACAGTTTTTGGTGACTTGTACAGATAGATCCTGACAGATGCTGTCAGTAGTCAGTTCGTAAAGCCGGAGCTTGGCAGTGACGTCCCACTGCCTCGATCACGCCTCTGCCCTGGGCCAGGCTCACTGCGGGAGCATCAGGGGGCACCGGTGAGGACTCAGCCGTAAACCTGGCACGTGGCACGCGTGAGTGGCGCTCAGCACTGTCCTGCCTTCCTCACAGGTCTGCACGGATGAAGAGTGAAGCTGACAGGCCTGGGGCCTGGCAGAGTGCCTGTGCTCGGAGAGTCCCCTCGATCACTACTGTATGTAACATTTCCACGAAGACCGCGCCAAGAAGCAGCATCGCCCTCGCTGACCCTCCGAGATGGCCGGCTGCCTGGTGACGAGCGTCCGCCTCCTGCTGCTCCCGTCTGCGGCCCGTGGCCCGGGGACCCCTGAGAGCTGGCGTCCACGAGGTGGAGAAGCTGCGTGCCAAGTGCCATTACTACTGTACATGGACCCCCGCCTCCGTGCCCGCCGTGTCCTGGCCGACGGAGACCCGTGGCATCAGGGTAACACCGTCGACCTCTCTAGGTCCAAAAGCAGTTGCAGTGTTATCAGGCGCCCGGGCCGTGCTGTTGATCTCCTGTTTTGTCGAGTGCACTGACTGTGAAACCTTCTCTGTTGTTGGCAAGCCACAGGTTTGTTCTGCAAAAGGCCGATTAATGAAATTTTAAGAAAAAAGGTTCTTTTTTCAATAAATGGTTTATTTTAGGAAAGCTGTTACATTGTCTCTCAATGGTCGTCAGCTTCAGAGCCGACAAGTTATCCGTACAGGCGTCTGCCCTTGTCTCTGCTGTGCCCCTCAAGAGAAGGGGCACCGTCGGGCCTTCAGGGTCCAGGTCGCCTCGCCGCAGAGCGGGAGAGAGACAAAGCAACACTGAGGACGTCGGAGGGCCTTTCAAGGCTTTGGATGTTCCCTACAAGTTCAGAGTAGATGAAAGTTCAAGCCTTGTCGTCACATGTTCAGGGCTGAGTTTTATTTTTAAATCAAGATGTATAGGTGCCAGGTCACTGTACATACTGCTGAATAATATCTTGAGAAGAAAGCGTCTTTTTTCAGAATGTAAATATTTCAGCAGTTAGTTTTCTAAAATAGCCCAGATTATCTGTTGTTGACGGTATTCTTTTATTTCTTTTTGCTATTAAATGTTTTTAAAAGATTGACCTTCAAGCTTCCTGAAATCTTTCTGGAGGGCGTCTGGCGCAGTCCTGACACGTGGCGCTAACTCTGGGCAGGGCTCGCTCAAGCACGTCCCGTCCATGTTGGCCTTCCCTCCAGGGCGCTGATCCCCTCGGCACAGAAACTAATGTCCCTGAGAAAGCTGGCATAACAGAATGATTTGTAATTTCATTGTTTTAAAATAGCTATCGGAGGGATGATTTATGTAACATTTATTAAAGTGTACAGTTCAGTGGTTTTTAACATAGGTACATCGTTGTACAGCCATCATTATAATCCATCTTAGAATAATTCCGTTTCCCCGGAAGAAAGCTCATGTCCCTTTGCACTTTGCAGCCCTCCCCTAGCCATAGGCAGCCACCAAGCCACCTGCCGGTTCTGTAGCCTGTTCTAGACGGGTAGTTTAAGTGGGATTTCAGACTGTGCTCCTCTGTGTCAGCCTCTGTCACTTAGCCCGATTCCAAGGTTTGTGCGTGTTGTAGCATTGTGTTAATCGCACCGTCCCTTTTTATTGCTGAGTATCGATCCACTGTATGGATATACCACGTGATTTATTTATTCATTGACGGCTTTCACTTTTGGGCTGCAGTGAATGATGCTGCTCCGGACATTTGCATACAGGTCTTTGTGTGGATCTGTATTTTCATTTCTCTTGAGAGTGGAACCGCTGGCTCATAGGGTAAATCCATGTTCAGTTTTTTAACAAACTGTCAAACTGACCAAGTGGCTGCTGCATTGGCTTAAATTCCCAACCAGCAACACAGAAGGTTCTAGCTCTTTCCAACCCTTGCCAACTCTTGATACTGTCTTTTTCTATAGTAGCCATCCCAGAACAGGTCACGTGGTGTCCATCGCGGTTCTGGTCTGCATTTCTCTGGCCATGGTGAGCTTTCTTGTGTGTGTTAGCTGCTCATCTGGCTTCTTTAGTGATGTCTGTGTGAATTTTTGCCCAATTTTGTGTTGGGTTACTTGTCTTCTTACTAAGTTGTGAGAGAGTTTTATCCTGGATACAAATGCTTTCCCAGATACTTGATTTGCAAATGTTTTATCCCACAGTCTGTGGCTTCTCTCTTCACATGTTAATGGTTTCTTCTGAAGTACAGAAGTCTTAAATTTTGAAGTCTGGTGTACAAGCTGCTGCTTCATTGCATGGGCTCTTGATATGATGATTTGACTCAAGGTCATGAAGTATTTATACCTATATTTTCTTCTAAGAGTTGTATGGTTTTAGCTCTCATATTTAGCTCTATCGTCTATTTTTAATGTTTATATATCATATCAGATAAAGGTCCAAGTTCACCGTTCTGCATGTCAATATTTATTAGGCCTTGCATTCATTTGTTAAAAAGACTTTTTTTTCTCTGTTGAATTGTTTTGGCATCCTTGTTGAAATCACTTGAACACAAATCTAGGGGTTTGTATCTGGACTCTCGATTCTGTTCCGTTGATCTGCACTGCTGCCTTATGTAGAACCCCACTGTCTGGATTAACGTAGCTTTGTAAAGGAAGTTTTGAAGTTGGAAAGTGTGAGCTCGTCAACTTTGTTCTGCTTCCTCAAGATTGTTTTGGTTATTCTGGGTCGTTTGTGTCTCCCTAAGAATTTTAGGATCAGCTTTTGTTAAATCGTGGCCCCCACCACCCCCCGCCAGAAAACAGATTTGCTCTGGTGAGAATCATGTTTTTGTCATGTTTTTGACCTTAGCTAGCAACAGTCATTCTTCTAATTAATGGTGTTCCTTGTGGGCTTTTCATAAATGCCGTGTATGAGGTTGAAGATGTTTCCTTGTTTTCCTGGATTATTGAGTTTCTATCATGACTAGATGTTTGCTTGCCTGCTGTTCTTTATGCACCTACTGAGATGATCAGATGGTTTTTGTGATGGAAGCATCTGCTACTTGGACTGCTTCACCCTCCCTGTAGCCCAACAGCTGCCTAAGCACCCAGCCTCATCCTGACTTACTGTCGCCAGTCCCCTGCTCCGGGGTGGCCCCTGTCACACACTCCAGCGACCTGCCGTCTCCTCAGTCCACTTGCTCCCTTCTTGAGTTAACTATTAAAATTTTAGAAGCACAGTTCTTTTCCTACATCAGGTGAGTTTTTTTATTCTTGGTCCATTCAGNTCCGGGGTGGCCCCTGTCACACACTCCAGCGACCTGCTGTCTCCTCAGTCCACTTGCTCCCTTCTTGAGTTAACTATTAAAATTTTAGAAGCACAGTTCTTTTCCTACATCAGGTGAGTTTTTTTATTCTTGGTCCATTCAGGCCATTCCTGTTTGAGTGACTTCCTCACACGTGTGCAGCCCTAGTGGTTTCTGACCCACCTTCTGAATGGATTGTTTTTCAGCATCCCAAACTTTGTATTCATACCACTTACTTCATTAAAGCTCAAGGGAACATCCATGCTAGAAATTTCAAAACTCTCTAGTCACTCCAACATGTGAAACGAGACTGTATAAAAAAAAATAAAGGTAAAAATTGTACGAATCTTGTTTGCTGAAAAGCTTCACCAGCAGTCCTAGGAGATATTTTCTAGATACTAAGAAGGTCTTAAGTAAGTGCTTATTATTTTTTTTTAATTAATCCATAACCCTAATATTAAAATAGGACAAGGCTACAGGGACTGGGGAATGCCTCATTTGTAGCCACTTATCCTTTACTGGAGAAACCCTTTGCTTTTTTCCCCCACCGATAACTGAAATTCACAGTGGTGACCAGTTTCACTTTGGCCTCACTGTGCTCCAGAAAGGTTTCTATTTTTACTTTAGAAAAAGGCGTCAAAAGAAGACAATTGAAATTCAGTCATCAGAGCCTCTGCACCAGTGTCCCTTCGTGACTGGCTGCTCGCTGTGGCAGCGCGGGGGGGTGGGTGGATAGGGAGGAGGCCAGAGCCGGCCTGCCCCCCGGAGAGGGGACCGCACGCTAGCTGTTGAGGTGAAGCCGGGTATTCTGCTGTTTCTGCCCAGAAGAATGGTTATCTCCAGTAGCCGAGCGTCATAAACAGACGCCAGGAGGTGGCAGGTGCTGTGAGTGGGTCTCAGCTGTCCCAGGTCAAGAGATCCAGGACTGTGCGCCGAGCCTGCTCTCCGGGGTGCCCGCTGTCCCGGACGCACGGGTGGCAGGTGGGACAGGAAGCCCGGGGGCGTCTGCAGCACTCGGTCTCCCTGTAACATGGTCGGAAGCTCTGAGACACTGACGCCAAGGATGCAGGCAGCCGAGACGCAGCCTCGGAGCTCAGGACGCCTGCTCGTGCATGGTCACCAGGTTCGTGCTGCAGCTCAGGTGGTTGGCTGAGAGCCGAGCCCCCTGGCTTTCTGTGCAGGGTGGGGGTCGTCTCGGAGGGCAGAGGGACCGGTCCTGGGAGGCTTGCCCACCTGCGTGTGTGGAGAAAGACCAGCTGTGTGTAACCTGTGGCTCCTGGAGGCAGGGCCCACGAGTCACGGAACACGTGTGTCCCAGCTGCTTAATCTGATGCTCTGTAAACAGCGGGAGGGGCTGCAGGGTTAAGGCATCGGGAGCACACCTGCTGAAGGAGGTGACGCTGATGCGGAACAGGTCAGCCTGAGTGACCAGCACGCAGTCAGCAGGACAGTCACGCCAGTGGCCGCCCTCCCGAGCATCCCCAGAGCAGGAGGGGAGGTCAGCAGCTGCAGGTGGAACCGCAGCCCCCGTGGGCCTCCTGTGTGGCCCCAGAGGATGCGCTTCTCCTGCTCGGACCCGGCACCACGTCAGACAGACTCTGGACGGAACCTCCCCTTGTGAGTGGGGAACCGGTCCCTCCAGTCTGCCTTCCCACGTCCGTCCACAGTTACAAGTGAGTTCTTAAAGCCTCTGAAAAGCCTCATCTGTTTGGCTTGGGGACCAGCCAGGATGCTGCTCTGCTTCTCCAGGAGGAAAACCAGAAACCACTGGGGCCCTGTGTCGGTCACAGTTTCTGCACTGCAGCTGGACAGTTGCTGGATTGTACATCTCAGTCGCTGTGTTTCAGATCCATTTAGTGTCTGTTAGAAAAGCACATCTAAAAACCTTTAAACATCCTTAGCCGCTTTTACTCGGCTCTCTTTAGAGAAGGACATTCCACTACTGCTGTGTGACCCTACGAAAAAGGCAAACTGTGTTTCCTCGACGAACGGTAAAGAGGTAGTTGGCCAGCTCAGCACGTGCATCCACGCTCTCTCCACGTCAGTCACAGAATGGTCCACTTCCCTTACGCTCATCTCACAAGCTTAGTGTTTTTTAAATCAAGTCCCTTCGTGGGCTTGATTTCCTGGAAGAAGTGCATTCAGTGCCCCCTGCCTCAAAGCTGTAGGCCTAGGACGTGGCTCCTGACACCCGGGAGGACCCTGCACCGACCTCCAGTGTGAAGCGAACTTCGGAATTTTCTCTTCCACGTCGGGTCTCAGAGCAGGCTGTGAGCAAGGCTGACCTCAGCCGCCACGGAGACGTCAGACAGGATGTGACCCTGCACTCCATCCTCCACTGCTCGNTGCACCGACCTCCAGTGTGAAGCGAACTTGGGAATTTTCTCTTCCACGTCGGGTCTCAGAGCAGGCTGTGAGCAAGGCTGACCTCAGCCGCCACGGAGACGTCAGACAGGATGTGACCCTGCACTCCATCCTCCACTGCTCGGGGGACAGAGGGGAGGCTTCACACCCACAGGTTTTTCTCTCTTAGAAAAGTGACGCTCTGGGAACCAGCACCGCTCCCTGCTGAAGAGGCCGTGGCACCTGGAGACCCTGAACGCGGGGTAGGGGACTGGGGAAGGGGTGATGCGTCTCTCCGTGGCTGTCTGCCATCACGGGCCCGGAGAGGAGGGATAGCCAGGTCCCCATCCCGCCAGACAGAACGTCCTCTCACGGAAGAGTGAGCCTCTGCAGCCCGGCTCAGGGTCCCTGCCGGCTCCCCACACGCTGGTCCTAAGGCAGTGTCAGAAGGAGCGCCCGCAGTCCTTCCCGGGAGAAGGTCCTGCCGCCCTCCCCTGACCCGGACCCCGCGGCTCTTGTTCTGTTTGGTCCCAGAGCCAGGTTCAGAAGAACGCTGAGTGCCTGTGGGTCCCTTTCACGCTCCAGGCAGAAGGCGTGGTGAATGCTGTTAGGACTGAGATTACTGCTACTGGATGGGAAGATGACAGGAAAACGACACGTTTTTGGACGCCCCAAGGTAATTTCTGAGCATTTTGTTGAGACACAGCAGCATGCAGGCAGCTTTCTACTCGTTATAGTGCTGTGGGGTTCTTAAACTGTGTTCACGTGTGCGGCCCCATTTCACCCTTGAGGCGACCCAAGAGGTGGGTGTTATCACCCCCATTTGCCAGTTGGGAAAACAGGGTCTTGGAGCAAATGAGCTGCAGGGTTTGAGCTCTGCAGTCTGGAGGGTGGCTGGTGCTCCTGACGGCTCTCCTCTGTCTCCCAGGGTGCTGGGAGGGCCCGGGGCAGGACCGCTGCATCCAGGTGTGGGGAGACAGGTGGATACCAGGGCATCTCCCCTCCTGGGGGAGGCTGCACTTGTGACCCCCACATGGGGCCCGAGGCAGGGCGGAACGGCACGGGGGCCTCCTGCCCCGCCCTTGGGGGGTGCCTCCCGGACCCTCCCTCCCCAAGACCACACCAGAGTGCCCCCTTTTCACCTCTGCGGTCTTGTC
>SJYV01029951.1:0-10817 GCA_006410875.1 Neotragus pygmaeus
TGGAGGTACAGTTTAATTATAATTATTATATATATTTATATTATATATTATGTTTATGTTATATTAAATATTATATATATTATATTTATATATATTATAATTAATTATATAATGTGGGGTTACATTACTGATACAGTCCACTGTTGGATGTTACAATGATCCTTGGAGAGTGGCAGTCAGGTATAAGACAGGTACACTCACATTGTCTGGTGGCATACGTTCATGTCAGCCCTGCCACGGAAATCTTGATTTCTATTGTGTCCAGAGTGGAAGGAAGTTTTTCTCCCCCGTTTACTGGGTGGTATAAATAGCTTTTCAAGTAAAAGCTACTAGCCTCCTGGTGATCCCTCCTGGGTCACTTTTTGGGGAGAACAGCTGACCTTGATTGTTGCTGCTTGGTCCTTCATTGTGTATGTTTGAACTATTAAGATATACTGGAGAGGGTAGTCTGTCACTTCTGCAGTGGATCTTCTCAACCCAGGAATCGAACCAAGGTCTCCTGTATTGCAGGTGAGCTGAGCTATCAGGGAAGCCCAAGGTATGATACCATGTGGATCTATATTGCCAACTTAAATTAAAAAAGAGTAAAGATACAAAGAAAAAGTCAAGAAGAGACCAAAACTACTTGTTGTAATTAAGATGATCTGTAAGTTCAGTATCTCAGATGAACCTTAATGGAAAAAAATATGAAAAGGAACATACACACATATATAACTGAATCACTTTGTTGTACAGCAGAAATTAACACAACCTTGTAAATCAACTAGACTTCAGTTTTTTTTTTAAATGATGATCCAGACACTAACACAGAGTGAAGCTTATCCACCAGTCCTGCCGGTCAGCCTTCCTCAGGACTGATACAGCACTACCATCCACACCTCTCAAGGATACTGCGTTATCCTTGAAATCGTGATTCGCTTTCTCTAGGCATCGAGTTTATCTTCATGGTTACGTTGTAAGTAACCTTGAGAGTGGGCACCTAGTCCTATACTTTGGGATGGGAACCTACCCTTGCCCTCCAAATAGCTGGTAGCTAGATAAATATTTAATCATTAAAGTAAGTAATGAGTGTGAAGATTCTGCTTAATCTCAATACCTAAAGTCATTGCTAATTATCATGTGAGACCATAACAATCCCAAAGAGGTTCCAACAGTTGAGATATTTTTTGATTTTTGCTTTTATATTTCAATATTATATTGATGTGACTCTCATAAAAAATATATTGTCCCCCAAATTTGTAGGCAAAATTTGTGTAAATCAAATCCTATTTTAAGTTCTCCAGGAGCTTATTATTTAAAATGGTTTACCTTGCTGGAGTTTCAAAAATAAATATAATACTCCCAACAGTAATACTGCAATATTTTTGTGATATGAATAATCACAGTATAATTAACCTATTTCCTAAATTTAAAAGTCTAGATTATATATTTCCTAAGGCAAGCCTCAGCTGTGGTAGGATTAACACCAAAATGACTCTTTTTCCTGAGTCATACACATAAATTCTAAATTACCCTCTCTTTTTATTTTTATTATTGAATGAGGGTAACACAATTATTAAAGGGAAAAGGAGACAGGATAATAAAAGACAAAGGCATAATCCTAGAATATTGGGACAAATGGAGGCCTAGCAGCTTTGTATGGCAGTGAGAGGAAGAGAAAGACTGTCCTTTGGAAAAAAAAGAGGCCTGTTACCCAGCAAGCAGTACATGCAGGCAGACTGGATGGTGAGGAGTGGAGAGGAGAGGCAAGGAAAGATCTAAAACCAAACAGCATCCTGAATCCAAAGAAGCTTGAAATAAGAGGGAGCTGGTGAGATATTTGAGAGTTGGGCTAGCTCAGGCCTGAGCTCACTGTTTACTTCTGAATCTTGAAAGGGAATCTTGAATTTGAGGTCTTCTCAAATAGGACACATCTTTATGTAGACAACCACTGTGGTCCCATGGAGGTGAAATGCCCTGTGCGTTGTCTCTGCCCAGGACAAATATAACACTGCTGTGAAGTTCACCACACAGGAGTCGGCTCTTCAGGGACTGTTTTTGCTTTGTTTTTAAAGACAGGGGCTTGGTTTATTTCCTGTGTCTTTACTGCTAGTGTACGTTGGGAAACCATTCTGAAGCATAGGGACAAACCATTTCCTGGACCCTGTGACTGCCTGTAAGGAACTAGATTCCTGGATATTGGCCCTGTCTCCCCACTATGAGGCCGGCCTGCCTCCATCTTGCTCTCTGATTCTGATGCAGGATCAGGAAGGTGAGAGGCAGGGCTGCTTCTTATTTCTTTTGCTCATTGTCTTTGCTCACCCAAATGTCAGCCCGTGCAGGCAGGTTTGCTGTCTGTCTTGCACATGACTGCACACGCTCCAGCACCTAACACAGAGCCTGGTTGACAGCATGCACTCTAAATATTTGTTAGAGAAACAAATGAATTGTTTGCAGGTCTGCCTTCTTGCTCTCTGGTAGGAATGGCCGTATTCAGGAAATGAGGAGAGTACTAAGTACGTGCTGGGCTCTTTACATAAAGTGAAAGTGAAGTCCTTCAGTTGTGTCGGACTCTTTGAGACCCCATGGACTGTAGCCTGCCAGGCTCCTTCGTGCCTGGAATTTTCCAGGCAAGGATACTGGAGTGGGTTGCTCTTTACATAAGACATCCCAATATTGGGAGCTGGCCTAAGCCAATCACTGGTTTTTCTGATAAGAAAGAGTTGCCTCTAGCCATTGAAGTGGATCAGTTCAGTTTAGTTCAGTTCAGTCGCTCAGTCGTGTCCAACTCTTTGCGACCCCATGAATTGCAGCATGCCAGGTCTCCTTGTCCATCACCAACTCCCAGAGTTCACTCAGACTCATGTCCATCAAGTCAGTGAGGCCATCCAGCCATCTCATCCTCTGTCGTCCCCTTCTCCTCCTGCCCCCAATCCCTCCCAGCATCAGGGTCTTTTCCAATGAGTCAACTCTTCACATGAGGTGGCCAAAGTACTGGAGTTTCAGCTTTAGCATCAGTCCTTCCAAAGAAATCCCAGGGCTGATCTCCTTCAGAATGGACTGGTTGGATCTCCTTGCAGTCCAAGGGACTCTCAAGAGTCTTCTCCAACACCACAGTTCAAAATCATCAATTCTTCNCAGGGCTGATCTCCTTCAGAATGGACTGGTTGGATCTCCTTGCAGTCCAAGGGACTCTCAAGAGTCTTCTCCAACACCACAGTTCAAAAGCATCAATTCTTCGGTGCTCAGCTTTCTGCACAGTCCAACTCTCACATCCATACATGACCACTGGAAAAACCATAGCCTTGACTAGACAGATCTTTGTTGGCAAAGTAATGTCTCTGCTTTTGAATATGCTATCTAGGTTGGTCATAACTTTCCTTCCAAGGAGTAAGCATCTTTGAATTTAGATAATTCTAAAACTCAGATGAGAAATAAATTATATGTGGCCTTGGGTCCTTGAAAAACGAGTTTGTAATTTCCATTCAACTATTGATCCTAACTGATGTGGAAGCACATTTTTTTTCTTTTTTTTTATTGAGGTGTACAATAATATAGGTTACAGGTGTACAATACAGTTATTCACAATTTTTAAAGGTTGTGCTCCATCTGTTGGCTTGTTTCCAAGGCAAACCATTCAACATCACAGTAGTCCAAGTCTATGCCTCAACCACTGATGCCAAAGAAGCTGAAGTTGAACAGTTCTGTGAAGACCTACAAAAAAAGATGTCTTTTTCATCATAGGAGCTGCTGCTGCTGCTAAGTCACTTCAGTCGTGTCCAACTCTGTGTGACCCCATAGAAGGCAGCCCACCAGGCTCTGCCGTCCCTGGGATTCTCCGGGCAAGAACACTGGAGTGGGTTGCCATTTCCTTCTCCAATTCCTGAAAGTAAAAAGTGAAAGTGAAGTTGCTCAGTCGTGTCTAACTCTTAGCGACTCCATGGACTGCAGCTTACCAGGCTCCTCTGTCCGGGATTTTCCAGGCAAGAGTACTAGAGTGGGTTGCCATTGCCTTCTCCATCATCATAGGAGAATGGAATGCAAAAGCAGGAAGTCAGGAGATACCTGGAGTAACAGGCAAATTTGGCCTTGCAATACAAAATGAAGCAGGACAAAGACCTACAGAGTTTTCTCAAAAAAACATACTGGTCATAGCAAACCCCTTTTCCAAAAACGCAACAGACCACTATACACATGGACATCACCAGATGGTCAATTCTGAAATCAGATTGATTATATTCCTTGTAGCTGAAGATGGAGAAACTCTATGCAGTCAGCAAAAACAAGAGCTGAAGTTGACTGTGGCTCAGATCATGAACTCCTTATTGCCAAATTCAGGTTTAAATTTGAAAGTAAGGAAAAGCACTAGGCCATTCAGATATGACGTAAATCAAATCCCTTATGATTATATGGTGGATGGAATGAATAGATTCAAGAGATTAGATCTGGTAGACAGAGTGCCTGAAGAACTATGGACAGAGGTTCATAACATTGTATAGCAGGCAGTGACCAAAACCATCACAAAGAAAAAGAAATGCAAAAAGGCAAAGTGGTTGCCTGAGAAGGCCTTACAAATAGCTGAGAAAAGAAGAGAAGTGAAAGGCAAAGGAGAGAAAGAAAGATATACCCAACTGAATGCAGGGTTCCAGAGAATAGCATAGCAGGGAGAGATAAGAAGACCTTCATAAGTGAACAATGCAAAGAAAGAGAAGAAAACAATAGAATGGGAAAGATGAGAGATCTCATCAAGAAAATTGGAAATATCAAGGAAAAATTTCATTCAAGGATGGGCACAATAAAGGACAGAAACAGTATGAACCTAACAGAATCAGAAGAGACTAAGAAGAGGTGGCAAGAATACACAGAAGAATTATACAAAAAATGTCATAAGGACAATGATGTGGTCATTCACCTCGAGCCAGACATTCTGGAGTGTGAAGTCAAGTGGGCCTTAAGAAGCATCACTGCAAAGCTAGTGGAGGTGATGGAATTCCAGCAGAGCTATTTCAAATCCTGAAAGATGATGCTGTCAAAGTGCTGCACTGAATATATCAGCAAATTTGGAAAACTCAGCAGTGGCCACAGAACTGGAAAAGACCAGTTTTCATTTCAATCCCAAAGAAGGGCAATGCCAAAGAATATTAAAACTACCATACAATTGCACTCATTTCACCTTCCAGCAAGATAATGCTCAAAAATCTGTCAAGCTAGGCTTCAGCATTACATAAACTGAGAAATTCCAGATGTACAAGCTGGATTTAGAAACTGCAGATAAATCAGAGATCAAATTGCCAACATCTGTTGGATCATAGAGAAAGCAAGAGAATTCCAGGAAAACATCTACTTTTGCTTCATTGTCTATGCTAAAACCTTTGACTGTGGATCACAACAAACTGTTGACAATTCTTAAAGAGATGGAAATATCAGACCGCTTTACCTATATCCTAAGAAACCTGTATGCAGGTCAAAAACAACAGCTAGAGCTGGACATGGAGCAATGGATTGGTTCAGAATTGGGGAAGGAGTATGACAAGGCTATATATTGTTATCTTGTTTATTTAACTTCTGTGCAGAGTACATCATGCGAAATGCCAGGTCGGATGAATCACAAGCTGAAATCAAGATTGCTTGGAGAAATATCAGCAACTTCAGATGCTGCAGATAATACCACTCTAATGGCAAAAAGTGAAAAGGAACTAAAGAGCCTGTTGATAATAGTGAAAGTGAAAAAACTGGCTTCGATCTCAGCATGCAAAAAGTTAAGATGATGGCATCTGGCCCTATCACTTCATGGCAAATAGAAAGGGAGAAAATGATATCAGTGGCGGATTTTATTTTCGTGGGCTCCAAAATTACTGTAGATGGTGACTGCAGCCATGAAATTAAGACACTTGCTCCTTGGAAGAAAAGCTATGACAAACCTAGACAGCATATTAACAAGCAGAGATGTCACTTTACTGACAAATGTCCAGATAGTCAAAGCTATGGTTTTTCCAGTAGTCATGTACTGATGTGAGGGTTGGACCATAATTGATGCTTTTGAGCTGTGGGGCTGGAAAAGACTCTTGAGAGTCCCGTGGACAGCCAGGAGATCAAACCAGTCAATCCCAAAGGAAGTCAGCCCTGAATATTCATTGGAAGGACTGATGCTGAAGCTGAATGTCCAGTATTTGGCCACCTGATGTGAAGATCTAACTCATTGGAAAAGACCCTGATGCTGGGAAAGATTGAAGGCGGGAGAAGGGGACAACAGAGGATGAGATGGTTGGATGGCATCAACAATTCAATGGACATGAGTTTGAGCAAACTCGATGAGATCATAAAGGAGAGAGAAGCCTGGGGTGCTGCAGTCCATGGGGTGGCAAAGAATCGGACATGACTGAATACCACCACCTCCATTTGTAGTTATTGTAAAATACTGGCTATATTCCCTGTGTTGCACAATAATTTTAATTATTAAATTTATTAATTTTAGCTTATTTTATACCTATTAATTTGTACCTCTTAATCACCTGCCCCTAACTTGCCCCTTTCTCCTTCCCTCTCTCTACTGGTAAACCACTCGTTTGTTCTGTATATGTGTGGGTCTGTTTCTTTTATGTTATAGTCACTAGTTTGTTTCATTTATATTCCACATGTAAGTGATATCATGCGGTAATTGTCTTTCTCTGTCAGACTTATTTCACTTAGCATAATGCCAAATTTTGATAAGGATTTCATTAAGTCTGTAGTTTGCTTTGGGTGGTATGATCATTTTAACAATATTAATTCTTCCAATCCAAGAACATGATATATCTGTCCATCTATTTGTATCATCTTCAGTTTCTTTTATCAGTGTTTTATAGTTTACAAAGTACAGGTCTTCTACTTCCTTAGGTAAGTTTATCCCTAGGTATTTTGTTCTTTTTGATGTGGTAAGTGGGATTGTTTCCTTAATTTCTCTTTCTGAATATTCATTGTGAGTATAAAAAAATGCAACAGATTTCTCTGTGTTATTTTTTTTTATCCTGCAACTTTACTGAATTCCTTGATAAGCTCTAGTGGTACTGGGTAGCACCTTCAGGATTTTCTATTTATAGTATCATGTGTAAACAGTGACAGTTTTACTTCTTCTTTTTCAATTTGAATTCCTTTTATTTCTTCTTGTACAATTGCTATGTCTAGGACTTTTAATACCATGTTAAATAAAGTGAGACGGGACATCCTTGCCTTGTTCCTGATCTTAGAGGAAATGCTTTCAGCTTTTCACCACTGAGTATGATATTAGCTGTCAGTTTGTCATACACAGCTCTTATTATGTTGAAGTTAAATGTTTTTAAGCTAGCACAATTCAGGAATATTCAGCCAAAATAAAATATCAGTGTTCTGGGCCTTGGAAAGGTATCTGGTTAAAAAGGAAATTTCATAACCCTTTGGTGATTGGTTGAATATTTCATATATCTTATAATTTGATAAAGCAGAATCTGAAAGCAAGTACTTTTTACTTGCATTGCAAATTTCCCCTCATGTCACTCAACTTCCAGTTATTTTTTAAAATACGAGGGGAAAAATAACTAGATAAAGTTGTAACATATTGGACAATAGACTACAAAGGATTCTTATTCAGCTGTCTGTGTGAATGTGTACTGTGCTGTGCTCGGCTTAGTCGCTCAGTTGTGTCCAACTCTTTGTGACCCCATGGACTGTAGCCCGCCAGGCTCCTCTGTCCAGGGGATTCTCCAGGCAAGAATACTGGAGGGGGTTGCTGTGTCCTCCTCCAGGGGATCTTCCTGACCCAGGGATCGAACCTGCGTCTTCTACATTGCAGGCTTCCCAGTAGGGAAGCCCGTGAATGTGTACTATCTAGTTCCAATTTTAAATAGGGTTTCCAAAGTTTTGATAGCTGACACTGAATGTTTGCCAGCCAGAATTTTAAGCATTTTATATATATTAATTTTCTAACCAGTATAACAACTGTATTACCCCCACTTTGTGATGAGGAAACTGGGTTACAGAGAGGTTAAATTATTACTGAAGATCAGAAAACTAAAAGGCGGCAGAGCTAAGATTGGAACTAGAACTCAGTCTGACTGGTGATTCTCCTTTCTGAACATACACAAACATACTACTAGGATTATACCCTTTGTATCTTGCATTTATTTCTCTTTGAACTTGATAGTAAGCATTTCCCATGTCATTTAACTTTCTTCTAAATTGTAATTTCCAATGCTTGTGTAATTGTCTAAACCATCATAATTGTTCTGTATGATAGGATATTTAGGTGATTTTTAGTTTTAGTTTATGTTACTATAAATTTGGGGCTATGAATATCCTTCCCCTAATATTTGACTGTGTGTGTTTCTGTTTATTTGCTAGGTGAGCTTTTAGATTTGGGATTATGGGAGTAAATTGTAAGAAAATAGGCTTCTGACCTAGAAAGTTATTAGGAACACAGAAGATGTAAAAACCTCTAGAATAAGATGCCTGGAGTTAAGAAACACTACTCTATTCCTTACTCTGACTTTGCCAGGTTGTTTAACCTCTCTTTACTTCCCTTCCTCATCTGTATAAAGGAAAATAATAGTAGCTATTTCATAGAGTTATGTGGATAAAATCACTTAATGTATGCAGAGTGCTTAGAGTAGTGTTTGGCACAGAGTAAGTGCTATATAAATGTTGGCAATTATTTGACTCCATAAAGGTGTGATTTTGTGAAAGAAAAATCTTGGGAGAGACAGAAAAACAAGAAGGAAAATAAAAATCACCTACAGTCCTAGTATATTCCAAGTATTATTTTTAAGGTAACCACTTGCCTTACATTATTTGTCTCTATCAATCTGAACTACTTGTCAGTCCCACATATGTTGTGACAAAGTGGTACAGCACCTGGGATGCTTATTCTCAGTCTTTCTGATTAACCATTGACTCAGAATCCTTCATGAGTTGGCTCGGATACCGGCTCCTCCCGGAAGCCTCTGTAAGATTCCTCCTACTTTTGTCTCATCTGGGTTGGGGACCACTTTTCTTTGCTCCATTATAACTCTCTGTTGAACTTGTCTGTTTCTTTTTAGTCCATCAGCTTCCCTACCCACCACTAGACTCACTAGACTGTAATCTTTTTAAAGAAAGATCCTATATATATATATTACTCTTTGTATCACCAGTCCAAGACCTGGCAAATAGTGAGTAAATATTGGATGCGGGATGGATGAATAAACAGATGTTTGAATGACAGAAGGAAGGAATGAAGGAAATACCTCATTGTCTTTCCATTTTTGTCCTGTAATTTCAACAGTTCTTCACTATATAACATTACCCACAGTTGCATATATTGAATATTTCTGAGAGTGGACTGTTAGTGCAGTTTAAGTCTCTCTCTTTACCAAGCATTCCTGGAATGTTTCTTTCCTTAATAAGCAATACATTTTTTTTTTTTTTTTTGTTTGCTGTTCTGGAGCAGTCCTATTCTCCTGTAATAGAATATTTCCAATCACAGCATTCCTGGTTATATATTATTCAGATGGCCTTTAAATGTTTTAAGACCTGATAATGAGAAGAATTTGTCAATGCCTGTTAGATGTCCATACGAAGAAAGTCCAGTAGAATTCACCATCATTCCTCCCCTTCCTGATGTTTACGGCATTCAGTCATTTGTGAACCTAGCCCCTAGCCCCCCTTCTAGCCATCAGCAGACCAGGCACATAAATGGCTTCTTTTATAACTGCTCATAAATGAATCCTTCTCATCTCTTAATCATTTTGGTTGGTCTCCAAGTTTCCTCCAAATCATGATCATCTTTCCAGCATTGAAATGCTGGTATTAAATGCATTATTCACACGGACGTAGAAGGTACTGTGAGACATCTATTACATATGATGGGATGTCCTTCAGTGCTGCTCTCTCAGGACTGAAATGCCTTTTTGTTACTTTTATCCAGCTCTGATGTCAGATTCTCTCTTTTTGGCTGCTAATTCTTACATGTTTTTAGCTCATGTTTTTCCCTGTCACATTATCTTTATGATTTGGGGGCTTACACGAGCCATTCCTGAACTACTTTACTACAGTCTTGCAAAATACTTTTTATATTAATGAAATTCTCAAAATGCTATCATGATTCATTGAACTGTTAGTTTTCCAGATATATTTAATTCAGAAACATAAACATTGAGGGCCTACTATGTGAAAGGCACTGTAGTAGGTGCTGAATGGAAGACGGGGCAGAAGATATGACAATAACTAACATGCACATCTGTTCTTCTCAGGACTCCCCAAATGAGACTCTGGGGAAACTGTTCACATGGTGCTCCAGAAATTGTCATTCACATAGGTCAGTTGAGTTCAGTCGCTAAGTCGTGTCCGACTCTTTGCTACCCCATGGACTGCAGCACGCCAGGCCTCCCTGTCCATCACCAACTCCTGGAGTTTACTCAAACTCATATGCATCGAGTTGGTAATGCCATCCAACCATCTCATCCTCTCTTGTCCTCTTCTCTTCCTGCCTTCAATCTTGCCCAGCATCAGGATCTTTTCAAATGAGTCAGCTCTTCACATAAGGTGGCCAAAGGATTGGAGTTTCAGCTTCAACATCAATCCTTCCAATGAACACTCAGGACTGATCTCCTTTAGGATGGACTGGTTGGATCTCCTTGCAATCCAAGAGACTCTCAAGGGTCTTCTCCAACACCATAGTTCAAAAGCATCAATTCTTCAGTGCTCAGCTTCATTTATAGTCCAACTGTCACATCCATACATGACTACTGGAAAAACCATAGCCTTGACTAAACAGACCTTTGTTGGCAAAGTAATGTCATTGCTTTTAATATGCTGTCTATGTTGGTCATAACCTTCCTTCCAAGGAG
>SJYV01029952.1:0-54766 GCA_006410875.1 Neotragus pygmaeus
ATCCGTTTGCAAAAACATGAAGCTAGACTCCTTCCTCACACCATAGATAAAAATTAACTCTAAGCGAACCATAGACCTAAATGTACAAACTAAAACTATTAGAACTCTTAGAAGCAGCACAGGTGTTGATCTTCATGACCTTGGGTTAAGCAAGAAAACATATCCTAAGGAACAAACGTAAAAATAGGTAAACTGAAAAATTTTGTGCTTCAAATGATACCATCAGGAAAGTGAAAAAAAGTGACAGAATGGGAGAAAATATTTGCCTATTACACCTGCAATAAGGAATTTGTATCCAGAATATATAAAGAAATTGAACAACTCAACACTAAAAAGACAAATAACCTAATTGAAAAATAGGCATGGGATTTAAATACTAGTCAGTTCTCCAAAGATTTACAAATGGTGGATAAGCACATGAAAAGATGCTCAATATTTTAGCTATTAGAAAAATATTAAGTTGGTGCATAATATTAATACCTAATATGATACCACTTCACATCTACTATCAAGTCTATAATTAAAAAAATAAACACAAATAATAAGTACTGGTAAGGATATGGGAAAACTGAGAGCCTTACACAGTGATGGTAGTGATGTAAAATAGTACAAGTGCTGTGGAAAACAAAACGTTAAACAGAGTTACCACATGATCTAGCAATTCCACTCCAAGGTATAGACCCAAGACAAATGAAAACATATGTTTCACACAAAACTCTATACACAAGTTCCCATAGCAGCATTATTGATAAAAGTCCTAAAGTGAAAACAAGCCACATGTCCATCCACTGAGAAATGGATAAATAAAATGAAGCACATTCATTCAATGGACTACTGTTGCACAACCACTGGGGCTTCCCTGGTGGCTCAGATGGTAATGAATCTGCCTGCAGTGCAGAAAACCTGGGTTCGATCTCTGGGGCGGGAAGAAACCCTGAAGAAGGGAACGACTATCTACTCCAAAATTCTTGCTTGGAGAGAAGTCTGTGGACAGAGGAACCCAAAAGTTGCAGTCCATGGGGCCGCAAAGTCAGACATGACTGAGCAACTAACACACCTAGAAAGGAAGTAAGTTCTGATCTCACAAATGGGAAAAATTTAAGTTTAGAGAGACTGCATCCTTTATCCAAAGTCACTCCATCTTCAAGGGGCTAAGCTAGCTTAAGATCGGTAGTCTATTTCCAACGTGGATGTTCTCAACCAGTCAGATTTCTTATCCCCTAAAGGAAAGATACCATAGACTGCACTTACTAAACACTTGCCCTAAGCCAGGTACTTTGTATACATCATCTCACTGCTCTTCACCATGCCTCTGCTCGGTGAGTATTATTCCTATCTCTAAAGCAGAGAAATAATCCAAAGGAAGAATTAAAGGCTTTGCCCAGGTCATAATGTTAGCAATTGGGCAGAGCTTCAATTTGAATCTGGGTCTAGAATCACCATTTTGTTCTGCTAAATATTGCTGCCCCTGTTATGAGGTTTCTGAGATAATTCTTTAATGTGTCTTTGAGGTCTGCCTTGTGCCGTCCTTCCCCACAGGCACAATGCTGACCTGATGCTCAGATAGATATTCACTCCAGGACTTCTCCATGAATTTTGGTACACTAAAATCATTGCAAAATGAGTTTGCAAAATCCTGTTGCTCAAGACGTGCTCCATGTCTATTAAGTTCAGAATTCCTGGGCATCAGATCCAGACACCAATATTTTAAATCCCTAGGTGATTCCAATGTGCAGTCAAGATGGAGAGGCACTGAAACAAACCAACGGATCTGCAGCTGAAGCCCGCCTCCATATTGCTAGGCTAATCTATGTTTTGTCCTGAATTTCTATCACCTCTGTTCCCACAGTCCTACTTACTAGGGCTCAGGGTGAATGCCTTCTCTCTCCTCTGATAAATCAAGTCCTCACCTGCCAGACCTTGGCCCATCTCCACCCACTCCAGGAAGACTTCCTTGAATACACTGACCTCTGAATAACCTTGAAAGAAATATGCGCTTAACCTCCAGAGGATTGAGTTGAAAACATAACACTCTTCTTGCTCTCTAACTACAAATAAGGGTCTATTGTCACTCCCATTGTGTAAAATACTAGTGACAAGAACTTTCTGTGTATACTTTGCTTTCCACGGATGTTCCCTTTTCTGCTTTCGCAGTACCCTGCATCTTTGAAGACCTAAATTGTGTGTTTATTCCCTCCCTCTAAAGTCTTCTCTACCCACCCCTGTCCTGTTACCCCAACTTTAGAGCCACTGCACATCTTTCCATCAACAGACCTGCCGTTCTTTCTCCTCCATGCTCTGGCCTCTGCCCAGAATTTCTTACTCTCCAATCCAACAAAATTCTACTTTGTTCATTTTGAAGGCTTCCTTCCCTCTCAACCTGTCTGGGAGTCTTGCCTTGTCAGACAGAACTAACAGTACCTTATGTATTGGTGCTTTACAACATTGCTCCTGTGGCACTTTGTTTACACCAGACATTGGCACTGATCACAGTGTATTATACTTCATAGGCTGCTGAAGATTTTAAGTAAGAAAGCATGGCAAATATGCATGTCTCAAAGCCTGGATGGTTCCAACATAAAGCCAAACTTCTCATGCTGTGTTTTCCTTATGAGCCTGACAACAAACTTCTGTTGACTTGAAAGATTATTTTCATGGCCCAACTGGGGTGGCCTTTGGAAGGTCCTGACCCAGAACACCTGGTATTTTGTGCGCATGTCCCATGCGTAGGTGCAAGCTGGCTTTCTTTCAATAGAAGCTGCAAAGAAAGGAAGTGTGGAAAGGCCAGATGTCCAAGATGTGTCCTTCTCTTTGAAGAACAGCACTGATCAGAGATAAAGAGACCTTTGCATGAACAGAGGGAAGCAAGCTTGAAAGCACAATGCCTTAAACAGGCCCACATAGTTTCTTTTTTTTCAACATTCAGATTGAAATAATCTTGCAATATCCATTTTTAAAAGTCACCAAGAGAAGCTGTAATAAATAAGAATTCCAGACCCAGGATGGTCTTATAATAAGGGACTCCAGATCCCGCCTCTGAGAAACAGACTCTTTTAGGACTGAGAAGCTAATTACACATTTCAAAATCCAGCTGTGGCATGGTTGCTGCTATAAAAGTCTATGCTCTTGTTATTGTTCAGACATTAAGTCAGGACTGACTCTTTGTGAGCCCATGAACTGCAGCACACCAGGCTTCCCTGTCCTTCAACATATCCCTGAATTTGCTTGAAATCATGTCCATTGAGTCAGTGATGCCATCCTACCATCTCCTCCTCTGCTGTTCCCTTCTGCCCTCAATCTTTCCCAGCACCAGGGGCTTTACCAATGAGTCGACTCTTTGCATCAGGTGGCCAAAGTATTGAAGCTTCTTCAGCTTCAACCTCAGTCCTTCCAATGAATATTCAGGGTTGATTTCCTTTCAGATGAGCTGAGTTTTTGAAATTGCTATTTTCCCATCTCCATAGTAATACATTCTCACAAGGTAACAGGTACAGAGAATCAGGAATTCAACAGTAAATAAAGCGGTGCCCAAACAATTCTCTTTGGGTAACTAAAACTCATTCTTCAGTTTCCTGTTCTAAAGTCCCCTTTAAAATGCCAGATTGAATTCTAAGTTCCTCTCGAGTTCTCACTTCAACATGATGAACTAACACCCAGAGTTTAGAAGAGATTTCAAATCACACTCCCATCTGACTGTCCCTCCTTCAGCCACAGTTCAAACCCAGGTTTTGTTTAAACAATGATTCACACTATGTGATGCCATGACTTGGTTATCATATTTCTTCAGCTCTAATCAAGGTATTTCCAAGCATACACGTCTTCAGTGATAAAGATGCATGCCTGTGAACTGAGACAGGGTTCCATGGAAGTGGACAGGGAAGATGAGAAAAGGTGCAGGAATAGGATTCCTGGGAAAGTGGGCTTTGGGTATCCTCTCTTTGAAAATGAGTGTCTTTTGGATATCTGGAGAGGCGAAGGGGATTCCCTATAATAAGGATGGAAGAAACAAAGGCTAAAGAAGAGGTAAAAAGGAATCTGTTAGCAGCAATATGACAGGGACAGGTGCTTGTCTTCTGTCATGAGTGAATTCTGTCTTCCTCAAAATACATATGCTGAAGCCCTAACCACCACCTCCTCACCCCCCAGTATTTCAGAATGTGACTGTATTTGAAGACAGGCCCTTGGCTGAGTCCCTTCACTGTTCACCTGAAACTGTCACAGCATTGTTAACTGGCTGTCCCTGATTACAAAATGGGCTTCCTTGGTGGCTCAGTGCGTAAAGCATCTGCCTGCAATGCAGGAGACCTGGGTTCAATCCCTGGGTTGGGAAGATCCCCTGGAGGAGGGCATGGCAACCCACTCCTGTATTCTTGCCTGGAGAATCCCCAGGGACAGAGGAGCCTGGCGGGCTACAGTCCATGAGGTCACAAAGAGTCAGACAAGACTGAGCAACTAAGCTCACAGCACAATACAAAATTTTTAAAAAGTGCCAATTAAGTTGAATGAGGCTGTTGAGGTGGGCTCTAATCCAACTGACAAAGGTCCTTATGCAAAGTGGAGATTTTTTTTTTAAGCTTAATATAATAACTTTATTTCTTCTTCACTTGAATACAAAATCCATTGTAGGACCCATAGTTTTCCTTCATCTCATAGTTACTCCACCAGAAATGGATGGCTTCCAAGATCACCATGGAGGGGAGAGAGAGAGAAAGAGGGGGGGAGACACACAGACTCGACTGCCTTGACCTTGACATGACACCTTTCACTTTCAACTACAGTCCTTTGCTCCA
Organism: Neotragus pygmaeus; assembly: GCA_006410875.1. Taxonomy (NCBI): domain Eukaryota; kingdom Metazoa; phylum Chordata; class Mammalia; order Artiodactyla; family Bovidae; genus Neotragus; species Neotragus pygmaeus. The sequence goes on from SJYV01029952.1 coordinate 4,791, forward strand.
AACTGGTCACATGGTCCCATCCAAGAGCCAGAGGGCTGAGAAATTTAGCTGAGAGTGTGGAATTGAGGGAGCTCTAGCTCTGCTATGATGCTTCAGTGGCATCTATGCAAAGAGCAGATGGGCAGAGAGAGGGAGGCACCAGGGGTGCACACAGAGAGGAAAGAGCGCGTGAGCACAGAGAGGGAGATGGCCAACCAGGAGCCAACGAGAGAGGTCTCAGAGGAAGCCGATCCTGACAGCACATCCGTCATGAACTTTCAGCCTCCACAAAGGTGGAAAAGCAAGCCTGAGGTGTATAAGCCAAGCCAGTCTGCGGTATTCTGTGGTGACAATACTAGTCAACTATCAACCACCACTTCTTGCTCTTGTCTGTTACCTGGCAGAGCCCACCTCCATGATAGAGTCTCCCAACTGCCCTGAGTGCTAAGCCACGGACAGCATCAACCATCCTGGGGCAGAAGGGCAAGGCACTCTGGGAAATGGCTTCTTCTCTCACAGACTAGGAGAGACAGGTGTGGGGGAAAGACCTCCCCAGGACACTGTCCTTCAAGGACATAATCCCTGGGGCCATGGTGGCCGTCTAGTACCATGAGATGAACACACAAAAAAATTACAGAGAGGCTGCTCCAGCACCCTTGACGATCAACTCTGTAACTGCCTTCCTTAGGTTTCTTGTCATATGAGAGAATGACTCTTCCTGTCTAAGCCCATTTTAATTGGATTTATTACTTGCTGGGTCCAGTGAAGAGAATGACATGGTTAATGAAGGAGATACATTTGTGAAATCAAGGAGACCCCAGTTTTGGGAAAAGGCCTTTGAAGGTTTTATAGAAAGTAAAATAGAAATGTGGGAAAGAGAAAGAAGAATTAGAAATAAATTTCAAGTCTCTAGACTGGGAATCCATGAGAATGGGATGACCATAAGGGGTATAGGTTACTTTCTCCTCTGGGAGAAATTATTAGTTTTCTAAGGCCATCTCTCTGAGTCTGTGGTTCAGTGAGGGGTCATCCAGCCAGAAGAAGAGATTGTTTTCTAAAACTGCTGAGAGTGGACCTGTGTCTTGGGCAGCAACTTAAAAGAGATTGAAAGGGAACACTGTCAGCGGGACAAGTGGATGCTAAGTCCTGCTGTTAAAGTAGGTTTACCCACTGCTTATGGTAAAGAAATTGTCTGCCAATGCAGGAGACCTGAGTTTGATCCCTGGGTCGGGAAGATCCCTGGAAAAGGTCATGGCAAGCCACTCCAGTATTCATGCCTGGAGAGTTACATGGACAGGGGCCACAGTCCATGGGTTCACAAAGAGTCGGACACAACTGAGCAACTAACACACTACCCACTGCTCACATCAGACCTTGCATGAAGCATAGAAACCTGTGCTTCAAGTATATTCCCACAAACACTTGCTATCTGTCACCAGTTTTGTAATAATTCAAGTAACATTGTTTTGAGCAGTAAAAACCCTGTGATCTGTGTGAATCTTTACAGGTTCTGCAGTGAGAGTCTGGAGAACCTCACTGGACCTAAATCTACCACTAACTGAATGATCTCAAACAAGTCACTACGTCTCTGGACCTCAATGGCTTTAGCAACAGAACAAGAGGATTTGATGAGAACAGTGGTCTTTCTTTAAGTAGCAGAACTCTCTTGAGATACCACATTCAAACTCCCAGTATCTAATCATAATAAAAGTGGCACTATTCACAATTTGCAATTATTACACACACTTAGACTCTGCCTGGCTTTGTACTTAGCACTCCAGGTAGACAATCTCATTTAAGTTCTAACTCTTAACACTAAGAACTAGGCAAGTTTCTCATTCTTGTTTTATGAATGAGGAAACTGAGGCACAGAGAAGTTGAGAAACTTGACCAGGGTCACACAACTAGTAGAGAGCAGAGAGTCTGATTCTCCAGTCTTGGCTCTGAATCTCCAGCTAAATGGAAGTCCTGTTTGGCATGTGTGTGTGTGTGTGTGTGTGTGTGTGTGTGTGTGCGCGTGCATGCACATTTATGTTATTGGGGAAGGGGGCATGTGAGACTAATACAATACAGTCCAAAACACTTGGCTTTTTCACTGGTCCGTGAAGTTGTCCTATGGCACCCTCCAGAGACCTGGAGAATCTGATGTTCACAGCAATAGCATAATAACACAGTAGGCAGAGGGAAGTTATCTGAATGGGTTTTGTGGGGCAAGGCAAGATGAGATACAATTGGAAAATAAAGCAGCATGCAGCATGTTATCCCATTGTTTTTTATTTGGTTTTAGTTACAGTTGTGAGTTTAAGTTGCAGTTCACACCAATAATCATATGAAGATCACAAACTCGTATACATAAAGGAGCAAGGGCTATAAAAACTTTGAGAGCCACTGATTAGACAGCTCTTCCAATTCATGAATTTTAATTTCCTTGGTTCTGCCACCTGCTTAGTTTCTGTTCATTCTCACCACTCCTTGTTCAATTTCCTAATCCTATGTCAGGTAAGGCAGGTCACATACCTTAAATTCAGTGGGCACTATGTGACAGGCCAACCACTGGGTCCCCGGCGAGGATAATAATCATTATGAGAACTAACATCTATTGTATCCTTATTATGTTCCAGACACCACAATAAAGATTTGTATTGATACATACATATACTTATCCCAAGCATCTACTATGTGCTGAGCAGAAGAATCCCTTCCAGAGGCCTATTCTAACCTCCTGGCCCAAGAGAAGTATCCTGCTGTGAGCTCTTGTTATACCTGGTACAGGGCTCTAACAAAGCACATCGCTAATTATATCAATGCATGTGACTCACACCTGCCTTCCTGGAATAGACTATAAGCTCCTGGATGCAAGAAACTTTGTCTTATACATTCTGTGTCTCTAACACTAGGCACAGGAATTGGCACACAGTAGGCACTCAATAATTGTCTTCTCAATACTAGCAGACACTTTCACTGAGCTATCCCAAATTAGCCCATCCCTCCTTGGTGACCTTTATTCTGAGAAAGCCAGGTAACTTACTAGGTTTTCAGAAAGATTTTGGGAAAGACATTTCTCTTCCTGAAACTACAAAAGTGGCTGACAAGAAAGCTCTGTGAGGAGAGATGTTCAGAACTACTGTAGCCATTCTATGCTAATGAGGGAAAGACCCAGAGAATCACAGGAAGCCAGGATCAGATGCTTGATGTCTCTGAGCCATTGAAGCTTTCATAGAATCACCTTTCTCCAAGACTACCTGCTGTGTAAGAAAGATAACTCTGCTTGTTAAAAACTCCAAGACTTTCTATTTAGGCTTAATGCTTAAAGAGTTTGTTTAGGCTTAAAGCATTTCTTTTTAATACACTAACATTCTGCGATTGACAAAAACTGGTGGCTAACCTTAAAAAAGACCCCTAGAAATGGTCACCAGAGTAAATCTAGGACACCAAATTAAATAAAGGACTTGTTAAAAACAATGAACAGTTTTTCCATATTAGTATGCTCATTCAATATGTAGGACTATTTATATTAAAAATTACTTGTGGTTTATTAGAAATTCAAATCTAACAGTGTGTCCTGTATTTTCGTTCACTGTATCTAGCAGTTCTTCATGGATAGTAGTAAATAGCTTCTAAGAGAAGTAGAAGAGCTACTTAAATCAGGGCTTTTGATTCAGCAAACCAACCACTCCCTTGATGAGATAATAGCAATAATAACAATGTACATTACAGGATCCATCATAATTTTCAAAGAACCTTCATAGACATGACTCATTCAGTAACTAGTTGCTGCTTACATTTTATAAAAATACTCTATCCTAGTGGGTTATTCGCCCAGAATGGCACAGATGGTAAGTAAAGGAGTCAAGATCTGATTTGATCTCATCTCTCTGAATTTCTGGTTCCATTGAACATTCATCAGACTCACCTGGTGGGCTTGTTAAAACAGCAATTGTCAGACCTTCACCCAGTAATACGTCTGGGGTTGTTGTTTAGTCACTCAGTGGTGTCTGATTCTGTGAACCCACGGACTGTATAGCCTGCCAGGCTCTTCTGTCCCTAGGATTTTCCAAGCATGAATACTGGCATGGGTTGCCGTTTTCTTCCCCAGGTGCTCTTCCCAACCCAGGGGTCGAACCTGCATCTCCTACATAGGCCGGCAGATTCTTCACCATTGAGCCACCAGGGAAGCCCAGGTTAGGGGTAGGGCCCAAGAATTTGCATTTCTAACAAGTTTCGAGTGACACTGATGCTGCTAGTACTGGGACCACACTTTGTGGAAACCACTATGTTATGCTACACCACAGCAGCTCTTTTTCTAGGAGGAAAGAATCAACAAATATCCAAGAAGACAAAACCCTAGATGGTCTGTCAAAGCCAAATGATATTGAATTGCAAAGGAACATGAGCCCTCATTTTCCCTGACATGTATCAGTTGGAGCTTTCAAGTTAAATGCATGTGTAGGGAAGCACCTGAAAATTAGCAAGATGCCTTTTTTTCCACTCTCTGGGGCACTGGTTTTTATTTATGGGGTAGAGGTTGCCCAAACAAGCTGGAGGTTTTGCTTAAGCATGGGTGGTGGGAGTGAGGATTGAGTGTATGTTTGTGCATCACTGTGTGCTGACAGGCTGCAAGAAACTTAAGGATCACTACGAAACCGCTCAGCGGGAACTTCCCCGGTGGTCCAATGGTTAAGAATTCGCCCTCCAGTCCAATGGTTAAGAATTCGCCCTCCAGTGCAGAGGACTCAGGGTCAATCCCTGACTGGGGAACTAAGATCCCATATGCCATGGGGCAATTCAGCCCATGTCCCACAACTACTGAGCACGCAGACTCTGGAGCTTGAGCACCACAACTGGAGAAGCCTGGTTGCTGCAACAAAGATCCCACATACCGAAGCTAAGACCCAATGCAGTCAAATAAGTACACGTTGTTGTTATTCAGTTGCTTTGTCGGGTCCGACTCTTTGCAACCTCATGGACTGCAGCACGCCAGGCTTCCTTGTCCTACACTATCTCCTGGAGTTTGCTCAAACTCATGTCCATTGAGTCAGTGATGCTGTCTAACCATCTCATCCTCAGCCACCCCCTCCTCCTTTTGCCTTCAATCTTTCCGAGCATCAGAGTCTTTTCCAACACCGTGGCTCTTCTCATCAGGTGGCCAAAATGTTGGAGGTTCAGCTTCAGCATCAGTCCTTCCAATGAATATTCAGGGTTGATTTCCTTTAGGATTGACTGGTTTGATCTTCTTGCTGTCCAACGGACTCTCAAGAGTCTTTTCCAGCACAATTCGAAAGCATCAATTATTCAGCACTCAGCCTTCTTTATGGTCCAACTCTTATATCCATACGTGACTACTGGAAAAACCATAGCTTTAACTATACAGACCTTTGTTGGCAAAGTGATGCTTTTGAATATGCTGTCTAGGTTGGTCATAGTTTTCCTTCCAAGGAGCAAGCATCTTTTAATTTCATGGTTGCAGTCACGGTCCACAGTGATTCTGGAGCCCAAGAAAATAAAATCTGTCACTGTTTTCACTTTTTCCCCTTAAATAAATAATAATAATAATAATACACTGCTCAGGGGTCTGGAAGTGAGAATCCCTGGTGTCCTCATTCCTAAAATCACGTGAGGTAAGGGCATGAAGCTTGACCCTTGGGATGATAAACCAAGAGATGTCCTCTCTTTATCCAGAGTCGATTCCACTCTCCCTCTTTGGTTTCTCTTTTCCTTGTTTCCTTCATCCTTCCTCTGCAGCCACCTACCAGACAGAAAGATAAAACAGAAAGGGAGTGGAGCAGCCAATTGTAAGGCCATCAGGTGCAGCTGCCAAACCACAGGCGAGGGCGGGGTAAGAAGGGGGGACATGTAGGAGAAGAAAGAGACCTATTTATCCTCTGAGTCTCTGAGTGGTAATCTCACTGTCTACATAAACAGTAGCTGAGAGCATTAAAATACAATCATACTATTGATACAAACACAGTTCATATTCTCAGGGGCTCCCTCCATGGGAGTCTTTTGGGGATTTGCAACATTCTGCAGCCAACTTCAAACCCTGCAGAAGGTAACCCAGGACCCTTCAGAGCATTCCAGGTTAGACATGACCACCTTTTTTCTGTCTGGACAGTTTCTGAGGTGACAAAGAGTAATCAGTGCCATTTATTAATTTTCAAACATTAATGTTGTATAAAACTACAAAGAATAGCGTGACAATAAAACAGTCTTACATGCAGATGTAACAGTTGTTACATTTGATTGTATCTCTTCCACATTTTATTATTTTATTTTTATGGAATTAAAAGATCTTTCTTTTTATTTATGTATTTAAGCCATGCAGCATGTGAGATCTTAGTTCCCCAACTAGGGACCATGCCCCTTGCATTGGAAGTGTGAAGTCTTAACCACTGGACCACCAGGCAAGTCCCAGCTTTTATGGAATTAAATGACAGAGTCAAAGATCTTTAACCACTTATCCTTCTTCCATTATCCTTCTCAGGCAACAAATATCATGAGCTTTGATTTCTTTTGTTTCATTAAAAATTTACATATATAAACATGTATTGTTAAACAACATATATTGTTTTGTTTTCATTAATAATATGTTATTTACTTATTACTATTAATAAATTTGTTGAATAATATAATATTATTTTTGTTTCTTGCTTATATGAGTGATTCACATTGAATGTTTTGTTCTTCTCCTTCTTCTTACTACATATAAAATTCTGGAGCTCTAACCAGTTGATTGAGATGGTTATTTTCATCTGTTCATTCTCATCCTATTCATTGTATTTGTATTTGCCCTTCTATTCCTCTATAGTGGATTGTTTTCCAACTTCATTTACTCTTATAAGCAACGCTGCAATACCCACCCTATTACATGACCCTCTGCATATACACCAGAGTTTCTGTTGGGTATATATACAGAAGTGGAATTACTGAGTCCTAGGTATTAAATCTTGCTAGTGGCTGTCAATATAACTTGAATATAACTTGAATAACTTGGTATATAGCACGTTATAGTCCCAAGACCAATGCGGAAGGATACCATTTCACCCACAAGTTGACAACTGCTGAGACTTCCAGACTTCTGAGTTTTTGCTAACGTTCTGTCTACAGTAAAAGGTATCTGCCTCATATTTGTTTTAATTCACAACTCCTCGTAACCGAGTTTTTTTCTGATTGTTTTCTTTTCTGTCACTTGCCTGAACATGTCCTTTGCCCATTTCTCTATGCATTTATATTTTTCTTCTTTGTCTACTGATTTGTAGGAATTCTTTTGTTTTACACAATCAGAACAACAGTAATTTATATATATACATATGTATATGTATATATATATATATAATGCAAGTATCCTCTCCCTGTCTTTGGCTTATGTGTTAACATCGTTTATGAGTACATTAGTTGATAAAGAAGTCAAAAGAAGCAATCATAGGTCGTTGACTTGGCACTGTTACAGACAGTCTTTCAGGGGGCTGGAGAGTAAATAAGCAGAGGCTATACCTGGAGGAATCAACATTTAAGGTTATGTCTGAAAGCCACAAACTCAGTACTCACTCCACTCCAAACCGACATGCTTGCTCACGTGTTCCCTCTTGCAGAAACATCGTAAAATAAAGCTTTGTCATGGTTAAAATGGGCAATGAGATGATTTATGACATCAGAAGTATTTAGAGACATTTGTTAAAAGGTCAGAGATTTTTATTCTATAGGATTGGTGTTAGTCCCAGAAATATGTGTTGCAAACAAGCTCCGGGAGACCAAGCTATAGCAGATCAGCGGGCTAGACTTTGAGGATACTCTTGACAGAGCTGAGAAATCAAAGCATTTACCTGTGCCTCTCTCCTGTTGACCTATACCCTCTTCAAAGACAGGGACTTTCCTTTTCTATTTTTCCTCAGCATCCAGATTGTGCCTAGCTCAATAAATAATTGTGGAATGAAGTAAGACTCCAGGTATCACATATGGTAAGTGACCACACATGGCTAAGAAGAGTCTTAGGAAAGTCTTCACTTAGCCTCAAATGCTAAACTTTCTTCTCTTGCTGAGAGGGAGATAGGCAACAACAATTCATTCTATATGCCAAATGCTCTTGACCTCAGTTCCTGACAGTGTTGACCATCGGCCCTGAGAGCTGTCATCTGAAAGTACATATTATGAAAATAAACATTCCTAACTTTATATAAATTATATGAGTCTATAAAATGACAGCCAATTCAGTGGAGAAGGAAATGTATCTAAATTCTTTACTATGTCGAAATCAAACACCCAGATGTTTCTCTGAAAGCTCATGCTCGAAACATGCCTATTAGGATTCCTTCAATACCCTCTCTCTGCACCTTGTCCCAATGCCACAAGGCAGAGCAAGTTCCCAAGTCCCTTGCCTCCTGCCATCTCTGTGAGGCAAGGATGATTCATGGGTCTGAACTCTTAGTCCTGACAATTGTCTGCATCCGGTTAAGCCATCTCTGTCTTTGATCAAAACTGTCAGCATTTTCCTTCCTCTGTGCTTTAGTCATGCACTATTGAGATGATCAGTGGCTCTGTTCTCCAAAGTAGGCCAGCCAATGACACCTTCTAGCTAGGCAAGAATTTTCCCTGTTAGAGCTGGGTGTGATGCAATGGTTCAGAGATGTCTGGCAGGGCAGAAAAAAGGATAAGCATTTCTGAGAGCTCTGTCACCTCTACCTATTTCTGGTTGCTCAAAGGGACAGGTGTCTCTGAATATCCTCAAAAGATATGATGAAGAGAGACCCTGAGAAGTATATTTGAACAAGAAATGCAACAGAGTCGCTCGGGAATGTGGTTCTGGGAGGTTCTTATTTCTCTTAGGTATTTATATTTTTAGAAATAACATTGAAACTTTTTAAGAATGCCAAGACGCCTTATATGTTTAATCAAGAAACCCATGGAGATGTTACTGGTTTGAAGCTAGAGACCATGAGGTTGTCATCTCCACAGTTAGAGAAGATGACAGTCTTAGACCAAAGAGTGTGGTGAGACCGATATACAGCTGACATAGAACAGAAGTGGGGAGAATATGTTCTCTGGAGGAGGGGCTGGAATTCATTCTATCTTCCTCCCCCAGGCCAACCCCAGGCTCAACATTCTTCTGATCTTCAGAGCAAGTGCTTTCTGTTTACTTCTTCTCTGGAAGAACCAGACTGGAGGTAAGTCTGTATAGAACTGTTGTCGAGGTTTTCAGGTACCCTAATGTATGCATCACAAACAAACAACACAGAAGGAGTATAGGAATCTGTCAGCTGGTTTTGTCAACTGACAGTAGCATTTCAATAGCTTGGATGAACTGGATCCAAGGGGGGTTTTGCCTATAAACTTATATATAGCCTCTGAAGATATTTTAAGCTATATAATTCTGACAAAGTAGCACTTGACTCATAAAAACATTTTTTCCTGTGGGCCTAATATTGTGTGATAATTGTTTTCTGATCTTTTTAAAGCTCTTGGCTTTGGAAACAGGAAGTAGGAAAGGAAACCAGAAAGTCAAAACATTCTAACTTAAGGCAAAATCTGAGCGGCACTATATCTAGCATGTGTGTGTGTGCTAAGGTACTTCAGTCACGTCCAACTCTTTGCAACCCCATGGACTGTAGCCCACCAGGTGCCACTGTCCATGGAATTTCCCAGGCAAGAAAACTGGAGTGGGTTGCCATTTCCTCCTCCAGGGGATCTTCCTGACCCAGGGATCAAACCTGTGTCTCCGGTGGCTCCTTCATCGTATGTGAATTCTTTTCCACTGAGCCACCCAGGAAGCCTTAGTTATGGTGCAACAGATTTGTGATCCTGACATCATAAATCATATCAGTCCCACAGCAGATGTGAAGAAAATAAAGACTAGATTTCAAACCAAACGTCTGTCAGAGAAAAAGTTTCTTATCCCAATTGTTTCCTTAACTTTTTTTTTTTTAAAAACATTTCAAATTCTTTTGAAGTCTTTTATTTACCTAAACGATTCATTCTAATTTTGCATTCCATTCCATAACATATTCAGGTCTATTGGAATGTTAAAAGGCTTAAAAATACCTGTTTGGCTAAACTAATGCTCTAGGAAGGTGTACCATATTTATCTTGCAGGTCTATGGATCTTAGGCACCTTGCCAGATTACTGTAACCCACAGTAAAAAGTAGAAAAAATAAATACATTTCCATTACCAAAAACACAACTGAGAAGTCCCTTCCTACCAAAGAGTGCACCAATAGCATATTATTTACACCTGAAAAGCAGCAGGTTACCAGTAATGATCACAGGGTAGATTTTAAATGCTTAGAAGATGAGCATGAGGATAATGATAAATAAGAACAATATAGTGCTAATTAATTAGAACAACAGAGTGCAGAATTATTTCTGCAACCTAAACCAACCAGTTTTTAAAAATCTAGCACAGAGAATCAGTTGCATGCTAAATTCCTAACAGGACACATATATTGGGTTGGCCAAAAATTTCACTCAGGCTTTTCCATAAACTCTTATGGAAGAACCCAAATGAACTTTCTGACCAACCCAATAATATGAGATTGAGAAGCAACACGGTAGAGCAAGAAGGGCTTTGGACTGGGGCTCAAGACCTGGGTTCTAGATTCAGCTCTGCGATCAACAAGTTTTGACCAGAGTTTTGATAGGTGCTTGATTCCTGTGTTTGCAGCTATAGAGTAAGGTGACTTCTGATATGCCATTCACAAACACTCTATGCATCTATGGTGTCTAACAAAGGAATAGTGACTGGTGAGTGGAATACAGACACTGGGATCAGACAGCTGAGCCTGAATCCCAGGGGAGACATTTAATAGCTTTGGGAGCTTCTACTTTTCTTTGTGTGAAATGAGATGGAACTCAAAGGATCTCTGAGAAGGTTAAATGAGAAAACATTTGTGAAAAATCTACCATGGTGCCAAGACAGATAGTTGGCCCTCCATGATATTAGCTACTGTTTTGATGATACTTGATATATAGTAAGAAAGAGATGGAGGAGAAGCACTCAGATTGTTCTGCTGGAGTTATCAGTTTCACTATAAACGGTACAGCTTACTTTATTCGATACTCTTGTCACTCTCCACACCATGTAATTTTTCTTCATAGATTTACTACAAATTATAACTATGCACTTAGTTCTGTGATTCTAAGTTTATTTATCTGAAATCTTCCTTCTCATGCTGACCTAAGCCCAATGAGGGCAGGGACCACATCAATTTTGCTCACATCAGTATTCTCAGAATCTGGGGTAGTGCCTAAGACAAAGTGCCCAATAATTATCTGTCAAATGGATGACTGAATGAATGAGTAAGAAAAGTACTATGAAATCTTTGTCCTTATTAATATCTCATGGAAATCACGAGGAAACTTACTTGTTCAGTCCCACTTGGATTACCGAATCTGACTGTTCTACATGTGTCATTTCAACTACAATGTATAATGTTCAGCTGTAGGCCATTCTGGTATTGATTCATACAGCTACCAATTTTTAGAACTTACACAGATTACTACCCATCGTGGCTCAGATTCTGCCATTCACATCCACCTACATGGCTGCCCCATAAAGCCTATATCTTTATCAACTCACGGCAGTAATGAGGAATGCTCTGTTTCACAATGGTAAAGAATCTGCCTGCCAATGTAATACATACAGGAGACAGATACGGTTTGGATCCCTGGGGCAGGAAAATCCCCTGGAGGAGGAAATGGCAACCCACTCCAGTATTCTAGACTGGAAAATTCATGAACAGAGGAGCCTGGCCTGCTATAGTCCGTGGGTTCACAAAGAGGCAGACATGACTGAGCGACTGAGCATGCTATCTCCATGTGCTTCAAGAAAAACAACAGGTATTTCTTACATTTTGTTTCTTACTGTTCTAAACTGATGATCCTTAGTCTCTAACGTATATCAATATCACCTGGGAACTTGCTAAATATGCAGATTCCTAGGTCCCACCCTTGGATATTCTGATTTTGAATATCCAGTATGAGGCCTAAGGATCTGCATTTTGAACAAGCTCTCCAAATAAGATGCAGGAAGACTGGTCCACATTTTGAGAAACAATGCATTAAAGACTGCTTTGAAAGTATTTGTTGTTATGTTTTCTTAATAATATTCATGCAGATAAAGACACTTAGAATCAATATTCTTGAAATGTAATTGGATATAAACTCTTTTTAATTTTTGGGGGGTGTCCTAAAGGGTTGACAAAGTTCTACAGTAAGCACATTTGGATGGAGAGTTATTCTTTTTGATCCTTTAAAAAAGTTGAATATAAATATTTTGGAACCTCCAGGTTTTAAATTACTGTCAGTTACAAAAGGTGATATTTAATTCAACAAAGAGAGACGAGACCATGAACAAATACCCAGAGCTCAAAAATGGCCATTTCCAGTGGCTAAGGACTGCAGGCATGAAATTAACAGACACTTGCTTGTTCGAAGAAAAGCTATGGCAAACCTAGATGGCATATTCAAAAGCAGAGACATCACTTTGCTGACAAAGGTCTGTATAGTTAAAGCTATGGTCTTTCTAGTAGTCATGTATGGATGTGAGAGTTGGACTATAAAGAAAGCTGAGCACCAAAGAATTAATGCTTTTTTAATTGTGCTGGACAGGACTCTTGAGGGTCCCTTGGACTGCAAGAAGATCAAACCAGTCAATCCTACAGGAAATCAATCCTGAATATTCATTGGAAGGACTGATGCCGAAGCTGAAGCTCCAACATTTTGGCCATCTGATGGAAAGAACTGGCTCATTGGAAAAGACCTGGATGCTGATAAAGATTGAAGGCAAAAGAAGAAGAGGGCAGCAGAGGATGAGATGGTAGGATAGCATCATCGAGTCAACAGACATGAATTTGAGCAAACTTTGGGAGACAGTGGAGGACTGTGAAGCCTGGTGTACTGCAGTCCACAGGGTCTCAAAGAGAAATGATAGCGGCTGAACAACAATAATAAAAACTTAAAGAGAAAACCACAATACCAAAGTCTTGTTCACTTTCTCTGGAAGCCTTTGAAGGAGTCATGAGAGAACCTGAGACTCTCATACCTGATAGAAGTAATCAGATCAAGCAGAAGAAGTGCTGCTGCTAAGTCGCTTCAGTCGTGTCTTACTCTGCAACCCCATAGACGGCAGCCCACCAGGCTCCCCTGTCCCTGGGATTCTCCAGGCAAGAACACTGGAGTGGGGTGCCATTTCCTTCTCCAGTGCATAAAAGGGAAAGGTGAAAGTGAAGTCGCTCAGTCGAGTCCGACTTTTAGCGACCCCATGGACTGCAGCCTACTAGGCTCCTCCGTCCATAGGATTTTCCAGGCAAGAGTACTGGAGTAGGGTGCCATTGCCTTCTCCAGAAGTGCAGGTAAGGACTAATAATCTCACCGAAGCCAATAGGACAGTCTGCATGCTATGGTCACAAAGGAAGTAAAAGTTCTCACTGTTGACAGATGGTCATCAGTTGTGCCTAAATGACTTTGAGGGCAGTGAATAAAATCCANCCAGAAGTGCAGGTAAGGACTAATAATCTCACCGAAGCCAATAGGACAGTCTGCATGCTATGGTCACAAAGGAAGTAAAAGTTCTCACTGTTGACAGATGGTCATCAGTTGTGCCTAAATGACTTTGAGGGCAGTGAATAAAATCCATGTTTACTCTAGCAAGAGAAAAAGAGTGAATCTCTTAAAAGTTGAAGTACAAGGCATCTCTGTCTATTAAAAATCATGCAAATAACCTAGCTCCCAACTTAAAACAGCTCCAGTCTCACAGCGGCTAATGCTATTTTACTTCCAGACATCTCCCACACCTGAGAATAAATCAGCAAGCTACATAATGTATTCCACCTCTAATTTAGAACCTGAATTTCATGTCTTTGGAGGTGTGTAAAAGGCCTACGTCAACCTTTAGCTTTCTACAAAGATAATAATTTAGGCTATCACCAGACACTTGTCTAACCTGTAATTTTTCCTTACTCCATTTTATTTTGTCTCCATGACTATGTAGAGAGCAGTGTTGGCCAGAGTGCCAAAGAGTAATACAAAGGAGCAGGTACTTAATTATTTGTGTAAAGACAGAAGTGATACAAGGGCTCAAATGTGGTGAGTTCCTCACATTGGAACCTATGGTCCTCCTTTATTCACTCCAGGTAATTTCAGACCATCTATGATACTTGGTACAGTAAGCAAGGAGCTCCAAAAAGCAATAGAGGAAGAGGGAAAAGGCTATTAACAGAATTGATGGGAGAATATCAGGGATGAGCATGAGGAAGGGGCTTCCCTGATGGCTCAGCAGGTGATGAATCTGTCTGCAAGGCAGGAGACACAGGAAACAAGGGTTCGATCCCTCGGTGGGGAAGATCCCCTGGAGGAGGAAAATGGCAGCCCCCTCNTAGGCACACTCTGAATTTACAGTAGGCCTCTGAGGCCCACAGAGGCCATGAGATGCCCAGGGTCACAGAGCCCGCTGTGACTAGTTAACAGAGCCAGAACTGCTACCCAGGCGCCCCCACCACTTGGCCAGTGTTGTGAGCCTCCCTGGTTGCCGAGGGCTATCTGAAGGTAGCAACCTCTGCTGGGCTGGGGTTTGTCAGCTTATCTGTCCCTGGACTGGGGAGGCAGGATCTTGGGTCGACCTTGCTCACCCCCTATCCCCTGGACTTTCTAAGACCCCTGAGGGCATTTACCAGGACCCACTCTCCTGCTTCCAGGGAGGGAGGCCCCAGACTATCAGACACCCACAGACGGCCCTATGAAATATCCCTTGCTGGCTTAATGAGTGAGAACCAAAACAGAGGGTTAAAGACATGCACGCCAATCCTGGTTCTGCCTTTTACTCTGTAGACGTCAGTTTCTTCATCTGTGAAGTGGGAGCGTGGAGCAAGAGGCTCTCCCAAGTCTGTCCCCGCCTCACTCCATGTTGGTGCTTTAGTCTCAGGCACTCGGAACCTCTGGTCCCACCTCCCAGGGCCTCTCCATCTGTTCTTTTAGTTCCCACCATGGGCTCGAGGGAGGAAGGCACTGCACCCTCAGAGTTTCATTGACCCTTTTCACCCTTGTACTTCTGGGCCTCCGCTCCAGAGAGGCACAAAGAACTGAGCCTTTGTTTGCAGCAACAAAGCTGTTTGCAGTTTCAGATAGAACCATTTTATTATATGCCATCCAAAGAGTACTTGAGTTGGCTTTTGTTTTGGAAGCTTGTTAGCATTTCAGATTTAATTAACTGACCGAGACAAAGCTTCCCCACTTCCACCGCCCCCAGCCTACGTCCACTCTATCCACCAACCCCAGGTGCCCACCAGCAGCCTCAAAACCCCTGCCCACCTAGGATGTGGGGCCCCCACTGTCCTCCTGAGGGGCTCCCCTGGCAGATGAAAGGAAAGTCCTGCTGCCTGCCCCTCGCGCTTCCCTCCCATCTTCCCCTTCCTCTCTAAATTCTGCTGCTGTTTACTGAGTGTTCACATGTGCCAAGGACCAGGCGAAGCACTGGGCATTTTTTTTTTTTAACCTGATGGCATCCTCAGACCCCAGCTAGCAAGACTTAGTAGATCTGTTGTCCAGAGGAGAGACTGAGTTGCTTCCCCAGGGCCACACGGGTTGTCAGTGGCACCATCGGGCTTCAAACCTAAGTCTGGGTGATTCCAGAGCTTTTGTTGGCAGTCCCCACAGAACGAGCTTCCTGTCCAGAAACAAGCCTCTGGTAGAGACTGCAGGGTCTGCAGTCCTGAGTGGGTGGGGCCAGGTCCGAGAGCTGGTTCTTGTTACAGGCGTACTGCCCTTTACTGCACTTTGCTTTACCCAGCTTCACAGACACTGCGTTTCTCACAAATTGAAGTTTTGTGGCAACCCTGCGTTAAGCAAGTCTGTCAGTGCCATTTTTACGGAAGCATTTTTTTTTAAGTTGTACATAGGTTTTTTTTTTTAAGATATAATGCTACTGCACACTTAATAGACAAGCAGAGTATAAACGTAACTTTGTATGCATTGGGAAACCAAATAATTAGTGTGACTTGCTTTATTGCAGTGGCCTGAAACTGAACCCATAGTGTCTCTGAGATACTTGGCTGCTCTACTTCCCAAGAGCAGCCACACGTTGGTCCTATTCTCATCTCTTGACAGGCCCCCTTCCCCTAGCACAGCCTCCTCAGGGGTCTGCAAACAGCACTCAGCCTCATGCCCCTCTAGCCTCTACCGCCTTCCTCCCACAGTGAGGTAGGAGCAGCAATCCTATAAACAAGTGTCCATGTCTGAGGGTGGGGTGTCAGACACGGTGATGGGCTGTGGCGCCAAGCACCATCTCCCACAGGGATGAGGCCATACTCGTGAACGCATGGCGGGTCAGGCGTGCGTTCTTAAGAATGCCCAGGTAAGGAGAGCAGGTCACCAGAGCTGGTCTCATCTGGTGGGTTGGTTGGTGGCATGGGTTCTGGCTGCAAGCTGCCTGGTTTCTGGTGTTAGCTTCTGCCCATTATTAGCTGACCTCGGCCAAGTGACTTAGTGCCCATGTGCCTCAGTTTCCTCATCTGTAAAATGGGAGTGAGAGCAGTACCTCCTGGGACTGTTGAAGATTAAATGAGTTAATATATATGAAGCACTCAGAGCAGCGCCCACACGTGGTGAGCACTCGTAGGCGTTAGCACTCAGTGGTCCTGGCTCTGCCTGCGGCTGGCTGCTGACCTACAGCAAGCCACTTTCCCCCTTGGCCTCAGTTTCCCCATTTGAGAAAGCAGCGGACTAGACCAGATGCCCCTCAGGGCCAGTCAGACTCTGCCCATCAGTGGTTCTAGAAGCCCTGGCAGGGCTAAGCGTGGTGTTCTGCTGGTCAGCAGCCCTGTGACTGTGTCGGCATGGTGGGGAGGTCCCTCCTGGCCATGTTTGGGAAGGGAAGAAAAGCTGAATGGGCCAGGAGCTCCCTCCTCATGTCAACAGGAACGGGCTGAGCCAGCCTCCAGCTCCAGTCCTGGTGGATGGCAGCTGGCGGCTCCAAGGATGAGTCACCAGCAGGAGCAGCCGTGGGTTCTTAGGCTCGGCTGTTGCCAGCCCCAGGGCACACCCTGGGTGCAGAGTTTGGTGGTGGGACCTGGGTGCCAGGTGACAGGAGAGGGGTCGCGGTGTTTCCACTTGCCAACTAAACTCTCAAGGCCTTTTGCTTGCATGCTCTACCCAGAGCCCCTGCCTTCCTGTGTACTTCCCTTTCCTATGATGCAGGCTTTGAGGAGCCATCAGCCAAGATCAGGCACAAAAGCTGCACCACCACCTCCATGCTGCTGGTTAGGGTTCAAGGATCCCCCAGACACAGGGACTCCTTCCTTGCCTCCCGGGTTCTCACCGTCTCCCTGCCTTTGCCATAGTGGCCCTTTCTTAACAAGCAGTTTGGGAAAGCAGAAAGATCACTGGGTATCAGGAAGGCCAGGGTTTGCCTCTTGGGTCTGCCTGTACTTGGGCAAGCCACTTCAGCTCGCTCAGCCCGATTTCCATGCCTGAAAAATCCCCTTCACCCCATGCAGGAGGCAAGCTGGTGAGGAGCCGGGTGTTCTGTTGCTGTCTGCAAGCTGCCTCTGAGTCAGGGCTCCATGCGTGACAGAGGAGCTACCTCGCTGTGAACTACTGAAAAGCCAGTCCTTGACACAAGCACCCGCCTCTCACCGGCAGAACGGGGTTGATGATGCTAATGCCTACCCACCCCTAACCCGGGGTGGGGGGTGGCTGCCGAGAGAAGCAAAAGGAGCTGCGTGCACACAGGCACTCCAGAAGCTGCATGGGGCCTGCCCAGAGAGCTGGCGTGCTCATTGCAGAGCAGGACAGTGAGTGAAGGATGGACATAGTGAGGAGAAGGGCCCGTGTGATCTCTAGGAGCAGAACCCAAAGAACAAAGTGGCCCAAGACCTCAGTGGTTCATGTGGGTGTTGCTCACTGCTGTATGTGGTGTGCTGAGTCGCTCAGTCATGTCTGACTCTTTGCAGCCCCATGGACTGTAGCCCGCCAGGCACCTCTGTCCATGGGGATCCTCCAGGCAAGAATACTGGGGTGGGTGGCCAAGCCCTCCTCCAGGGGATCTTCGCAACACAGGGATCAAACACAGGTCTCGCACATTGCGGGCAGATTCTTGACCGTCTGAGCCACCAGGGAAGCCCCTTCAACTGCTCTGTATGTATCTGCAAAACCTAGTCCAGTGCTTGGCACAGCATATAATTGGTGCTCATGTGTGTTGAACTCACACATGAATGAGCAGAGACTAAAATGAGCCCAGTTCTCTGCCTCCCAACTTCTGCCACCTGATCACAGACCTTCGCTGCCCATCCCTGAGATCTGAGGCTCTTAACCTGAGGTCCATAGATCCCCTCCAGAACTATATACAGAACTGAGGGTGTGTGTGTCTCTGTGTGTGTGCAGGCATCTTCCTGAGTGAAGATATGTTAGATTTCTGTCCAGGAAAAGTTTTAAATAAGCCCGGCCCTGAAAGGTACATCACTCAGTTGGATTCACCTGGACTCCAGGACTGCCAGGTACTCTGTGAGTTAAAAAAAAAAAACCAGCCTCCACCCTTGTCTCTGAAAGATACATACAGGACCCTTCAAACCTACAGTTTTTCTTCCACCCCCTTAAGGTGCCAGGCAGTTAACCTGCCATCTTTCATATGCAAAAGTGATGATGGAGCATCGTCAGGGGACCAGTGTTCTGAGTGGCTGCGCTCCTGTTGGGTGGGTCTCACAGAGCCTTGCACTCCCTCTCCATCTCTCCAGTCCCCTCACTTGCATTTAGATGTGACAGGTGAGCATCAGGGCCCTGGACCCAGGAATACTAACCAGGCCTTGTAATATCTGAACTCAGAACGGTACCCTCCTTTTAAAACTGTTTTTCCTCATTACAAATATTAATAAATATATATGTATATACATATACATTTATCTCTATATGTATGTATCTATTTATTACAGGAAATTTAGAGTAAGTAACAATGAAAAATATCACTCTGTTCTCACCATCCTCCAAAAACTATTGTTACTGCCCTACTTCGGTTCTTCCCATGTACCGTGTATTCATTGAGCACTTACTGTGTGTCCAGCATCCACTGTGCTTCATGCTCTCTGAGCACCACTTGAGTTAATCCATCATCTTTTTGTTGTTGTTGTTTAATTTTACCTGCAGTGAGTCTTCATTGCATGAACTTCTCTAGTTGTGACACACGGGCTTAGTTTCCCCGAAACATATGAGATCTTAGTTCCCCAACCAGAGATCGAAGCCTCGTCCCCTGCATTGGAAGGCAGATTCTCAACCACTGAACCACCAGGGAAGTCCCCAACCTCTCTTCGTTCGTTGGGGATTCTCCACCTTTTTATATGCATGTTTATATTTGCTTAGTTTTTGAGGCCAAGCAGAGAAGGCTGTTTTGTAACTTTGCCTTTCTTACTCCACACCATTGAAATTTATTCCCCTGTTATTAAATATTCATCTACGGAGTCATTTTTAATGGCAGCATGATGATGTTTTATTGCAGGCAGGTTCCAGGCTTCTCAGACTGGGGTGCATGTACCCCTGAGGGCAAAGCCACAGGATAAATGTAGAACATTTTCCTGAAGCATAAATTTGATTCCAAGCTTTGGGAGGGGAAAAAAACATTAAGATCAAAACAAGCGCAGATATGCCACAGAATAGAATAAAGAACGCCCATGAATTTTAAAACAAAGCAGCAAAGTCTAGGTCATGTGACTTGCAGTTTTTCCCCAAAGACCCATGTCCCCTCCACTCTGAAGATGGGACAAACATCTGAGAAGCTCTGAGCTCTCCCTCTTCTTAGAGTTAAGGGAACTGAGACCCAGGAAGGAGAACGGATTGCCCAGGGTCCAGTGTGAGTGTCACAAGTCAAGCCCGGTAACCTCTGAGCTGTACCTGTCCCACCCATCCGTGTTTGCACTCACGTATTGACCACTGTTTCTGAGGGTATGGGTGGAAAGCTTGTTGCTTGAGTAACTGACCTTCTGCTTATCAGTTGTGGAAACTTTTGACTTCCTATGTGAGCCATCTCTTAACAGCGGTTTTTCCTTTTTCACCTCACTGGCCAGGATCTGAGGTGTCTGCTCCTGTGGTTAGTGACAGTAGCCTCCCAGGGCAAAGGCAGAGGCCCTAGGCTCCACCAGCACTTAGCCTTTTCACTCAGTGGGCTGTATGGTAAATATGGATCCACGGGTCTGTTTTACCCAGCTGACCTGAGCCTTTAAAGGCAGGAGTTACGTTTGGTCATTATTATCTGATGTGTCTTGAGCACTTAGTGCCAAGTTTGATGTTTCATCCGTAGGATCTACTGTCGTCATCACAGCTTTTCTTTTAAATTTATTTGTATATTCATTCATTTACTTGGTTGCGTCGGGTTCTAGTTGCCACGCATTGGTTCTCCACTTGTGGTGCAAAGGCTTGCTAGTTGCGGCGTGCGGGCTTCGAGGCATGTGGGCTCTTAGTTTCTGTACCAGGCATTGAACCCACGTCCCCTGCATTGCAAGACAGACTCAACCATTGAACCACCAGGGAAGTTCCCATCACAACTTTTTCAAATGTATCATCATCCTTGTCTATCACTTGCCCATCCTTATTCACTCACTACAGAAATATTTATTGTAGACCTACACACTAGCACTGATGCTATATGCTGTGGACAATCATGATGACCATAACTGCTCTTCCTTCCCGTCATGGAACTTGCAGAGAACTGGGAAAGATGATATATTCAACAAATAATTTGGACACACTGTAGGGAGTGTAATGTAGTTCAAGGGCCTGTCCAGGTTCAATTCATCTGACTCTGAGACCCCATGGACTGCAGCACGCCAGGCCTCCCTGTCCATCACCAACTCCCAGAGCTTTCTCAAATTCATGTCCATCGAGTTGGTGATGCCATCCAACCATCTCATCCTCTGTTGTCCCCTTCTCCTCCCACTTTCAATCTTTCCCATCAGGGTCTTTTCCAGTGAATCAATTATTTGCATCTGATGGCCAAAGTATTGGAGTTTCAGCTTCAGCATCAGTCCTTCCAATGAATATTCAGGGCTGATTTCCTTTAGGATGGACTGGTTGGATCTCCTTGCAGTCCAAGAGACTCTCAAAAGTCTTCTCCAACACCACAGTTCAAAAGCACTCAGCTTTTTTTATGGTCCAGCTCTCACATCCATACATGACTAATGGAAAAACCATAGCCTTGACTAGACGGGCGTTTGTTGGCAAAGTAACATCTTTGCTTTTTAATATGCTGTCTAGACTGGTCATAGTTTTTCTTCCAAGGAGCAAGCATCTTTTAATTTCATGGCTGCTGTCACCATCTGCAGTGATTTTGGAGCCCCCCAAAATAAATTATCTCACTGTTTGCATTGTTTCCCCCATCTATTTGCCATGAAGTGATGGGACCAATTGCCATGATCTTAGTTTTTTGACTGAGTTTTAAGCCAACTTTTTCACACTCCTCTTTCACTTTCATCAAGAGGCTCTTTATTGCTTTGATTTCTTTCATAAGGGTGGTATCATCTGCATATATGACGTTATTGTTATTTCTTCCTGCAATCTTGATTCCAGCTTGTGTTTCATCCAGCCTGGCATTTCACATGATGTACTCTGCATATAAGTTAAATAAGCAGGGTGACAATATACAGCCTTGACATACTTCTTTCCCAATTTGGAACCAGTCTGTTGTTCCCTGGTTCTAACTGTTGCTTCTTGACCTGCATACAGATTTCTCAGGAGACACGTAAGGTCGTCTGATATTTCCATCTCTTGTAGAATTTTCCACAGTTTGTTGTGATCNTGCTCTACTTCCCAAGAGCAGCCACACGTTGGTCCTATTCTCATCTCTTGACAGGCCCCCTTCCCCTAGCACAGCCTCCTCAGGGGTCTGCAAACAGCACTCAGCCTCCTGCCCCTCTAGCCTCTACCGCCTTCCTCCCACAGTGAGGTAGGAGCAGCAATCCTATAAACAAGTGTCCATGTCTGAGGGTGGGGTGTCAGACACGGTGATGGGCTGTGGCGCCAAGCACCATCTCCCACAGGGATGAGGCCATACTCGTGAACGCATGGCGGGTCAGGCGTGCGTTCTTAAGAATGCCCAGGTAAGGAGAGCAGGTCACCAGAGCTGGTCTCATCTGGTGGGTTGGTTGGTGGCATGGGTTCTGGCTGCAAGCTGCCTGGTTTCTGGTGTTAGCTTCTGCCCATTATTAGCTGACCTCGGCCAAGTGACTTAGTGCCCATGTGCCTCAGTTTCCTCATCTGTAAAATGGGAGTGAGAGCAGTACCTCCTGGGACTGTTGAAGATTAAATGAGTTAATATATATGAAGCACTCAGAGCAGTGCCCACACGTGGTGAGCACTCGTAGGCGTTAGCACTCAGTGGTCCTGGCTCTGCCTGCGGCTGGCTGCTGACCTACAGCAAGCCACTTTCCCCCTTGGCCTCAGTTTCCCCATTTGAGAAAGCAGCGGACTAGACCAGATGCCCCTCAGGGCCAGTCAGACTCTGCCCATCAGTGGTTCTAGAAGCCCTGGCAGGGCTAAGCGTGGTGTTCTGCTGGTCAGCAGCCCTGTGACTGTGTCGGCATGGTGGGGAGGTCCCTCCTGGCCATGTTTGGGAAGGGAAGAAAAGCTGAATGGGCCAGGAGCTCCCTCCTCATGTCAACAGGAACGGGCTGAGCCAGCCTCCAGCTCCAGTCCTGGTGGATGGCAGCTGGCGGCTCCAAGGATGAGTCACCAGCAGGAGCAGCCGTGGGTTCTTAGGCTCGGCTGTTGCCAGCCCCAGGGCACACCCTGGGTGCAGAGTTTGGTGGTGGGACCTGGGTGCCAGGTGACAGGAGAGGGGTCGTGGTGTTTCCACTTGCCAACTAAACTCTCAAGGCCTTTTGCTTGCATGCTCTACCCAGAGCCCCTGCCTTCCTGTGTACCTCCCTTTCCTATGATGCAGGCTTTGAGGAGCCATCAGCCAGGATCAGGCACAAAAGCTGCACCACCACCTCCATGCTGCTGGTTAGGGTTCAAGGATCCCCCAGACACAGGGACTCCTTCCTTGCCTCCCGGGTTCTCACCGTCTCCCTGCCTTTGCCATAGTGGCCCTTTCTTAAGAAGCAGTTTGGGAAAGCAGAAAGATCACTGGGTATCAGGAAGGCCAGGGTTTGCCTCTTGGGTCTGCCTGTACTTGGGCAAGCCACTTCAGCTCGCTCAGCCCGATTTCCATGCCTGAAAAATCCCCTTCACCCCATGCAGGAGGCAAGCCGGTGAGGAGCCGGGTGTTCTGCTGCTGTCTGCAAGCTGCCTCTGAGTCAGGGCTCCATGCGTGACAGAGGAGCTACCTCGCTGTGAACTACTGAAAAGCCAGTCCTTGACACAAGCACCCGCCTCTCACCGGCAGAACGGGGTTGATGATGCTAATGCCTACCCACCCCTAACCCGGGGTGGGGGGTGGCTGCCGAGAGAAGCAAAAGGAGCTACGTGCACACAGGCACTCCAGAAGCTGCATGGGGCCTGCCCAGAGAGCTGGCGTGCTCATTGCAGAGCAGGACAGTGAGTGAAGGATGGACATAGTGAGGAGAAGGGCCCGTGTGATCTCTAGGAGCAGAACCCAAAGAACAAAGTGGCCCAAGACCTCAGTGGTTCATGTGGGTGTTGCTCACTGCTGTATGTGGTGTGCTGAGTCGCTCAGTCATGTCTGACTCTTTGCAGCCCCATGGACTGTAGCCCGCCAGGCACCTCTGTCCATGGGGATCCTCCAGGCAAGAATACTGGGGTGGGTGGCCAAGCCCTCCTCCAGGGGATCTTCGCAACACAGGGATCAAACACAGGTCTCGCACATTGCGGGCAGATTCTTGACCGTCTGAGCCACCAGGGAAGCCCCTTCAACTGCTCTGTATGTATCTGCAAAACCTAGTCCAGTGCTTGGCACAGCATATAATTGGTGCTCATGTGTGTTGAACTCACACATGAATGAGCAGAGACTAAAATGAGCCCAGTTCTCTGCCTCCCAACTTCTGCCACCTGATCACAGACCTTCGCTGCCCATCCCTGAGATCTGAGGCTCTTAACCTGAGGTCCATAGATCCCCTCCAGAACTATATACAGAACTGAGGGTGTGTGTGTCTCTGTGTGTGTGCAGGCATCTTCCTGAGTGAAGATATGTTAGATTTCTGTCCAGGAAAAGTTTTAAATAAGCCCGGCCCTGAAAGGTACATCACTCAGTTGGATTCACCTGGACTCCAGGACTGCCAGGTACTCTGTGAGTTAAAAAAAAAAAACNCTGGGCTGTGGAGAACACTTAGGGAACTGATTACTGACTAGATATGTCTCTCTCCTTTTGATTCCCCCTTTTGTCCTCCTCCTCACCTCTATCTCCTTCCTCTCTCTTCTCTTCTCTGTGTAACTCTGTGAACCTCTCTGAGGGTTCCAGACTGTGGAGAGCACATAGGGGATCGATTACTGGCTAGATTGCTCTCTCCCTTTTTGATCCCCCCTCTTCCCCTCCTAGTCACCTCTATTTCCCTCCTCCCTCTTCGTTTCTCCATGTTACTCTGTGAACCTCCCCAGGTGTCCCTCACTGTGGAGAATCTTTTCATCATTAACCTAGATGTTTTATCATCAGTGCTGTATGTTATGGATGGAGAAGTCTTGAGGCTATTGTAAGAATAAGACTGAAAATCAGAGGCAGGAGGCTTAAGTCCAAATCCTGAGAATGCAAGAGAACTCCTGACTCCAGGGAACATTAATTGATAAGAGATCATCCAAGAGTCNTGTATGTTATGGATGGAGAAGTCTTGAGGCTATTGTAAGAATAAGACTGAAAATCAGAGGCAGGAGGCTTAAGTCCAAATCCTGAGAATGCAAGAGAACTCCTGACTCCAGGGAACATTAATTGATAAGAGATCATCCAAGAGTCTCCATACCTACACTGAAACCAAACACCACCCAAGAGCCAACAAGTTCCAGAGCAAGACATACCACACAAATTCTCCAGCAACACAGGAACATAGCCCTGAGCTTCAATATACAGGCTTCCCAAAGTCACATCAAACCCACAGACATCTCAAAACTCATTACTGACACTTCATTGCACTCCAGAGAGAAGAAATCCAGCTCCACCCACTAGAAAACCAACGTGAACTTCCCTAACCAGGAAACCTTGAGAAGCCACTCATCCAACCCCACGCATAGGGAGGAACATCCACAATAAAGAGGAACCACAAACTGCCAGAAAACAGCAAGGCCACCCCAAACATAGTGATATAAAAAAGGTAAAAAGGCAGAGAAATACTCAGCAGGTAAAGGAACATGATAAATGCCCACCAAACTAAACAAAAGAGGAGGAGATAGGGAGTCTGCCTGAAAAAGAATTCAGAATAATGATAGTAAAAATGAGCCAAAATCTTGAAAACAAAATGGAGTTACAGAGAAATAACCTGGGGACAAGGATTGAGAAGATGCAAGAAATGTTTAGCAAGGACCTAGAAAGAATAAAAAAGAGTCAATATATAATGAATAATGCAATAAATGAGATAAAAAACACTCTAGAGGGGACCAACAGTAAAATAACGGAGGCAGAAGATAGAATAAGTGAGGTAGAAGATAGAATGGTAGAAATAAATGAAACAGAGAGGAAAAAAGAAAAAAGAATTAAAAGAAACGAGAGCCCTCTGGGACAATGTTAAATGCCCCAACATTCGAATCACAGGAGTCTCAGAACAAAAAGAAAGGCCATGAGAAAATACTTGAGGGGATAATAGTTGAAAAATTCTCTAAAATGGGGAAGGAAATAGCCACCCAAGTCCAAGAAACCCAGAGAGTCCCAAACAGTATAAACCCAAGGTGAAACACCCCAGTTAAGTTCAGTTCAGTTCAGTCGCTCAGTTGTGTCCGACTCTTTGTGACCCCATGAACCACAGCACGCCAGTCTTCCCTATCCATCACCAACTCCTGGAGTTCACTCAAACTTACGTCCATCGAGTCAGTGATGCCATCCAGCCNAGACAGATTTAATACTATCTCGGTGTATTTATACTGTCTAGATTAAACTAACTTAAAAAAAAAAATCTATCTCTCCAGTTCTTCGAGTTTCATGTTCTGTTGTGTTTATATTCCTTTCAAAATTTTAAAGAGCCTTTTTGATGGTTTTAGGAGGGGCCTCTCTGGCAAGTTGGGTCTCCCCACTCTTCACTGTTGATATGATCTATGCATTAAGAGCAAAAATGCCAAGGCTTTGTACTGGCACCAAACAAAGCATGTTAAGTGGATACATCCCTGCTCTTTAATTTACTTTGCTTAGGATAGGAGTTTCAAATCACTTCCATTTCCCTGCCCAGTTTTTCAAGCATTCCCAGGGAATTAACAAATTTGAGTCTCTAAGTAACTCATTTGTAATGGTGTGCTGGAACCAGTCCACACCAGCTCACAAGAACCAACTATTAAACTTTCAGGAAATTTGTGAACCGGTTGTTAGAAACAGCTGTTATTAAAAATTAAATTACATGCACTAACAAATAAATTATGTTTCAAACAAGGGTAATATATACTAAAAACATCATTTCCTAATCCTGTGTTTTACTATTTATCTACACTCTCAAGTTCATTCACATCCATTGTTTAGGGGTGGTGGTAATAGTATATACAGTGGTATCTACTGTGCATCTCTTCTCAACTCTGCGTCCTGTGCTGATATATTGGTAACTCAAAAATAGCCATGCTAGGAATATTCACACCATACAACTGGCAAAGGCTACAAATCATGATTCATTTTTTTCTTCAGATCCAGTTTTTAAGCCTTGACTCCGAATAAACAATGGGAAGATTGTGGAGAAGGAGAAAAAAATTAATACTGGCAGAAAAACAGTCAATCAGTTCTAATAATATGTAGAAAATCCAGTAACAGTATAGTTTAGGAGAGGACCAGTGAAATAAAATCATGTTCTCTGAAGATGTATATACCTGTCCTCTTGAAGTTAATAGATTTTTAAGGAAAAGGAAGTCTTGACGTGTCAGTCTTGTTCCTTTTTGCCTTTAACAGAACAAGTGAATGTAAGAGAGTGACAACAGGAGTCTGGACTGTATATAACCTACTTAGGACATCTGCCAACACACACTTATGACCTGGTAACAGCCTCTGTTGCACAAGTTCTCCCAGACATTTGAGAAATCACAAAGTAGATGAGCCTGTTTTACGGATTAAGGTAAAAACTACTAGTATTTCTTAGTTGAAATAATTTCTTCTGAGTCTCTGCCGTTTCTGGGTGTTGTAAGTAGCATATAAATGGCCTCTCTGTGCTCAAGAGAACACGCAGGGCTATTTATTCATTGAAAGATTTTTGATGTGGACTATTTATAAAGTCTCTATTGAATTTGTTATAATACTGCTTCTGTTTTATGTTTTGGTTTTCTGGCCCAAAGGCCTGCAGGATCTTAGTTCCCTGACCAGGAATCGAACCTGCACCCTCTGCATTGGAAGGTGAAGTCTTAACCACCGGACCTCCAGGGAAGTCCCATGCAGGGCTATTTAAGATGAAGACACAGGGTAAGTTACACTTCACCAACGACAACTATGGTTATGGCATGAATGTTCTCACCAGAGGGCCTCCATGGACCTCCTGGAACTTCTTTGATGCCTCAAATAGCTATGAGGTACAATCAGGGGCAAAAGCAAATATCTAATTGTTTGGAGAGGGATGCAGAAACACTGTGCTTCAACAATCTTCCTAAAACTAGGAATAGATCCAGTAAAAAGACAAACAGGACCAGAAGCCCCAAACTCTGACTCTTAGTCAAATATAAAATCCACAGCCAAGGGGTAATGAATGCTGATTTCAAAGCCTCAGCTTTAATTCAAGCAAATTGCTCTAATGGATAAATAAACAATGGTCCAAATTTTCAAATTTCTGAGATTTTTTAGGAAGTAGCAAAACTTTCATTAAATAAACAAACTAACACTAGACAGACTTGTATATTTGAAGCTACTCAGGGTATTTACCATGAATTCCAAAGTGTGGAAGTCAACATTACAATTAGATGGTAAACTTTCTCCTAAAGATGTTGTGGACTTAAATAATTTTATGATTTCAGCCTGATTTAAAGACTTCTCAAAGTTGATCCCGTCAAATGAAAATTATATCAAATCTAGTTTACAACTAGCTCTAAGCACTTCATAATAACATACTGTGAGTTCATTGACTGATAAGCAAAGTAAACCTTCCAAATTCTAATCAGTGTGAGTCAGGGAGGAATTTCTGGGTGCTTCCATCCATTCCCCAGGCAGGGTGCATCATCTGGCCATTTGTTCCAACTAATTATTAATAGTCAGAAGGAAAATATGAGATATTGGGCTAAGGAATTGGAAAGAATTGCCTCTGAACACTTGTCTTATCCAAGAGAATTTTCTACGTCTGATTCTGAACATTCTGAAATGTGTTCTACCTCTCTTAAACAGAGATGAAATGTACCTTAGACAGCATTTCTAGCTGGGCTTAACACATGCAAGGCACTCCCGCCATTACCTGTACAGGACAGACGCAGCAAATCTATTAGGATAAGCCTGAGTCTGAATCAATAAATAAGGGTACTCATTCCCACTGTGTCTAGATACAGTCTTACAAATGTTCTCAACCTTCTCCAGCATATCACTGCTGATGACACTGAATTAGCACTTGAGATAAGCCCAGATCTGATCCAACATTTGTGTTTCATTAAAAGTGAGGTTCAGAAGGGTTAAACCACTTGTTTAAAGTCACAAAACTACTTAGTGGCAAAACTAGAATTTGAAGCTAATTTTCTAGTGCTCTTTCTTCTGTGATGTACTACCTTACTTAGACCACAGAGGGTTTTGAGCTGATGTAACCTGAATTCCCACCCAGAAGGGTAAGAATTTTGTTGATGGAAACCAACAGGGGAGACTCTTTCTGAAAGGCATCTGCAGACATTTGATAGATGGAGCTGTTTTGAGTTGCTGCTCAGCAAAAAGCATTAGTCCGTTTTCTTCCATAAATGAATTATCAGTGTTTATGGTGTTAAGGGACTTCTGAGGTGGCTCTAGTGGTAAAGAACCCACCTGCCAGTGCAGGAGAAATAAGAAATGTGGGTTCGATCCCTGGGTTGGGAAGATCCCCTGGAGGAAGGCATGGCAAATCGCTCCAGTATTCTTGCTTGGAGAATCCCATGGACAGAGGGGCCTGGCAGGCTACAGTCGATGGGGCTGTAAAGAGTCAGACACAACTGAAGCAACTTAGCATGCACGCACATATGGTGTTAAAGTCAAGGGAAAAAATCAAACTGGCCAAAAATAGAGCTCTCAGATTAAGGAATTCTGCAAATATTTGCTAATTCATGTGCTTAAGCAGAGTTATGAGCTGAATTATGAATAAACAAATCATTTCATCTTAATGGGCTTCATCCTTGCCTTATAAATTGTGGAGACATACAATAGAAGTATGGGGAATTTGGAGGTGAGAGAGAAATACAAACCAGTCAAAAGGGAAATTTGACCTAGATTTCCTTGGAAGTGCTCTGTCTGTTCATTTTTGGGTGGGTCTTATCAGTTAAAACCAAGTCTTTGTTATTCTGATATTCTTAATCTACAACGCTAGTTTAGATCCTGCTATGTGAGTAAACATTTGCAGCATTCTCAAACAATTACTGGAAACACTTGATAAGAGGTTTCCATTTCTGCTTCTCTTTAACCATGCTTTTTAACCCTTTCAGGTTGTTGATGACTGTGTCCGGCAAAACCAACAGCAAGATTTGGTAGGTACCATCATAAAGGGCTTGCAGCTCTCAAATTCATGTAGCTACACGGTGGGGACAGAGTAAAGCAGTGAATATTGCAGACACAGCATGTTTTGCTATCTCTCAAAGGACTCTGAACCTACCAGCTGCCCACACACATGAATAATATCCTGCCTTGGCCTCAAGAACACTGACATTTTTCTACCTCCACCCTTGGCAGCAAGCCTCTCATGGATGTGCCACTTTGGCTTGAAATTTGCTTCAGCTGGTTAGTATGACTCAGGAAATTCATATTCCCAAAGTCCAGTTAAAATTCAGGCATTTCTAAGAAGAAGAAAGGGGCTTCCCTTGTGGCTCAGCTGGTAAAGAATCTGCCTGCAATGTGGGAGACCTGGGTTCAATCCCTGGGTTGGAAAGATCCCCTGGAAAAAGGAAAGGCTACCCACTCCAGTATTCTGGCCTAGAGAATTCCATGGACTGTATGTATGGATGTGAGAGTTGGACTGTGAAGAAAGCTGAGTGCAGAAGAATTGATGCTTTTGAATTCTGGTGTTGGAGAAGACTCTTGAGAGTCCCTTGGACTGCAAGGAGATCCAACCAGTCCATCCTAAATGAGATCAGTCCTGGGTGTTCATTGGTAGGACTGATGCTGAAGCTGAAACTCCAATACTTTGGCCACCTCATGTGAAGAGTTGACTCATTGGAAAAGACCCTGATGCCGGGAGGGATTGGGGGCAGGAAGAGAAGGGGATGACAGAGGATGAGATGGCTGGATGGCATCACGGACTTGATGCACATGAGTTTGGGTAAACTCCAGGAATTGGTGATGGACACGGAGGCCTGGCATGCTGCGATTCATGGGGTCGCAAAGAGTCGGACACGACTGAGTGACTGAACTGAACTGAACTGAAGAAGAATCCGAACGTGTTGGGGTCTCTGGATGTTCTTCTCTTGTTGTATTGATGATGTGAATGTTCTTTGCCAAAAACGTGATTTGCACAACTGCATCAATACATAGACGACTCCAGGTGAAAGCTATCAGTGCATATAGTGGAACCTCCTGCCCCAGAATTTGATCTCATTGTCTAGAGGTATAGCAGAGTGTTGGTGTTTTTATCAAAGGCAATCTTATAAATCTAACAAACCAATTACAGTTGTATATTACTTAACAGGGCTCTTTACAGATTTTCGCCCCTTAAAAATATAGACTTATTATTTTGAGCAAAGAAAAATGAAAACACAGAAATCAGTGAAGGAGATAGAGGACTGAGGTTTCTTCTGTCCTAAGTCACTCAGTCATGTCTGGCTCTTTGTGATCTCATGGACTGTAGCCCGCCAGGCTCCTCTGACCTTGGGGATTCTCCAGGCAAGAATTTTGGAGTGGGTTGCCATGCCTGCCTCCATGGGATCTTCCCAAACCCAGGGATCGAACATAGGTCTCCCGCATTGCAGGTGGATTCTTTATTGTCTGAGCCACCAGGGAAGCCCAGGCGATTGAGGTTTAAACTAGGACATTTCCTCAATGTGTTATTAGAACTTCTCTTCTTCCAGCCCTAAAACTGTCAGTGGTCCCTGGGGATACATGTGAACAATGGTGAACTCATGTTTGAGAATATTTGGAAATGACTTTTGCAGCATGGAACATCATTTTGGCTCAGGAAATAATGAGAGGACCAGTGAGGGTGGTCCACATTTTTCACAATTAAGATACAAAATGTTTATGAGAGATATAGGCAGACACTCTATTTTTACTGTAAGCTTTTCACAAATTCTCTTCTCATAAGACTTTCTGTTTTAATTGGTAATGGCCCCACTTCTAATCACATAAAGTCCTTAAAAATTTTTCCCAAAGAAATTTCAGCTCTCATTTACTGTTTTATACTAATTTGCTGTTACTAGTTCCATAGCAAAAGAAATTGGTGTAAAGCCCGCAATCAAAAAGGCCAAAAGGAAACCAATGCAGAGGAGGCATTAGGTCTTCAGTCTGAGGTTGGCAACCCACAAGCACAGTCAGTGGTGAAGCAAAGGCAGTAATTAAGAATGGAGGTCAAGACACAAAAGAAGAGGAGAGAGAATCCTATGGTTCAGGGACACAGGATTAGAATAGATCAGGCTGAATGTAGACAGGGAGGGAAGGAGGCCTTCAATATCTGGCACACCTACAGGTATTCCCACCCACCTTGGCTTTGCAAATCAACTCCTATGTTCCCAACCCCACACAAGGAATGTGATTTTAATTCCTGATTTCAGCTTCAACAGTGGGATAATCCAGTTCAGTGTTTCCCAAAATTCAGTCTGAAAAGAACCTGAAGCTGGGAAAGATTGAGGGCAGGAGGAGAAAGCAGTGACAGAGGATGTGGATATGATCATGGACTCAACGGACATGAGTTTGAGCAAACTCCGGAAGATAGTGAAGGACAGGGAAGCCTGGCGTGCTGTAGTCCATGGGGTCACAAAGAGTCAGACACAACTGAGCAGCTGAAGAACAACCACCACAAGTGTTTCATAGGATGATTCTAAGTAAGGCATATATTTTTAAATTTAGCGTTAGCTTTCATGGGTTTCTTTTTACATGCATCAGGAACTTAGAACATAAAACCTATAATTTCTTAGATGCTATTGCTTAGGACAAACCTACATTTTTTAAAGTGCATCAATTTAAAGTAAAAAAAAAATTTATGAACTAATAAGAGGAGTAATGTACAGATAAGGGAAAAAAATCACGAACAATTTTTGAAGGACTTAAGTTTGGGAAAACCTGCTCAAGTCTGGCTCACATAACAAAGGTTTGTTTCTTGCTCCTCTTTGTCTCCCTAAAATGAGGTGATATTCTGTGAGATCCCAACCTTATTTTATTTAAGACGCAGTGTCGCAAAGTAAAAAAAAAAGAAAGGAATGCTAAAAAGGATGGGAGGGAAAGGATACCAAAGCAGTCTAAATTCATTCTTCCCACAGAGTAGAACAAGAGTGTCAATGAGATTTTACAAAGACTCTTCCCCAACAATTACAAAACAGTATTGTTTGCAGAGCCAGTTGTAGGTGCTTGAGTTGTAGTAAAGGAACATTCTATTCTGAGCAAGGGGAATGGTAGGCATCTTAGGATCAACACACTGCAATGAAGGTGTTGCAGTGAACATCTATATTTCCCAAGTGAACATCTATATTTCCAGTTCCTGGCAAGGTGCCGCAGAACATACTCCCTGCTTTATAACCTCTTAATTGTCAGAGTACATCTTTGAATCCCAAATAGTCAGCATTTCAACCACTCCTTCTAAATTCTCACTTTTAGAAGGAGTCTCTCCTAAAATGCTGCATTGATTGGAGGGGGGGGGGGAAGCTGAAAAAAGCAAGAAGTTCAAGAGGGAGAGAATATATGTATACTTCCAGTTGATTTACGTTTTTGTACAGCAGAGACTACCACAGCATAGTAAAGCAGTTATCCTCCAATTCAAATNGGGACACAGGATTAGAATAGATCAGGCTGAATGTAGACAGGGAGGGAAGGAGGCCTTCAATATCTGGCACACCTACAGGTATTCCCACCCACCTTGGCTTTGCAAATCAACTCCTATGTTCCCAACCCCACACAAGGAATGTGATTTTAATTCCTGATTTCAGCTTCAACAGTGGGATAATCCAGTTCAATGTTTCCCAAAATTCAGTCTGAAAAGAACCTGAAGCTGGGAAAGATTGAGGGCAGGAGGAGAAAGCAGTGACAGAGGATG
Organism: Neotragus pygmaeus; assembly: GCA_006410875.1. Taxonomy (NCBI): domain Eukaryota; kingdom Metazoa; phylum Chordata; class Mammalia; order Artiodactyla; family Bovidae; genus Neotragus; species Neotragus pygmaeus. Next base: position 38,187 of record SJYV01029952.1, read on the forward strand.
TGGATATGATCATGGACTCAACGGACATGAGTTTGAGCAAACTCCGGAAGATAGTGAAGGACAGGGAAGCCTGGCGTGCTGTAGTCCATGGGGTCACAAAGAGTCAGACACAACTGAGCAGCTGAAGAACAACCACCACAAGTGTTTCATAGGATGATTCTAAGTAAGGCATATATTTTTAAATTTAGCGTTAGCTTTCATGGGTTTCTTTTTACATGCATCAGGAACTTAGAACATAAAACCTATAATTTCTTAGATGCTATTGCTTAGGACAAACCTACATTTTTTAAAGTGCATCAATTTAAAGTAAAAAAAAAATTTATGAACTAATAAGAGGAGTAATGTACAGATAAGGGAAAAAAATCACGAACAATTTTTGAAGGACTTAAGTTTGGGAAAACCTGCTCAAGTCTGGCTCACATAACAAAGGTTTGTTTCTTGCTCCTCTTTGTCTCCCTAAAATGAGGTGATATTCTGTGAGATCCCAACCTTATTTTATTTAAGACGCAGTGTCGCAAAGTAAAAAAAAAAGAAAGGAATGCTAAAAAGGATGGGAGGGAAAGGATACCAAAGCAGTCTAAATTCATTCTTCCCACAGAGTAGAACAAGAGTGTCAATGAGATTTTACAAAGACTCTTCCCCAACAATTACAAAACAGTATTGTTTGCAGAGCCAGTTGTAGGTGCTTGAGTTGTAGTAAAGGAACATTCTATTCTGAGCAAGGGGAATGGTAGGCATCTTAGGATCAACACACTGCAATGAAGGTGTTGCAGTGAACATCTATATTTCCCAAGTGAACATCTATATTTCCAGTTCCTGGCAAGGTGCCGCAGAACATACTCCCTGCTTTATAACCTCTTAATTGTCAGAGTACATCTTTGAATCCCAAATAGTCAGCATTTCAACCACTCCTTCTAAATTCTCACTTTTAGAAGGAGTCTCTCCTAAAATGCTGCATTGATTGGAGGGGGGGGGGGAAGCTGAAAAAAGCAAGAAGTTCAAGAGGGAGAGAATATATGTATACTTCCAGTTGATTTACGTTTTTGTACAGCAGAGACTACCACAGCATAGTAAAGCAGTTATCCTCCAATTCAAAAGAAAAAAGAAAAAAAAAAAAAGGCAAAGAAACATGTTCCAACTTAGAAGAGGCTGAGAAAAAGTAAAGAACCAGGGTTCAGTGCAAGGAGCATTGCATTCTCATACATTAGAACACTAATGTCAAAGCAGGGTTTATACATGTGTGTGTATATTTTTAAACTATTTACAGAGATTTATTCTGCAGCCACTCATTCCTTTATTCCCTCATTCCAGCAGTGAAAACAAGCATTATCTTGCTCCAAAATGGCTTTTAAAAGGGTGTTGTCTTTTTTTTTTAAGAGCAACGGTATTCATTTAACTTGAGCGACATATCAGTATAATCCTGAGAATATGTCTCACTGACTTCCCTGTGCATGTCAGGTTTGGAGGTCAAGTCCAACAAGGCAGTTCACCTTGGCCTCATGGGCTGCCAATGTGAGAATCACTTAAAAGAAAAGCTGAGACTGGAGATCTCAGCAAAGAGAGAGACTCCAACCACAAACTTTAAAAAGAACATGTCTTTAAAATAATGTGTTGGGCTCATAACTCTCTCATCTGTAACAAGATGTCACAGAATGTCCCAGGGCAGTGTTCTTCCTGATTAGCTGTCTTGTCATAAGAGAAGTCTGTCAGGACTGATCTTGGCCAAACCAGAGGAATGGCCAACAGATCTGAGTAACCTGACTCCCTAACAGTGAGATTCCTATTCTGTGTTTACAGCACATCAATCTCTGATCTTCCCCGTAGAGTAACTGACAATGCAGGTGACAGGAATTAAAGACAGAGAGATGGGTTATAGGCCTGCAACAGATGCTTATTAATTATTGTGCAAAGTAGGGAGAAAGGACTGTGTGAAATACAGACTTGTGGAACTGATAAAACATTTATTGTGCAATTACAATGAGTCAAGTACAATATTAAATAATTTACCTATAATAACTTATTTGATGCTGACAACAAATGGGCAAGGAGGAACATTATATAGATGAGGAAAATAAGAGGCAGAGAAGCTAAGTAACTTGCCTAAAGCCATGCCATGCAACTGAAGAGGAGGGGTTGGTGATGGAGGTGGGTGTGTCTGATCTCAAGCCAGTCTGACTACCTAGAATTTTCTGTCTCTTTGTTCCTTGTCTGTTTATTGTTCTGCTATTATAAACGGGCTTCCCTGGTGGCTCAGAGGTTAAAGCGTCTGCCTGCAATGTGGAAGACCTGGATTCGATCCCTCGGTTGGGAAGATCCCCTGGAGAAGGAAATGGCAATCCACTTCAGTATTCTTGCCTGGAGAATCTCATGGAAGGAGGAGCCTGGTGGGCTACAGTCCACGGGATCACAAAGAGTTGGACATGACTGAGCGACTTCACACGCTCACTCACTCCCTGATAGCTCAGTTGGTAGAGAATCTGCCTGCAATGCAGGAGACCCCAATTTGATTCCTGGGTCAGGAAGATCCCCTGGAGAAGGGATAGGCGACCCACTCCAGTATTGTTGGGCTTCTCTTGTGGCTCAGCTGGTAAGGAATCTGCCCGCAATGCGGGAAACCTGGGTTCAATCCCTGGGTTGGGAAGATCCGCTGGAGAAGGAAAAGGCTACTCACTTCAGTATTCTGACCCTGGAGAAGGGAAAGGCTACTCACTCCAGTATTCTGACCTGGAGAATTCCATGGACTTTATAGTCCATGAGGTCACAAACAGTTAGACACAACTGAGCAACTTTCACTTTTACTTCACTTTCACTGAGTTCTTACTACGTATCAGACATTACACTAAATGCTCACTTGGACCATCTGAGTAAATCCTCAGAATAACCCTATTACATGGCAATCTTAATTCTGAAATTTGACAGATCAGGAAACTGGGGCACAGAGAGAGTAAGTTACTTGCTTGAGGTTATAGAGCTACCCAGTGGTGAACCAGGACTTGAACCCAGGAAGTCTGGCTTCAGAGCCCAGACTCTATTACAACAGTATATGGCCTCATTCTGTTATTGTGCCTGACTCCAAAATCAGACACAGAGACACAAGCCACATGGAGACCACAGTGAGTACTGGTGCTAAGGACACGCACAGTGACTGTGAACTGAGTCCTCCCTATGACAGGTACTGTAGGAATCCAGGAGATAATAACTGGCTGTGCTATGAAGGAATGCTCAGAATCCCACCCCATTAAAATGATTTGAAAGTGAAAATCATTTGATTCACCTGACCCTTAATATTCAATATGGCTTCTCTGTCCATGGGATTCTCCAGGCAAGAATACTGCAGTGGGTTGCCATACCCTCCTCCAGGGGGTCTTCCCAACCCAAGAAGCAAACCAGAGTCTCTTATGTCTCCTGCATTGGCAGGCTGATTCTTTGTCATTAGCCCACCTGGGAAGCCCCTCAGTATGATTAGGATGTCTCAATTCAATGAGTCCTATTTTTATGTAGAGCAGATGAATCAAATATGGAAAATACAGACAGAATTGCCAGTTCTTAAAATTTTGCTAAACAAATTAAAAACAATCATTATCATCCACTGTCAATATCATTTTATAAAAAAGAAACACTATATAAATTTAAATTTGTGAAAAACTACCTACACTGTAGTTATCCTGTACTGTTTAACACAGAATAGTGAAAATGCTGATTCACCAACTGGCATTTGGGAACACTTTTTCTAGTTGAAAATAATAGCTGACATTTATTGAGCAACTATTTTATGCCAGGAGCTTTGTAGATATTATCTTTAATCGTTATATTAATAGTAACTCGACAAAGTAAATATCATTACCCCCATTTAAGAGATTAGGAATCTGAGTCTCAAAGAACATAATTGTCATGTCCAGAGTTATACAGCTAGGAAGCATTGCTATATAAATACAGGTCCTTCTAACTTCAAAGTTTATAACAATTTTCTCTCTTGCATAGGCTGCCAATCAAACATTTGCTTCTGTAGAGAGTTACTCGATATATTATTACAGGTTTTATAATTTTCAAATAATGAGAACAAATACATTGGACATTGTCCTGAATTTTGGGTGAAAATTTCAAAAACAAAAGAAGATATTCGACATGCAACTTAGGAAATGACTACAGAAACCCAGATCCTTTTCAGAAAAGCCACGGTATGGTCAAGACACCAACATTCTCTGTTTAGTGATCACCAGCCAGTACCTCACTACCTGCCATCTCGCCTCAGTAGCTGAGCTGGTTTCTGACACAAGCTAAGTCTATGAGAAGAAATGGAGAGAAAGATGCTGAGTTTGGAATGTCAGGAAACATTAGGGGCATGTGATGAGACCCAACTGAATCCATTTGAATTCATGCTGATATTCTAATAAAAAATCTTAAAAGACGCTTACTTCTTGGAAGAAAAGTTATGACCAACCTAGATAGCATATTCAAAAGCAGAGACATTACTCTGCCGACTATGGTCTGTCTAGTCAAGGCTATGGTTTTTCCTGTGGTCATGTATGGATGTAAGAGTTGGACTGTGAAAAAGGCTGAGCGCCGAAGAATTGATGCTTTTGAACTGTGGTGTTGGAGAAGACTCTTGAGAGTCCCTTGGACTGCAAGGAGATCCAACCAGTCCATTCTCAAGGAGATCAGCCCTGGGATTTCCTTGGAAGGAATGATGCTAAAGCTGAAACTACAATACTTTGGCCACCTCGTGCGAAGAGTTGACTCATTGGAAAAGACTCTGATGCTGGGAGGGATTGGGGGCAGGAGGAGAAGGGGATGACAGAGGATGAGATGGCTGGATGGCATCACTGACTCGATGGGCATGAGTCTGAGTGAACACCAGGAGTTGGTGATGGACAGGGAGGCCTGGCGTGCTGCGATTCATGGGGTTGCAAAGAGTCAGACACGACTGAGCAATTGAACTGAACTGAACTGAACTGATAGACTCTAGAATATTCAGGTGATGAAAGGGATCTTAGAGTCCAGTCAAGCTCATTAATTTTTAAAAATTAATTTTTATTGGCATATAGTTGCTTAACAATGTTGTGTTAGTCTCTACATACAGCAAAATAAATCAGCCATATATATATGTATATTCCCTCCCTTTTGGACTTCCTTCTCATTCAGATTACTCGTGTGCATGCTCAGTCACTCAATCATGTCTGAATCTTCGCAACCCTACAGACAGTGGCCCGCCAGGCTCCTCTGTCCATGGGACTTTCCCAGGCAAGAATACTAGAGTGGGTTGCTATTTCCTCTTCCAGGGGATCTGCCTGACCCAGGGATTGAACTCACATCTCCTGAGTCTTCTTGCATCAGCAGGTAGATTCGTTACCACAGAACCACCTGGGAAGCACTATTGAGGTCACCACAGCGCAGTAAGTAGAGTTCGCTGCTATACAAGCTCATTACTTCTTATGGAGGATAAACCTGGGACCCAAAGGAGTCAGTGACATCCCAGATCTCCTAGCCAGTCAGAACAGTGACAAGACTAGAATCCATTTAAGGATTTTGTGCACAACCCCATGCTGGGAACACTTGCTCTTGTAGAGGGAAAGCACTGGGGAACTTTTAGGTCCTATCAAAGAAAGGAATATTGTAAAGGACCGTCTTCCCAGAGCTTGGTAAGGAGATAATTGCTTAAATTATTGTACCCATAACACAGTATCCAGCTCCAGAAAGCTACTCTTGGGAAAGAGAGTCCCTTTCAAGTTGCTAACATCTGAGGTTAAGTGTATAATACCTTAGATTAGAATATGTTTTCTGCATTTGAGGTCACTTGGAAACTGTCTTTTTCAGATACTATAAATATGAGAACTCTAATATAATTTAATTACTCTTTTTGACTTAGATTTTTAAGATCGCTTCATTTAACTGAATCATTTAATGAGGTCACCATTAAAAACACCAGTTACAGACCTATGTAATGTGAGAAGGTTAATGAAGTTTCGCTAGTAATTGAATGTGTGCTCACAATAATCTGACTTTTTATGTGTTGTCTAGTCTTTAAAATGAAAGCACCTGCTGCAATGTCTGGCACACAGGAGATGTAATACATTTGGGTTTCTCTCTTCCCTAGCCTTTAGGTGCACACATGGCTATAACAAACCTAGACAGTGTATTAAAAAGCAGAGACATCACTGCCGATAAAGGTCCATAGAGTCAAAGTGATAGTTTTTCCAGTAGTCGTGTATGGGAGTGTGAGAGCTGGACTATAAAGAAGGCTGTTGTTTTTCAGTCACTCAGTCATGTCCAACTCTTTGCGACCCTATGGACTGCAGCATGCCAGGATTCCCTGTCCTTTACCATCTTCCAGAGCTGAGCACCGAAGGATTGAATGCTTTCGAACTATGGTGCTGGAGAAGACTCTTGAGAGTCCCTTGGACAGTAAGGAGATTAAACCAGTCAATCCTAAAGGAAATCAACCCTGAATATTCTTTGGAAGGACTGATGCTGAAGCTGAAGCTCCAATACTTTGGCCACTCGATGCAAAGAACCAACTCATTGGAAAAGACCCTGATGCTGGGAAAGATCAAAGGCAGGAGAAAAAGAGGGCAACATAGGATGAGATGTTTGGATGGCTTCACTAGTGGACTCAGTGGATATGAGTTTGAGCAAACCCCAGGAGACAGTGAAGGACAGGGAAGGCTGGCGTGTTCCATTCCACGGGGTCACAAAGAGTGGGACATGACTTAGCAATGGAACAACATGGCTCTTTGTGATCTGGGTGACAGTACTTGCACATGCGTGTGCATGTGTGTATGCATGCACATCTGTTGACAGGGCCTGCAGCAACCTTGTCAATGGCGGTAGTAGAGTGGTACCTACAGTTCCCACTAGATACTCTGTTACCTGTGCAGGGGTGTCCTAGTCTGTTATCTGCAGTAATCTCCCCACCCACAGAACAGTCCTGGTTCCAACTTCAGAAGGAGCCTGTAACCCATATTCTCTGATGATTCTTCTTCCCTTGAGATCAGTGACTCTGCTCTGGAGGGAAAGACCTATTAGATTCTTCTAGGCCAGAGCTTCTCAAACTTACCATGCATATCAGCTCCCTGAGGACCTTGTTAAAAGGTAGATTCTGATTCTTTAGGTCTGGGATAGGGCCCAAGATTCTGCATTTCTAATAGGCACCTGTGTGGTATGTGCTAAGTCACTTCAGCCGTGTCTGACTCTGTGCACCCCTATGGACTGTAGCCCCCCAGGTTCCTCTGTCCATGGGATTGTCCAGGCAAAATACTGGAATGGGTTGCACTTTCTTCTCCAGAGGGTCTTCCTGACCCAGGGATTGAACCCCATGTCAATTATGTCTCATGCATTGGCAGGCAGGTTCTTTACCTTTTGGGTTCTAAAAAGAAATAAATGAGAGAACAAATGAAAGTATCTACCATAAAGCTTAGTACATAGTAAAGACTCAATAAAGAGAAGCTAGTATTGCTTTTCTTTTTCTGAAAAAGAGTATCTTTTTTCAAAGTCTGATAAATAATGATGACAAAAATAATATGAATTTTGTTATTATTATGAATTAGTCATTTAAAGGCTATATTTAAAAAGAAACAGAATAAATCTTAAACACTCTCATGCATGACTTATTTCACCAAGACTTATTTCAAGCTGTCAGATTCAACCTGTGGTAGGTTGACTAGAGAACATCTTTGAACCCATCAAAATAGTATTTTAACTCTAGAAAATATGGAGGAAACAGAAAGGAAGGAAAACTAACATTAGCAGTCTTGGCTTTTACAGTCTCCTATAATTTAGGGTGAAAGATACAGTCTTCCTTTAATAGTTAAGAACGTTAACAATTAAGCCCAACGTCAAGCTGAATATATAGACACTGTAATTAGTTAAATAGTATATTAATTGGGTAAAGCCAATCCTGTGTCATTCCACTTAATTCCCAGCCAAGCTATCTGAACATGAGGGCTACTCACTTTTAACTTCACAGAGAGCTTTTCTCTCACAGAAAAAGATTGACTTTTAGACCATCTGGATATCATCAGAAATGAAAATCAGAAAGAATAATTTACTGACTGAACAGACATTGAAACAGCCAGTGTGGTGGATGACAAGAAGCCCATGTTTTTGTTTTTTCAAAAAACATTTTTGTCATTTGGCTCACATGCATTTCACATTTTGCAATATTTGGGGATAAGCATTTAAACTGTGAGATTGAATTTCACCATTCCAGAGAAAGAAGCAGTCCTAATGGAAGCTAATGCCAAGTCACCAGACTGTTGACCCTTCCTTCAACCTCTCTGTCAATCTCAGAAAAACAGTTCGGGTCAGAAGATACACAGAGAATGAGATGGCCTGCATGGCAAACTGGGAGGTCATCTTGCCTGATAGACTGTAAATGCTAAGAGATGAGGCCTGTCTGGCTCAGCTTCTATTCCCATGCTGCCTTGGGCAGACTCTTTCACCTCCCAAACCTTTCTCGGTCTTTTCTGCTGCCAAATGTAAAGAGAAACTCATCTAGCTCTCAGATGGCTTACCAGGCAGGGCTAGTTAGAAGTAAGAGGAAGGATATAATTAATGAACACTTGTCAACCACACATATAACCTGGGGCACAAATTACTCCCACCGGACCTGGTGATGTCGGTAGAGGAGGAAGCAGTTTTGAGAGCTGAGCTGCGGTGAAGACAGCTGTTGGCCTGAGGAACCCAAGCACCCACCCCTCTCTTAGCAGCCAGCAAGCAGATCTGCAGAATAGAGTCCCTGGCTGCAGGGAAGAAAAAGCGAATGTCTTAAGCATCTAATACAGACCGGTTCCAGGAAGGTCAAGTTACATTAGGTTACACACAAGCTGTTATGGAAACCGCTCCCTTTGGAGTGATGTCAAAGGCAGATCTGGGTTTGTCTGGAAATAGCAGGCTTTTGAGTTTTCCAAGATTTTTCCTGCCTTCCTCCTCATATTTATGTTGTAGTCTGTGGCTGCCTCCGAACCTCAGCTTCCTTGACAAGGGAAAAGAAAGAAAGCTACACCCAGCCATTAGTAAGTAAAACAAACATTGAAGGGCATCTGTACCTAGTTAGGGTTTTTCATCAAGGTCTTTCCAGTGGGGAGCCCATTCCCCGAGGCAATTCAAGGATGCTGTCTGGAGAGTTTGATGGGTGAAAACAGGGCCACAATAAATGATTAAGGTAATCTCTTGTCATGCACAGTAGTATATTTTCTTTCTAGTAAGCAGACCAAACATAAGGCACATAGAGACGGAAAAACCTAATGGTTGTGACAGTTGTTCTCAACTCTGCCTGTCTTACATCTTTGTGGTTCAGAAAATATGGGATGGGCCCTCATACTGTGTGTGTGTGTGTGTGTGTGTGTGTGTGTGTGTGTGTGTGTGTGTGAGTTGCTCAGTCATGCCTGATTCTTTGTGACCCTGTGGACTGTAGCCTGCCAGGCTCCTCTGCCCATGGCATTCTCCAGGCAAGAATACTGGAGTAGGTTGCCATTCCCTTCTCCAGGGGATCTTCCAGAACCAGAGATCGAACCCGGGTCTCCTGCATTGCAGGCAGATTCTTTACAGTCTGAACCAGCAGGGAAGTCCAGGCTCTCACATTAATGTTTGTTTGTTTTGTTTTAATCTCCACATGTACAACTTATAGAGTTAAGCACTTGAATCTGGAACCAAGGCAACTTCTGTTCAAATCTTGACTCAGCCACCAACAAATTCTGTGACAACCTCTGCCACATCCATTACTACTCAAAGATGCACATGTTACTTAATCTCTTTAAAAATGGATAATGTATCTGTGTCAAAAGGTTATAGCAAAGATTAAGTGAATAAGCTTAGGGCTGGCACATCATACATGTTAAATAAACTATCAACTCATTTATCATAACTTTTTTCTTCTTATGACTAAAGTAGCTGCAGTTAAATTCTTCCAGAAGGTTGTCAGAAGACAGCACCACTGTTCTAGGATATCTGGTTGAATCAAGATTTACTCTAGTCTCTTTTAAAATTTATTTATTTATTTTATTTTTGGCTGTGCCCCATGGCATGGAATTTTCCCGACCAGGGATTGAACCTGCTTTGGGAGCACGGAGTTTAAACCACTGGGCCACCAGGGAAGTCCTACTCTGGGTTCTTCATTAAGAAAACAAGCTCTGACTCACTGTGTAAATAAATCCCTATGATAGTGAGCTACTTTTCTAAATGTATAAATATATAAAATATGCCTACCTGTGACCTGATGGTTGCCAAACTGTCTTCCAAAAATACTATACCAACAACAAACACATCCGTTTTCTAACTGATCACCTATTATGTGCTAGGCACTCTGCTGTTTCTTACTTGATTCTCAATACAATTATACAAAACAAGTTTATATCTTCATCTACCACATGATGAAAATGAAGCTTGGGTTTGTCAAATAATGTGCTGAAATCAGACAGGTAGTTAGTGATTGAGGAGAATGTGTATGAGATCTAAATTTAAATCGGCCAGATACTTTCCAACTATACCATGGGAAAATACAACCCAGGATAAAAATTCATCTGAGGTGTTGAAATTAACTCATAAATCTGTCAGATTTATAACTGAATGACATATAATCCATGCATTTGTTTATATAAAATGAAGAGGTTCAACTTTAGTGTCTAAGATTACTCTAACATAATAAGTTTGTGGGGGTTTCCCTTGTGGCTCAGCTGGTAAAGTATCCACCTGCAATGTGGGAGACCTGGGTTTGATCCCTGGGTTGGGAAGATCCCCTGGAGAAGGGAACGGCTACCCACTCCAGTATTTTTGGACTTCCCTGGTGGTTCAGCTGGTAAAGAATCTGCCTGCAATGAGGGAGACCTGGGTTCAATCCTTGGGTTGGGAAGATCCCCTGGAAAAGGGAACAGCAACCCACTCCAGTACTCTGGCCTGGAGAATTCCATGGACTGAGGAGCCTGGCGGGGTACAGTCCATGGGGTCTCAAAGAGTCGGACACAACTCTGACTTTCACTTTGTTCACTGAAACCTGGTGTCAGTAGATTGGCTTTACTGCATATGGGTGAGTGGACCCCCAATAAGTTTGTGGAGGAGGGGAATCTTTTCGGGAATTTGTGCTCTTGGATAATGAGACATCTGTACATATCAAGATGGTAACAATGTTAGTTTGTTCTCCATGTTCACAAACTACCAAAAAAGAAGAAATGGGTCCTAGGTAAAGCCGAAAGATTTTAAAGTTGAAAGATCACCTAAGATTATCTGATTGTCTCAGTGATAAACCCCAATGGATTCAATGGACATGAATCTGAGCAAACTCCAGGAGACAGTGAAGGACAGGGAACCCTGGCATGCTGCAGTCCATGGGGTCACAAAGATTGGGACATGACTTAGCGACTGAACAAAAATAACAATGCTTGAAAACTATCAGCCTAGTGCCTAGTCATTACAGATTTAGGAATTGACACCAAGCTAATGAAGCTAACTCTAGGAAATACAGATTACATTTGTGCATGCCTTCATCAGTAAGGCCTCTGTTGGCTTTAACATTGAAATAAGGAGTCATACAAACACAAAGATTAAAGGATCTTAAAAGACCTTTTGGTTAAGCTTTATGCTTCAGGCATGTGTATGCCCAAATCATGTAGTGGTGTTGACAGTCTGTTTTCTTGCTAGAGATGCCTCAGGACAGAGAATCTACTGATATATTGTTGTTGTTCAGTCCTACCAATGCAGGGGACGTAGGTTCGATAGCTGGTCAAGGAGTGAAGATCCCACATGCTGCAAGGCAACTAAGCCTGTGCGCCCCAACTAGAGAAGTCCTTTGGCTGCAATAAAAGAAAGCCTGCATGCTGCAGCGAAGAGACTACACACTGCAATAAAGACCCAGAGTAGCAAAAAGAAAAAGGAACATTCAGGCTCTAGCTTCAGCAACTCTCTACCATTTCTTCAGATGGGGAAAGGTGGAATAGGACAATATAGTGATTCAGATAAATGACTCTCCATGGAAATACATGAACATATGAAATGAATTTAACTGGCAGCCAGACATGTCAGGCAAAAATATTACCTACTTCTCCAGTTCAGTTCACTCCAACTATTATCATTTAGAAAATATCATTTAACATGAGGCTCCTTGATCTAGGAACCAACAAATGCAAAGTCCCATAACAATTTTCTCCTCAGGTTTCCACTTCTACAGAATTCTGCACTTAGAGCCAACAATTTTCCAACCTAAACCATACATTAAATCAAGATGTTTATAGACTATGTCTGTAATGATACTTGGTCTGCTCTTTTCTTATATCTATGATAAACTCTTTCAGGGAGGCCAAGATTGAATCAATTGACCATGGTATATTCATCATGAATATATCTCAAACAGAAATACAGATACTCTTAATAGTGAAGGTCCCTTTACTGTCAGAGGTCTCTTTGAATATAGATGTTCCCATACTTACTGTATGTGAGCTTCCCTTGTGGCTCAACAGTAAAGAATCTGCCTGCAGTGCAGGAGCTGCAGGAGATGTAGGTTCAATCCCTGAGTCAGGAAGATCCCCTGGAGAAGGCAACGGCTACCCACTCCAGTACTGTCTGGAGAATCCCATGGACAGAGGAGCCTGGTGGGCTACAGTCCATGAGGTCTCAAAGAATTTGACATGATTGAAGCAGTATAGCACGTACGCATACTCACTGTACAGTATTTACTGAATTTTCAAATAAGCAGGCTTAATAATCCAAAATTATAATCCAAGTCAGTAAGACTTCCATCTGGTAGGACATAGAGTCATATTGGGTCAAAAAATATCTAATAGCATGTAGGATTCACGGAGTTCCTACTTCATGCAATGTATTAACTCCATATTTTTCAACAAACCTAGAGACCGTTAGATGGTTAAAGAAAGAGGAGCTGAGTGAGGCTGAGCTGATCAAAATCATACAGTTAATAAATACCGGAGCTGGAATTCACACCCAGGTCTACCTGGTAACTGAGCTCTCTAAACTTCCCTAAGATGCCTCCTGTGAGCTCAACTAATGAATAAAGGCAGATTATATTTCCAGGTTTAGAGAAAAAGTTTAATTATCCCCACCCTGCAATTGGGAAATAGGTTCTTCTCTCTCATTCTTCCTTATATGAATAATATCCAGCAACTCTTTAGAACACATCATTTATCTCAGTGCCTTTGTGAGTAAAGCATGTGAAAAAAGATATCTTTGATTATTTCAACCTAATTGAAGAAGCATACCTTTAAAACCATAATTGGGACTTCCCTGGTGGTTCAATGGCTAAGACTGTACTCTCACTGCAGAGGGCCCAGGTAAGAGCCCTGGTCAGGAAGTAGATCCCACATGCCACAAATAAAGATTCTGTATGCGGCAACTAAAGATCACAGATCTTGAGTGCTGCAATCAAGATCCGGCATAGTCAAATAAACAGACAAATATTAATTTTAAAAATATAAAACAATATTTAAATTGCCCCAAACCGGAAGCTACCCAACTGTTCATCAACAGTAGAATAGATAAAGAGATTGTGAGGTTTTAACAACTGAATACTGTATAGCAATGAGAAGGAAATTAATGTAAATTCTGGCAACAACATGGGTGAATCTCACAGACATGATGCCAAACAAAATAAGCCAGAGGCAAACGAGCACCTGCAGTGTGACTCCATGCATCTAAAAAGTAAAGACAGGCACAGCTAATCTATGCTGTTAGCACGCTGGCTACTGGTTACCTCTGGGTGAGCAGTGACTGCAAGGGAGCAACCAGGGTAAGGGTCTGGGTGCTGTGAACACCCTGTGCTGGTGTTCACAGATACATTCACTCTGTGAAAATTCATCAAGCCTTATATTTATAATCTTCGCATTGCTTATGTATCTATGTATTGTTTCAATATAGCTTCATAAAAAGTTTACTAAAAGATAATTTTCTGACTTTCAGGTTCAGGTGAAACCCTAGATAGAGTACTCAAGCCAAAAAACATACCAAAACTTTCCCTATCAATAAGCTCAGACTTAAAATTTTAAAAATATGTATAATGAAAATGATTCACAAAAGCTTCCCTTTAAAAAAAAAACAAACACGCCAAATGCTAACAACAATAAGCAGTGGAAACTATTTTTCACAAAAGATGGTTAATACATATCAAAGACCGTCTAACTGAAATATAAGACCACAGAGAGATTTCAGCCACATGGAACCTCCAGCGACAATTCCCTTTGTAATCATGGATAAGTTACTAAATTCTTCAGTTTCCATGTCACCAACATCTAAGAGCAGGATAATTCCTACCTTCCTCACAGGGGTGTTGTGCTGCTTAATTAATGTTTGTAAAGCACTTTCTGTTCCCTGGGTGAAAGATACCACAAAAGAGCAAAGCATAATTATGTTTTAATTGCAGGGTTGATTTTGAAGATGAAAAAAAAAAAGTACCATGGATTGCAATTTAATCAGATCACTTTATTAGAATCACAGCCATGATTTATGCCTTCTGGTTTCTCCTATACTTAGGAAGATGGCCTTTTTTACTTTTAAAGTCTTTCTGGCTCAGTTCTCTGTCTGACAAATGGAATAACATACTTTCCATGATCTGCAAATAACTGCTTTTGCAAAGTCCTTCAGTGACCCTTAAATGAAAAGAAGGCACATATTGCTGTGAAAAGAAGAAATGCAAGCTCCTGGGTGGAATGAATGGGATCGTTTTTCTCTGGAGGAAATCAGAGTACTACATGTCTTTCATAAAGGCCACCTAGGCACTGACCCCACAGAAGAGTCTAAGAACAACCAGCCTGCCAGAAGCCAGGATGCTAGATGAGAGCTTTGGAAGTTTGTTTGTTGGCATTGAAGTTGGTTAAATTCTATTCTCTCAAAGGGACGTTGATTCTACTGTCTCTTTTGTTGAGGACATCTTCATTTCTACTCTTAATCAAAGGGTTTATTATACTGATACAACACCAGTCATTAGAAATCCATGGATAGGTATGCCTTAAACTAGGACCTTTTATGTAGTATGAGATGACCTGTCAAGTTGCATTGTATGATCTTGCCTTCTTGGGTATTTCACAGATCTAGACTTGGGGAGATCAAATAATTATATCATTGTGAATTATGTGTTTTAGAAAAAAAAAAGATCTGGAAAAAGTAATTCTATATTTTTCATTTCTCCTTGTTAACAGGCTAAGTATAACATAAAGAGACTCACAAAAAGATTTTTGATTATTTGATGAAAATAAAAGAACTTCAAATTACATAGGGTTTTCTGGCATTTATTTCCCCAACATGTAGAACTTCATTTATCTGCGTCTTCTATGTCTTCTATTTAACTAATATTGTAGAATATTCCTCATACCCCTCCTTGATTAAAGCACAGAAATGTCTGATGAGACCACACAGCTCCCAGCTACTGGTCACATTCTTGGGCAAAATACTTCTCTTTCTGTATGAATAGTCAATAATTATGGAGAAGGAAATGGCAACCCACTCCAGTATTCTTGCCTGGAGAATCCCAGGGACAGAGGAACCTAGTGGGCTGTCGTCTATGGGGTTGCACAGAATCGGACACGACTGAAGTGACTTAGCAGCAGCAGCAGTCAATAATTAACCTTTTTCTCTCTACTAAGACAAATTATATGGAGCTACTTAAAAAAAATTTTTTTTTTAAAGTATATATCTTGATGATAGTAGATGTGACTTTTCAGCAGCTAAAATTCCCCTGAAAGATTAAGATGTCTGCTTGAAAACCTCTGCACCATCAACATCTTTCAGGGAACAATACTGATGCATTCCCTTAGGAAAATATAAACCAGTCAAGTGCACCGACTTGGTGATCAGAAGTCCTGAGAGCTTTCTGAAATCATACTTGGTTATTTGATGATCCAATTTTAAATGTTTAGCAAGCTATTCACAACCACTCTACAAATATACTTAGAGAATGCCTGTGTAGGTTTTATGGAATTGTAAAAGAATACACTAAATTGTCAACACATTCAAATCATGCCATGTCCAAAAAGCATATATGCTGAACGTCACTTTGAGGGTGAGATGAGAAAAAGAGCAATGAAAGGCCAAAATCATGGTTTGGTTTTTTTTTTTTTTTTTTTTTTTTTCTGGAAGAAAACAAAAGCTTCTGCTGTGCTGTTAAAATGGGAACGTTTTTTAGTGCTTTGGGTCAGAAATCCTTTCTAAGCTTCCTAGGCTCAGTTGGCCAAAGGGCAACTAGACAAACAGCCCACTTCCTCAAATTTCATGTCCAAACACATGGTCTCTGATTCCATGGCTGTCAACATGACCAGTCATGTTAATTTTTACCAGTCATTTCTCTCTGGAGTTTAATGTAAGCTGGGCTGATTCCAGCTCCTTCTGTAGTACCAATAAATTAAGAGAAATTCTCCAGAGCAGGATTCCCCAATCTCCAGGATCTAATGCCTGATGATCTGAGGTGGAACTGATGTAATAGTTCAGTTCAGTTCAGTTCAGTCGCTCAGTTGTGTCCGACTCTTTGTGACCCCATGAATCGCAGCACGCCAGGCCTCCCTGTCCATCACCAACTCCCGGAGTTGACTCAAACTCATGTCCATCGAGTCTGATGCCTTCCAGCCATCTCATTCTCTGCCATCCCCTTC
>SJYV01029952.1:54783-67772 GCA_006410875.1 Neotragus pygmaeus
AAAAAAAAAAAAAAGCATCATTCCTTGTCTTCCAGCCAAATTCTCAAAGGTAAAACTCCCTCCCACCCATCAGGATGGCTACTATCAAGAGACAGAAAATAACAAGTGTTGGCAAGGATGTGGAGAAATTGGAAGGTTTGTGTATTGAGGGTGGGGATGTAAAATGGTACAGCTGCTGTGGAAAACAGTGTTGAATTTCCTCAAAAAAAAAAAAAAGCCCTACAGAGACATGATCCAGCAGCTCTGCTTCTGGGGATTTGTACCCGGGGGATCTGAAAGCAGGAATAATGGTTAATTCTTCACGTCAACGTGACTGGGCCACAGATGGCCTAGACATTTGGCCAAAAGTTACCCTGGGTGTTTCTGGATGAGATTAGCATCTGAATCAGAAGGAGTAAAGCAGACTGCCCTCCCAGCATGGATGGGCCTCATCTAATCAGCTGATGACATGCCTAGAACAGAAAAGTCAAGTAAGAGGAGACTGCTGCCCACCTGTGAGTTGGGACATCTGCCTTTTCCAGCCTTCAGTCTCAGAGCAACATCAGCTCTTCTTGGGTTCTGAGCCTGCCGGCTTTTGGATTGGAACTTACACCATTGGCAATGCTGGACCTTCAGTTCACTACAACCTCAGATCTTGGCCTCCTTGGCCCCATAACAAATCTGTGTGTGTGTGTGTGTGTGTGTGTGTGTGTGTGTGTGTGTGTGTGTGGCAATGCTGGACCTTCAGTTCACTACAACCTCAGATCTTGGCCTCCTTGGCCCCATAACAAATCTGTGTGTGTGTGTGTGTGTGTGTGTGTGTGTGTGTGTGTGTGTGTGTGTGTGTGAGACGTGTGTACTCTGAGTTCTGTGTGTGCGTGTGTGTGTGTGTGTGACGTGTGTACTCTGAGTGGGGTATTGCTGTAACCCCACTGCAGTTGGAACCAGGCTGAAGGAGAAGCCGCTTTTGTTCTCAGCACTGGTGAAACCGTCATCTCCTAGGCTCTGCAACCAGGATGTGGAGGAAACCCACGCCCCCACCATGAATGAAGCCTCCTCCTCTCACCAAAATCAAATGTGCCTCCAGACACAGAGAGCTAATTATAGGCGCTCTGAGAGCGTGGCATGTCCTCGCCACAACTGGAACACAGCCCTGCGCAACAGTGATGGGAACTGCGGTCTCGGCCTGCCCCCTTCTGTGGTCTTCCTTCCAGGTGACCACGTCCCCTGCTCTGGACTCCTATGGCAAATCAGGAGATGGCCGGCACCCAGAGACCCAGGAGCCTGGGAAGGTGTCGGAATTCTGAGCATCCTGCAAGCATGTGAGGAGGGAAGTGGGTCCCAGGCTTAGGGGGTCAGAGGTCACAAACTCCACTGGACCAACTCCAAGGGGGTATCCATCATCTCTAGGCTGAAGCCTGGAGCCCGACAGGCAGTAGGCAATTGTGCAGATTCCAGACCACAGCCCTGAGGCCTCAGCAAATCCCAGGGGGCCAGGAGCCTTTGCAAACTGATGTGTTACCCGGAGGTTCAGGGACTCCACACCAACCTTGATGGGTTGCCTGGAGGGAGTGCCTGGTGGGCAGTGGAGGCGAGCGGCATCAGTACCACCAGATGGTCTGTCTCCAGGGGCTTCAGGCTGGACCCCAAGCCAGAGGAAGCAGCCGGGGCACCGCCAAGGCTGCCACATGGGCAGCACCATGCTGGCGACCCAACAGCTTCTCCAGGCTAAAGGGGGACCCTGAGTACTCCTGGGAGACCTGCCCAGACGAGCCCTCGCCTTTGCTGGACCCCCAAGGCTGGTGATGAAACGGCCTCTTTGTCCCCTAGCCCAGGAATGAAGGGTACACCTGGGTAGCGGTCAGCCCTCACATGGGCAGCGTGGTGCCGTACTCATGGCCACAGCCTCCCTGTGGCGGACCCCTCCAGAACGGAGGCCACGGACAAGGCACACCACCTGCTCTGTAACTGGGGATCATCGAGAGCCTAGCCCTCCCGTGATGCCTGGAGGATTAAAATCGTTTATACTGATAAATGGCAAACAACAGAGCCTGACATTCCACAAAGAAAATCCAGGCCTGGCGGTGCTCCTCAGGTGAAGTCTCCCAAACACATAAGCAGGAACTGACACCCGTCTCACCCAAATTCCTCCAGGGAATCAAGAGGGAGAACTCTCCAGCCCGAAGGACGAGGCCAACACGACCCCAGGCCCAGGGCCCCACAGGGGTGGGAGTCCTCTCCCCGCAGAGGTTGGCATCCTGAGCAAACAACAGCAAATCAATGCAGTGAATGAATGCAAGTCACTCAGTCGTGCCCGACTCTTTGCAACCCCACGGACTATACAGTCCATGGAATTCTCCAAGCCAGGATACTGGAGTGGGTAGCCTTTCCCTTCTCCAGGGGACCTTCCCAGCTCAGGGACCGAACCCAGGTCTCTGCACTGCAGGTGGATTCTTTGCCAGCTGAGCCACCAGGGAAGCCCAAGAATACTGGGGTGGGGAGCCTATCCCTTCTCCAGCGGATCTTCCCGACACAGGAATTAAACTGGGGTCTCCTGCACTGCAGGTGGAGTCTGCCAACTGAGCCTCCGGGGAAGCTCATAAATCAACGCAGGGATCAGTTCAAAGAAGAGGACCATGCCGCTGTGCAGGCTTCTTAAAGGAGCCGTCCCTGGAATCCACTGCACCAAAAGAAAAGGGGGACATCTACAGGGTCACCTTTTTAAAAAGCATTTATTTAATTAATCCAGCTGCACTGGACCTTGGTTGAAGCATGCGGCATCTGGTTCCCTGACCCGGGATTGAACCCAGGCCCCCTGCTCTGGGAGCATGGAATCTTAGCCACTGGATCATCAGGGAAGTCCTTCTACAGGATCATCTTGATGGCTGCAGCAACTGTTACCAATTTATCAAAAAGCATTTGATGAAACTTAATGAAAAAACTTAACAGACTAGGGATAAAAGGGAACTCAACCTGCCATCGCGTCAATGGAGGATCTCCCTGGCTAAGAAGCCTCCGGGAAGCAGAGCGGCGCAGGGCTCCAAGGGCCCCCAGTGTGGGCTTCCTGTGCCTTAAGCGGGGGTCCAGGTGGGCCGGCAGGTCTGATGGCCTCACCACGTGCCTTGGCCTCGACCTTGCCTCACGTGTTTGCTTCCACCAGCCCACCCAGCCTCAGCAGAGCTGACCAGCTCCCTTCCACGGGGGCCTCGGGACAGTGTTCTGTGTGGGCAAAGGCTAAAGCCGTGAAGCCTCCAGAGGGCAGGCTCTGGAACGTCAGTCTGCAGCATGGCTTCCAGAACATTCTACTGGTCAAAGCATAAAACCAGAGTCTAGGCATGAGGGGAAATGCACTCCTCCTCTCAGTGGGAGGGGCTGCACGGCACTGTAGGTGTGTTCCACAATCTCCTAAAATTCCACTCTGCACTGTCGTCTTTAGAGTCCCTTGGACATTAAGGAGATCAAACCTGTCAATCCTAAAGGAAATTAACCCTGAATGTTCACTGGAAGGACTGATGTTGAAACTGAAGCTCCAATACTCTGGCCACCTGATGCAAAGAGCCAGCTCATTGGAAAAGACCCTGATGCTGGGAAAGATTGAAGGCAGGAGAAGAAGGGGGCGACAGAGGATGAGATGGTTTGATGGCATCACTGATTCAATGGACATGAGTTTGAGCAAAGTCGGGAAGATAGTGGAGGACAGAGGAGCCCAGGGTGCTGCAGTCCATGTGGTCACAAAGAGTCAGACATGGTTTAGTGACTGAACCACAGCCCCTTCTGCCCCGTGGCCACAGCATGGGTACACTCCCCGGTCCCACGGGGTGGTCTGGTTTGTCCTTTTGTACCGGAGACCAGGTGGAAGTCCCCGAGGTCACACGGCCGTTCAGGATCCGCTTCGGGGCTCCAGAGTCTACACTCCCAGGTGCTGCACACCGAGCTGGCTAGTTAAAGCTGTTTAGAACCAGGGCCCTGGCATCTGTGAGTTATCACCCGGGGCGGCTGAGGGCCAGCAGCAGAACGGCCCCCCTCACAAGGGAGCTGCTGAGCCCCAAGTCTGGTGCTGAGAATTCACACTTATGGGGAAAAACCCATCTTCAACGTCCAGAAGTCTGTAGCTTAACAGTCAACAGGGGAGGTGGGACAATGATCCAACTGGTCTACCTTGATTTTAGCTTCTCAGCTGCCAGCTGTGGCAACACTGAAGTAGGGAGAAACCTGCCAGGCTCCATCTGGGGAGGGACTGCGACTGCGACCCCAACTCCTCTGATGCAGAGACCTTCGACGCAGGATTATCCGGTCTTCAGCGGTATAAAATATTCATGACCGTCCAGGGAAAAACAGACTTGAAAGGCATCTGAAGAGAGGCATCACAGTCTGCCATGCGCACACAGATCCCTCCCATGGACCCAGCGCATTGTCCCAGATGGATCTGCCAACATAACGCAGATTTCGTCTTTGAAGCAGAAGTGGCTGTGGGGGGTGCCGTCTGCTCCCAGGAATTTCAATAAAAAGCAAACAGGTCTTCAATATTTGAAAGAAGAAAAAACAAACAAACAAAAAAAAACCCTGCAAGAGAGCAGCTCCCGTTGGGACCAGCAGAAAAGAAAGATAGGAACTCACCAGGTGTGTGTGTTTTTTCCTATTTGGGCCCTCGGTCCCTGACTCATTGGCCAGAATGAATGACACCACTGTCTGCTGGGCATCTGAGATCAGGGGGGGTTACAGGTGTTCCTAGATTGGCCTCTACCACGCTGTCGTAAAGACATCCACAATGATCAAGCTAATATAACAGCAATGAAATTGGCTCATGTTGATTCAACACACACACTCGCCTGAGCATCTGAATGCAGGATCTTATTTAATCTACACGTCTGGGAAGGAGGGCTGTTGTGTCTTCTATTTCCCAGCTGAAGGGACAGAGTCTAAGAGCTCCAGGAAGTCAGACATGTACCTGTCATGAAGATGGACCTCATCGTCTGACCCCAAAGACCTGGGGGTGTAGCCCAGTGGCCTGTGCACAGCCTCGAATGGCGTTCATCCCAGAAAATTCTCCTGCACCAGGGCTTAGCCAACTCACTTGAAACACCCTCTCACTTGAAAAGAGGTCCAGGAGAGATGAATAATGAGATTTGATTCAGAAGCAGAAATTCAGCACCATTTCCCACAGATCGGCAACCAAAGAAAGGATCAGCAGTCGAGGCCACCAGACACCGTGAGTGAATCAGCTAGGCTATCAGAGTGAAGCCCCACAGACGGGGCAGCGAGAGCAACAGGTGTTCATGCCTCCAGGCCTGGAGGCTGGAACCCCAGACCCAGGTGGGGCAGGGCCAGTCCCTCCTGAGGCCTCCCTCCTGGGCGTGTAGACCGCTGTCTCCTGCCCTTGTCCTCACAGGATCCCTCTAGGTGTGTCTGACCTCCTCTTCTAAGGACACAAGTCTCAGAGGAGTCCCAGGTTGCACTTGCGGTAAAGAAGCCACCTGCCAGTGCAGGAGATGTAAGAGACGTGGGTTGAATCCCTGGGTCTAGAAGACCCCTAGGAGGAGAAAATGGCAACCCACTCCAGTGTTCTTGCCCAGAAAATCCCACGGACAGAGGAGCCTGGCAGGCTATATAGTCCATGGGATTGTAAAGAGTTGGACAGAACTGAAGCAACTTAACACAGCAAACACTCATAAGATTAGTGACCACACTAGTGACCTCATTTTACCTGAATCGCCCCTTTAAAGACCCAGCTCCAAATACAGCCACATTCTGAGGCCCTGGGGATTAGGACGCCCACACAGGTATTTGGGGAAGGGGACACAGCTCACCCCATAAGACCTTGCTTAATTAGCATGCACAGGAAGAGTCTCTACCTTCCACCTGGACATGTACGTTCCCCAGGCAAATGCCTGAATTGGATGTGTCAGGGGCATACACGGCTGGAGAATCCCCTCCACGTGGCCTATGTTTAGGATGCAGATGGTGGGGCTGCGGGTGACCGCCAGGGATGAAAGGCAAGAGCAGAGACTGCGTCCTCTTACTTTCACACAGAGCCTTTGTCTCCCCCACCCCCAAAATTACCGTAAGAGAATTCTCAAACACATCTAAGAAGCTGAAGGAACCCAGCAAAGAGAATGTGTACGCCGTGTAACACGGCTAGGTTACACGAGGGCTTCCGTGTTGCTTGCTGTGGCGAGTGTACCCGCAAGTGTGTGCAAATGTTTTTCTGGCTAACTCACTGTGATGCTTCTCCTTCCAAACCATCCCAGCACCTTCACAGACAGAGGACCTCCTCCTACACACACGGTCACGATCAGAAAATCGGCGTTCATTTCAGGTCTTCCTCTAGTGACCACTCCACGCCCAGAGTTCTCCAAGGGCCTCTTTCCCCACAGTTTCCAAATTGTTCTCATCTAGGTCGGCGTGCATACAGAGAAACGCTCAGAAGGTACGTATACAATTTGATGACTGCAGGAGGGTTCTCAGGTGGCGCTAGCGGTAAAGAATCCGCCCGCCAGCGCAGGAGACAAGAGATACAGGTTCAGTCTCAGGTCGGGAAAATCCCCTGGAGGAGGAAACAACAACCCACTCCAGTACTCTTGCCTGGGAAATCCCACGGACAGAGGAGCCCAGCAGGCTACAGTCCGTGGGGTCGCAGAGTCGCACATGACTGAGTGACTGACCGTGTGCACACACACACACACACACACACACACACACATACACGCACGCGCACACACACACACATAATCACCACTCCCGTCAAGGAATAAAGCATTCTAGATGGACCTGGAGATTAGCACATTAAGTCAGGTAAGTCAGAGAAAAACAAGTATCATATGATATTGCTTATATATGCAATCTAAAAAAATGATACAAATGAATTTATTAATAAAACAGAAAACAGACTCACAGACAAAGAGAAGAAACTATGGCTACCGAAGAAAAAAGCGGGGAGGGATAAATTAGGAGTCTGGGATTAACACACACACACGACTATGTGCAAAATAGACACACAATAAGGCTCTACTGGAGAGCACGGGGAACTCTACTCAACACTCTGTAACAGCCCATAGGAAAGGAATTTGGAAAAGAATGGACGGAAGCATTTGTACATGAGTCACTTGGCTGTTTACCTGAAACTAACACAACACTGTAAGTCAACTAGATTCCAACATAAAATAAAAATTAGATTCAAAAAGAAATAGAGCATTTCCTTCACCCCTTTCTGGTCAGTTTCCTCCCTCTCCCTCACCAACTGAGAAAACAGGTGGCCACACATCGCTCACATCTGTGTGACGGATGCCACACGCGTGAACGCACGTGCCACCTACTGTGTGCTCTGTACTTTCTGTTCTGTGCTTAGCATACTGTGCACCAGCATCGCTCACCCCATTGGGGACCACAGCTTTGGTTCTCTTGGTTCACAATCACCCGAGGAGGGTGATGGCTGGGGACAGGGGCGGTACAGCTCTGGATTCTCAAGAAACTGCCTTCCTTCCAAAGTCAGGGTGCTGTTCTGTGCCCTTATCAGCATCATATGAGAGCTCTGCTTACCCCACGTTTTCATCAACACTTGACCTGCCTCTTGAGAAACCTGTATGCAGGTCAGGAAGCAACAGTTAGAACTGGACATGGAACAACAGACTGGTTCGAAATAGGAAAAGGAGTACGTTAAGGCTCTATATTGTCACCCTGCTTATTTAACTTATATGCAGAGTACATCATGAGAAACGCTGGACTGGAAGAAACACAAGCTGGAATCAAGATTGCAGGGAGAAATATCAATAACCTCAGATATGCAGATGACACCACCCTTATGGCAGAAAGTGAAGAGGAACTAAAGAGCCTCTTGATGAAAGTGAAAGAGGAGAGTGAAAAAGTTGGCTTAAAGCTCAACATTCAGAAAATGAAGATCATGGCATCCGGTCCCATCACTTCATGTCAAATAGATGGGGAAACAGTAGCTGACTTTATTTTTCTGGGCTCCAAAATCACTGCAGATGGTGATTGCAGCCATGAAATTAATAGATGCTTACTCTTTGGAAGGNTAAAGCTCAACATTCAGAAAACGAAGATCATGGCATCCGGTCCCATCACTTCATGGGAAATAGATGGGGAAACAGTGGAAATAGTGTCAGACTTTATTTTGGGGGGCTCCAAAATCACTGCAGATGGTGATTGCAGCCATGAAATTAAAAGACGCTTACTCCTTGGAAGAAAAGTTATGACCAACCTAGATAGCATATTCAAAAGCAGAGACATTACTTTGCCGACTAAGGTCCATCTAGTCCAGGCTATGGTTTTTCCTGTGGTCATGTATGGATGTGAGAGTTGGACTGTGAAGAAGGCTGAGCGCCGAAGAATTGATGCTTTTGAACCGTGGTGTTGGAGAAGACTCTTGAGAGTCCCTTGGACTGCAAGGAGATCTAACCAGTCCATTCTGAAGGAGATCAACCCTGGGATTTCTTTGGAAAAAATGATGCGAAAGCTGAAATTCCAGTACTTTGGCCACCTCATGCGAAGAGATGACTCATTGGAAAAGATGTAATAGTAATAATAGAAACAAAGAGAATAATAAATGCAATGCCCCAAAGTCATCTCCCTCCACCTTGATCTGGAGAAAAATTGTCTTCCCCAAAATAGGTGCCTGATGCACAAAAAGGCTGGGAACCACTGCTCTAGAGGTTAATGTCTTAGCTCTGAGTGCTGTCTGCCAAACGTTCCCAACTCTGCCTTCTGGGCATGGTAGGGTTGTATGAAGAATGATCTTTGCAGTTGCTTGGCATGGCCATGTGACAGTTGGCCAATGAAATGTGTAGAGAGAGAGCATGTGTTATTTCCAAGGGAGAGTTTGAAGAACCAGTGAGCAACCAGCCACAGTGCTCCTTCCCTCTAACAGTTGGCACTGTTCCTGGTGGTATCTGCTTTGTCAGCTGAGATGCTGGAGTGATGTTGGAACAAGGCAGACCTTCAGTTCACACATAATGGATATGTGTGGTGGGAGGAAGAAATTAAAAGTGTGTGAGGACACTGAGATTTAAGGGCCATTTGTTTCCATAGCATCACCAAGTCTCTCTGGCAGACTCAGCACTTCATCAGGGTAAAGACCCCAGAACTCATGGGAGGTTGGCAGAGGGAGGCATGTTGTCCTCTTACAATCTCTCCCCCACCCCTCAGTCTCACTCCGCCTGGGCCTGGGCTGTGATAACCTGTTTCCTTTTATCCCTTGGGAGACTCTCAGCACTATGTCCCCAATTTCCACAGGAGGGTCACCCCTTCAAGTCACAACAGGGGCGGGCAGGTGACCAAAACGGGTAAACCCACCAGTGCATTATACAGAAGGTTTATGTCCTCACCTTTCACTCAGGAAAACTCTTTTCTTGAAACATAAGGTGCTCGTGCCTAGCTTTCTATTCAAAGGAGCAGTACCTGTGGGCTGATGGATTGCAACCACAGTGCTGGGAAATATCAGCAACACGCAGCAGCAACATCTCCCTAATTCACACCAGTAGCATACACACCTGGAATACAACATATTCAGTTTTTTTAGAAGCTAGAATTCTGGATTTTTCTTTAAATCTCCCAATTTTCTTAAGACACAACCAAGGCCAAAGAAACATAAATGGGTTGCACACATGACTCAGGCCCACTATCTGCACGCCCCAGGCATCTGCAGGGGAACCTTGTTCTGTGCTGGTGGCTGTTCTCCACTTTCAAAAAACCCTAGATTGTTGACTGCAAACTCAGGGCAGGAACAAGTTCAATCTGGGGGGAAGATGTTCAATTCTGCCACTTTTCTCATGGGAAGAAATTCCTTATCTTGTTAGCAAAAAGTATACTCATCAAACCTGAGTCCACACTGAGAATGCACTGGTTATAGCAAACACCCTCTTCCAACAGCACAAGAGACAACTCTACACATGGACATCACCAGATCAATGTCAATACCGAAATCACATTGATTATATGCTTTGCAGCTGAAGATGGAGAAGCTCTACACAGTCAACAAAAACAGGACTGGGAGTTAACTGTGGCTCAGATCATGAGCTCCTGAGTGCAAAATTCAGGTTTAATTTGAAGAAAGCAGGGAAAACCACTAGATCATTCAGGTATGACCTAAACACTTACGATTAACAGTCAGTCAGTTCTGTCACTCAGTCATGTCCCACTCTTTCTGACCCCATGGACTGTAGTATGCCAGGCCTCCCTGTCCATCACCAACTCCCAGAGCTTGCTCCAATTCATGTCCATTGAGTCAGTGATGCCATCCAACCATCTCATCCTCTCATCCCCTTCTAAGTGATGAATCGATTCAAGAGATTATATATGGTAGACAGAGTGCCTGAAGAACTATGAATAGATGTCCGTACCACTGTACAGAAGGCAGTGATAAAAACCATCCTCAAGAAAAATAAATGCAAGAAGGCAAAGTGATTGTCTGAGGAAGCCTTACAAATAATTGAGAAAAGAAGAGAAGCTACAGGCAAAGGAGAAGGAAAGATATACCCAACTGAATGCAGAGTTCCAAAGAATAGCAAGGAGAGATAAGAAAGCCTCCTAAGTGAACAATGCAAAGAAATAGAGGAAAACAATAGAAAGGAAAGACTAGAGATGTCTTCAAGAAAATTGGAGATACCAAGGGAACATTTCATGCAAAATGGGCACAATAAAGGACAGAAATGGCAAGGATCTAACAGAAGCAGAAGAGATTAAGAAGTGTCAAGAATACACAGAAGAACTGTACAAAAAAGCTCTTCATGACCCAGATAATCACCATGGTGTGATCACTCACCTAGAGCCAGACATCCTGGAGTGTGAAGTTAGGTGGGCCTTATGAAGCATTACTAGGAACAAAGCTAGTGGAGGTGATAGAATTCCAGCTGAGCTATTTCAAATCCTAAACAATGATGCCATTAAAGTGCCGCACTCAGTATGAAGCAAATTTGGAAGACTCATAAGTGGTCACAGGACTAGGAAAGGTCAGTTTTCATCCCAATCCCAAAGAAAGGCAATGCCAAAGAAAGTCCAAACCGCTATACAATTGCACTCATTTCACATGCTAGCAAGGTTAGGTTCAAAATTCTTCAAGCTATGCTTCAGCAATACATGAACCAAGAACTTCCAGATGTACAAGCTAGATTTAGAAAAGGGAGAGGAACCAGAGGTCAAATTTCCAGCATCTGGTGGATTATAGAAAAAGCAAGGGAATTCCAGAGAAGCATCTACTTCTGCTTCATTGACTATATCAAAGCCTTTTGACTTTGTGGATCACAACAAACTGTGGAACATTCTTAAAGAGATGAGAATATCAGACCACCTTACCTGTCACCAGAGAAATCTGTATGCAGATCAAGAAGCAACAGTTAGAACTGGAACAATGAGCTGGTTCAAAATTGGGAAAGGAGTACATCAAGGCTATATATCGTCACTCTGCTTATTTAACTCATATGCAAAGTATATTATATGAAAGGCAGGGCTGGATAAAGCTCAAGCTGGAATCAAGATTGCCAGGGGAAAATATCAATAACCTCAGTTATGCAAATGGTACTACTCTAGTGGCCAAAATCTAAGAGGAACTAAAGATCCCTTTAATGAAGGTGAGAGGAGAGTGAAAATTTGGCTTAAAACTCAGCATTCAAAAAACTAAGATCATAGCACCTATGCTGTGGAGGACGCTATGATCCTCCATCACTTCATGGCTTCCCTGGTGGCTCAGATGATAAAGAATCTGCCTGCACTGTGGGAGACCTGGGTTCAATTCCTGGGTCAGGAAGATCCCCTGGAGAAGGAAATGGCAACCCCCTCCAGTATTCTTGCTTGGAGAATTCCACAGACAGAGGAGCCTGGAGGGCTACAGTCCACGGGGTCACAAAGAGTCGAATACAGCTTAGGGACTGAATAACAACAATTTAACCTACCTGGTCTCTGATATTTGTTATAGCAGATCTAGCAAAATAACACAGGATTACTTTCACGTGCCATAGCAGAATGCCATAAGAAGTATTAGTATTTTGAAATGGCAGATGCAGTGGTGGTAACAACAGTCATAGAAGTGGTGTGAGGTTGGTCTATGGGGCCGTATTCCCTTCTGCTGCCATCTTTCCTTAGGAGAGAAGTTAAGCCAACCAGCTATTAAGAAAGTGGCCAAACTAATTCTTACTTACATAGTACAATCAGCCTCGTTGTCTTTCATTTACATTGTAGTTAACCTTCTTGGCTGCATTACTTAATTTATAATCTTACATTTTCACTTTCCACCTCAGTCATTGATATAAATGTTGCTTGAACTTCAGCCCTGATAAGCTTAGCTATGAATGTTTGTAACAGGGACATTTTCTTGACATGTGAAGAAACAGCATGTCTGATGATGGATCACACATGAATTACACAAGAATTTAAATCTCGCAGAACAATTCTAAAGGGCAATTTGAATAAGGACCCAACTTAAATTGAACAATGGAGGAAACAATACCAGGGTATATCCTGAGTACTCATTAAATGTTGTTTGTTGAATCAATCAACAAACGAGTAAATAAATGGATGGCTGAATGAATGATGTTTATATGAGGGATCTTTTCTATTAAAGGCAAGATATATTGTAAATAGCTAAGGCTTTGTGGCTTATAGCATCTCTGTACATGCATGTGACATACAGCATCTCTGTCACAACTACTTAACTCTCCCATGTAAGCCAAAGGCAGCTATCAGTTCAGTTCAGTTCATTTCAGTCGCTCAGTCGTGTCCAACTCTTTGCAACCCCATGAACTGCAGCACACCAGGCCTCCCTGTCCATCACCAACTCCTGGAGTTCACTCAGACTCACGTCCATCGAGTCTGTGATGCCATCCAGCCATCTCATCCTCTGTCATCCCCTTCTCCTTCTGCCCCCAATCCCTCCTAACATCAGAGTCTTTTCCAATGGGTCAACTCTTCACATGAGGTGGCCAAAGAAGTTTCAGCTTTGGCATCATTCCTTCCAAAGAAATCCCAGGGCTGATCTCCTTCAGAATGGACTGGTTGGATCTCCT
>SJYV01029952.1:72167-95959 GCA_006410875.1 Neotragus pygmaeus
CTCCTTCAGAATGGACTGGTTGGATCTCCTTGCAGTCCAAGGGACTCTCAAGAGTCTTCTCCAACACCACAGTTCAAAAGCATCAACTCTTTGGTGCTCAGCCTTCTTCACAGTCCAACTCTCACATCCATATATGACCACTGGAAAAATCAGCCTTGACCAGACGGCAGCTGTAAATTATACATAAACAGGCATGGCTGTGTTCTGAGAAAATATAACAGCAGGTCAGATTTGGACCACTGCCAGAAGTTTGCTGATCTCTGATTTAAAATATTCACTCTTCTATAAGAATTTTTTCTCACGCCCTAACCTACCAATTCCAGGACAAGCCATCCTCGGAATTCAATCTCCTCCACAGCATGAACCCCCCACTTCCCCTGCTTTACCTCACAGTACTCTGATGTACATAATCTCCATTCTGAAAAAGCTGGAGTATTATTTCTTCAGGTGTTCTCACTTCCTCATCTTGCTCATACAGTTCCCCTATCTACTAAAATTGCATGTATCCTTCAATGCCATTCTCAAATTCTGTGTTCTGAAAGCTTTCTAAATCAACACTAATTCCCAAAGATACATGAATCATAATGTTTATAGCAGCATTATTTACAACAGCCAAGAGATGGAAGCAACCTAAGTATCCATAAACAGACGAATGGAGAAAGAAGATGTGGCGTATGCCAACACTGGAATATTATTTAGCCATTAAAGAGAACGAAATTCTGCCATTTGCAGCAACATGGATGGACCTAGATAATACTATGCTTAGTGAAATCAGTCAGACAGAGAAAGACAAATTCTGTATGATATTGCTCATATGTGGAATCCAAAAAATACAGCAACCTAGTGAATATAACAAAAAAGACGCAGACTCACAGATACAGAGAACAAATTAGTATTACCAATGAGGAGGGAGAAGGAGGCATAATATAGGGTGAGGAGAGTGAGAGGCACAAACTGCTGGGCTTAAGAGAGTCTGTTCGTGTGTGTGTGCTCCGTCGCTTCAGTTGTGTCCAACTCTTTGCCACCGTATGGGCTGCAGCCTGCTGGGCTCCTCTTTCCACGGGGTTCTCCAGGCAAGAATACTGGAGTGGGTTGCTTGTGCTCCTCCAGGGTATTTTCCCAACCCAGGGTTTGAACTCACATCTCCCATGTCTCCTGCACTACACGTGGATTCTTAACCCATTGAACCACCTGGGAAGCCCTATAATGATGTGTTGCACAACACAGGGAATGAAGCCAATATTTTGTAATAACTGTGCATTGAAAGTAACCTTTAAATGATATAAAATAAAAGCAGAAAGAATCAACTTAATGAAAAATACAAATAAAAGCTTTTTTGAATTAATTCAGTTACATGTGTAAGCTTTCTCTCCTCTGAACCCCGTAACTGGCATTTTCTCATGTGCTAGTTGCAATTATTCAATTATTAAACTCAGACTCACATTAGACTCATGTAAGCAATTTCTTATAAACTTCCATAAAGCTGCTAACTTCTAAGAGCAGAGGCTAGGTTCTCTTCATCCTTGCACATTCTGCTATACTCTGAACATACCATGGGCTCAATAAATCTTTGAAGAATATGCTGAGATGATACCGTTTTGAATTTTCTGCCACAACAGTGAAAAAGAACTCTGACCAGTCTCTGTTTTCAATGGATTTCAAAGCTGGCTATCTCTGGACTGTCTGTACAGGCAGCTTCTCTGTGGGGTCATTAATCTGGCAGGAATTGAAATAACCTTATTTGCCACAGAACTTTAAAAATGCATTAGGGAACTAGAAGTCTCAGAGCCAACTGTCCTTTTAATTAACTGTGGTCTGGGAGCACGGAGCTAAGTCTCCTCAACGGCTAAGCTTCTATAGAGGTTAACAGGAATTGAGATTTTTGTTGTTGTTCAGTTGCTCAATCATGCCTGACTCTTTGTGACCCCATGGCCTGCAGCACACCAGGCTTCCCCGTCCTTCCCCATCTCCCAGAGTTAACCTGTTGTATTTCTATGGATCTGCTCACAGATTGTTTCCTGCAAGTGAAAAGTTCTGTTCAATTCAGACATTTCTCCAGTGCCTGCCTGCAATGCAGAGAGCACTGGGAGAAATGGAAAGATAAATAACACATGAGCTGTCTTGATATTTAGAAGTTAACAGTCTGGTCAGGGAGACAGACACAGATTAATGGCTTGAAACACAAAGCGAGCTATGATGACAGTTATAATAGAACATGATGAGACGATATTGCAAAGAGAGACATTTATTTTGATGGAGACGGGGACAAAGAAGCCTCATGGAGCGGATGGGGTTTGAGCAAGAACTTGGTAGGAAAACAGAGATAAATATGTGGATATTGTGATGTCTTGGTGTGACAGAACTGCGAAGACCTCAGACCACCCTCTCCTTTTCAAAAAAAATTATTGGCATATAGCTGATTCACAACGTTGGGTTAGTTTCTGATATATATAGCACAGGGAGGGCTTCCCTGGTAGCTCAGCTGGTGAAGAATCTGCCTGCAATGCAGGAGGCCTCAGTTCAATTCCTGGGTCAGGAAGATCCCCTGGAGAGGAAATAGGCTACCCCCTCCAGTGTTCTTGGGTTTCTCTGGTGACGCAGGTGGTAAAGAATCTGCCTGCAATGAGGGAGACCTCAGTTTGATCCCTCGGTCAGGAAGATCCCCTGGAGGAGGCCATGGCAACGCACTCTAGTATTCTTGCCTGGAGGATCCTCATGGACAAAGGAGCCTGGCGGGCTACAGTCTACAGGGTCACACAGAGTCGGACATGACTGAGCAACTAAACAGCAGCAGCATAGCACAGGGAACCCTCCCCAGTGCTCTGGGGTGAGCTCAGTGCTCTGGGGTGAGCTCAGTGCTCTGGGGTGAGCTCAGTGCTCTGGGGTGACCTAAATGGGAGGGATATGCATCCCTTCCTTTTTGGATTTCCTTCCCACTTAGGTCACCACAGAGCACGGAGTAGGCTGTCCTGTGCTGCAGAGTTGGTTCTCACGAGTTATCTATTCATACATAATAGGGTATATGTGTCAATCCCAGCCTCCCAATTCACACCACCTTTCCCTCGTACAGGGACTGGTATCTATGTATTTATTCTCCACATTTATGTCTCTGTTTCTGCTTTGCAAGTAAGTTCATCTGTACCACTTTTCTAGATCCCACATATAAGTGATAATAATGAAAGGAATCCAAACTGGAAAAGACAACTCTCTCTTCTTTATCAGATGAGGAAAATGAGACCCAGAGAAGAACTGTGACCTCAGGCAACCTACTCATTCCCCTTTAGAACCATATATGTGCAAACTTCAAATTCACAGGAGGGGTAGAAAACAGAATCGTAGACTAAAATATCTTCATTGCTAAGCATCTGACAAACATCAGAGGCAGTAGTTAGTAGTCTGACTGCATAACAAGCCGAAGGCCAGAGCAGCCTCTGTTGGAAGCCACTGCCTTTGGTTGTTATCAAGGGACCAGATTTAGCTGCTGGCAAAATCGCACCCGGGTCCTGTAACTGATGGCCATAGAGCCCTGGCAAGGGAATAAAAGCTTGCAGTGAACTGGGGAAAGATCAGAGGGAGCTTTAAACTCTGGGTAGGAAATCTTGTGGAAGAGTCCAACTTTGGTTCAAAAGAACAAGTCTCAAAAGTAACCAAAGAAAAGATGATTTTGCCCTAGAAATTACAGGGTACATTAGATCACAGGGCCAGGCAAGGATTTGCCTTCTCAGAGCACATGTGTTCCCCTGATTGAATGGGAAGATGAGTGCAGGTGTCCCCAAGTCCTCCTCCTGCCTGGCACCCCACCACCTTCCCACCTCTTAAGTTCACCAGCTGTCAAGGGCAACATGACCATCATCATAGGGTTGATGCCAAACCAGAAAGTGAACATCCCAGGACAAGTCAGAGAAGCAGCTAAAGCCCAGAAAAATGCCCTGTGATAGTTTAATTTAAATAGACTCTTCAGTTCCCTCTCACTTTCATGACTAACAGGGAGCATGTAACTGAATAATTAAACAACAAATCTTTATTTCTTTATTTTAGATTCACAGAAGCAGCTGTGCCTTTTTTTTCCTCTCTAAAGGAAACACAGACTTAATAGGGCCCGTTTTGTTCTACCTAGTTCTCTTTGCTCTGTATTTTTTCACCTCTGCATACCAATCTTGTTCCCCAGGTCCACCATGGAAATATGATGGGCCCATATTAGTCTACTGAAAAAAATCATTTTCCATGAAATGAAAATATACTGCCCCGGGATAGCAGTAAAATGGTCTGATTAAACACTGAGCCTTTATCTCTTTTGAAAAAAGTTAGGCTTATTTTATATCCACAAAACACCCAAGTTAAAAGAGACATGAGAGTAACTTCACGCAAATAATCCATTCAAGTAGATTTATTTTCCAATAAAGGAAAAGGGTGGGTTTTTGAATGGCAAGCAACGTATCGTTTACTACTGCTGCTGCTGCTAAGTCACTTCAGTCATGCCCAACTCTGTGCTACCCCATAGATGGCAGCCCACCAGGCTCCCCGTCCCTGGGATTCTCAAGGCAAGAACATTGGAGTGGGGTGCCATTTCCTTCTCCAATGCATGAAAGTGAAAAGTCAAAGTGAAGTCATTCAGTTGTGTCCGACCCTCAGGGACCCCATGGACTGCAGCCCACCAGGCTCCTCCGTCCATGGGATTTTCCAGGCAAGAGTACTGGAGTGGGGTGCCATTGCCTTCTCCGTCGTTGACTACTACTACTATCACTTTAATACACTACACATCAGTTTACTGCATTCTGAGAGTATAGAAGGTACCANCCAGGCTCCTCCGTCCATGGGATTTTCCAGGCAAGAGTACTGGAGTGGGGTGCCATTGCCTTCTCCGTCGTTGACTACTACTACTATCACTTTAATACACTACACATCAGTTTACTGCATTCTGAGAGTATAGAAGGTACCACTTTTTCCTAATGAAAGTTATAGAAGATTTGATAACAGAATGCCAGTGCTTCCTGTGTAGCTCAGTCGGTAAAGCATCTGCCTGCAAAGCAGGAGACCTGGGTTCACTTTCTGGGTCAGGAAGTTTCCCTGGAGAAGGGAATGGTAATCCACTCCAATATTCTTGCCTGAAGAATCTGGACACAGGAACCTGGGAGGCTACAGTTCATGGGATCGCAAGAGTCGGACACAACTTAGCGCTATCTTTCTTTTTTCTTTCTGCCAGAGCTGGGGCAAAGGGCAGGAATGACAAGCAGTCCCTAGCCCAGCCATGTATTTTACAGCCAAGGTACAGAAAAAACAAAGGATTTGCCCAAAGTTAGACAACCGCGACAAAGCCTCCCAGCAGGTTAGGGAAATTCAAGAATAGAAATCCTCTGTTCATGGTCTCTTTTCACTGCGTCACTACATCCTGTCTTTATTTTGTAATAGTAGCCTCTGGTAGATATATTTATAGCATGAAATATATATGATATTTTATATATCAGTTCAGTTCAGTTGCTCAGCGTGACTGACTATATAATATAAATAAACGTGTATGCTCAGTCATTCAATCATGATCAACTCTTTGCGACCCCACAGACTGTAGCCAGTCAGGCTCCTCTGCCCATGGAATTTTCCAGGCAACCTGGGCTTTTCCAGGCAAGAATACTGGAGTGAGGTGCCATTTTCTACTCCAGGGGATCTTCCTGACACAGGGATTGAACCTGTATCTCCTGTCTCTTCCAGCATTGCCAGGTGGATTCCCAATGTAGGAGACATAAGAGACATGAATTCAATCCCTGGGTGGGGAAGATCCCCTGGAAAAGGGCATGGGAACCCACTCCAGTATTCTTGCCTAGAGAATCCCATGAACAGAGGAGCCTGGCAGAGTATATCCATAGGGTTGCAACATGTCAGACACAACTGAAGTGACTTAGCATCATCATCATCATCATCATCATCATTCTCTACCACTGAGCCACCTGGGAAGCATATAAATAAACAAATAAATATCATTTATAAAATATCATCATATATTTATATATAAATATATATAATATCATACATGTCCAACTCTATATACCATGTCCGACTCTATATACAGATATCTATATATAGATATATATATCAGGGAAGGCTCATAGTCACTGAAAAGAATCTGGTATTGAGCAGTCTCAGTAACATAGAATACTAATTCACTAAGGAGCTCTTGTCCCAGCATCGCCCAAGTCCCAAACCAAATAGCACCCTACTGGGAGTGTTAGGTGGCATTCTATCAGGGTCTCCATAGAGACAAAGAGCCAGACTCGGTTAACACAGAGGAGATGTCTCACGCAGGAACTAGCTTTTCAGTAATGCTTATCAACTTAATGTGAAAAATCTGGAATATATTTTTAGAACATAATACATAATAATTTCCAAAGTAGGAAGTCCATATAGACAATCTAATAAATTTAGGGGAACACAGGAGCCAGCAGATTGGAGGGACGAGGAGGAGTATGTGGACAAAGAAGAAGAAAGAGATCTCAGCCTCTCTTTGGCCCCAGACACTGGAAGGTCACTAGTTGCATTCCATATTTTTTTTTTCTTTTTCATTTCAGATCAAAGAGTCTGCATCTGAAAGCCACTGATTACAGCTATAGATCTTCCCCCACTTATGATGGGGTCACAACATGCCACCCTGAGTTTAAAATTTCACTAAGTTGTAGCTGCATTTAAAACACCTAAACTACCCAAAGAGTCCTTTGGACAGCAAGGAGATGAAACCAGTCCATGCTAAAGGAAATCAACCCTGAATGTTCATCAGAAGGACTGATGCTGAAGCTGAAACTCCAACACTTTGGCCACCTGATGCGAAGGGCTGATTTACTGGAAAAGATCCTAATTCTGGGAAAGATTGAAGGCAGGAGGAGAAGGGGGTGACAGAGGATGAGATGGTTGGATGGCCTCTCCAATTCAATGGACATGAGTTTGAGCAAGCTCCAGAAGACAGTGAAGGAAAGGGAAGCATGGCGTGCTGCAGTCCACGGAGGAGCAAAGAGTCAGACACGACTGAACAACCAAACAGGAACAACAAAGCTACCAAAGGTCATAGCTTCGCCAAGCCAACCTTAAATGTGCTCAGAATAACTTAACGTTAGCCTACACTGGGGCAAAATCATCTAACAAAAATCCTACTTTATAAAAGGGTATTGGTCATTTACTCTTGAGACCATGTGCCTGACTGAGAGCTGTGGCTCACTGATGATGTACAGCCTCATGACAATATATCCTCCTGCTTATGCTCAGTCTGGGAAAAGAGGCAAAAAGTTTGAGGTATGGTAGCTACTGAATGCATATCATTTTCACTCTGCAAAGTCAAAAAGTCCTAAAACCATCGTTAAATCAGGAACTATCTATATTAGCTCAAGGTTTCAGGCACTCAACAAAGATTTGGAACAAAAGGACTTAAAAACTCCTATTACCATTTTGCTTTGTTGCCTCTCTCAAGAGACTCAGATAAATTAAAAGGCCATTTAAAAATCCCAATCCGGGGCTTCCCTGGTGGCTCAAAAAGTAAAAAACACCCACCTGCCAATGCAGGAGAAGTGGGTTCAGTCCCTGATCCAGAAAGATCCCACATGCCATGGAGCACCTAAGCCAGAACTATTGAGCTGTTGCTCCAGAGCTCAGGAGCCACAACTCCAGAGCCCACCTTCCAAAAAGACTGAAGCCCAAGTATCCTGAAGCCCGTGATAGGCAACAAGAGAAACCACCAAAATGAGAAAGCCACGCACTGAAACTAGAAAGTAGCCCCCACTCACCACAACTAAAGAAAGCCCATGCGCAGCAACCAAGATGCTGCATAGCCAAAAATAAGTAAATAAATATAATCATTAATAATTCTGGTCTTCTATGTCCTTGAAAGACACCTAATGTAGCCGCTTCACCATTATTCACCAAAAGCTATGAAATATGATTATAGAATATTACCCTTATAATTTCTCATTATTGAAATGAGAAAAACTCTAACATGAGAATATATTCTAAACATGTGTGTGTGTTTGTAGTTCAGTTGTGTCTGACTCTTTGTGACCCCATGGACTATAGTCTGCCAGGCCCCTCTGTCCATTCTCCAGGCAAGAGTACTGGAGTGGGCTGCCATTTCCTTCTCTAGGGGATCTTCCTCACCCAGGGATTGAACCCAGGTCTTGATCTGCCATGAAGATCTGCAGTACTGGGAGATTCTTTATCATCTGAGCTACAGGGAAGTCCACACCATTCTAAATATGGTTACATAATATTCCCCTTATAAAATATTAACCGTTATTGAAATGAGGAAAACTCTAGAACACAAGAATATAATTATTCTATGAGCTACTAATTATACTGAAATCTTCTCAGGACATCCTTATATTCAAAGGCCTCTGTTATTAGTGACTTGTTCAAATGCCCACATTACTAAAATAGCAGTCATGTAGTTCTAATGGTGCATTCCGAAGCTGGGCTAGTCAGCCGAAACAAGAGAAATACAAGTTGTTATAATAATTTTTCTTCAAGGAGACTGAAAAGTTTATGAATCTTCACAAATGAAAGCCTTGTTATTAAAAAATTATAGTCTCTATCTGTCCCATGTGGTGGCTTGAAGAAATGTCACCTCCAAGCAAGGCAGAAATCTGGATAAAGTAGTTTAGTATTATTGTTCTTATAACAGAGAACCCCACCCATCAACAGTAGAAATACTATTTTAATAAAATTCATAAGGATAATAATAGTTCCTCCTCTCTGTCTTTTATTTGATAGCTTTTCTCATTGGACTATAAAGAAAGCTGAGCGCTGAAGAATTGATGCTTTTGAACTGTGGTTTGGAGAAGACTCTTGAGAGTCCCTTGGACAGCAAGGAGATCCAAGCAGTCCATCCTAAAGGAGATCAGTCCTGGGTGTTCATTGGAAGGACTGATGTTGAAGCTAAAACTCCAGTACTTTGGCCACCTGATGCGAAGAGCTGACTTATTGGGAAAGACCCTGATGCTGGGAGGGATTGGGGGCAGGAGGAGAAGGGGACAACAGAGGATGAGACGGTTGGATGGCATCACCAACTCAACAGACATGAGTTTGGGTAAACTCCAGAAGTTGGTGATGGACAGGGAGGCCTGGTGTGCTGCAGTTCGTGGAGTAGCAAGGAGTCAGACAGAACTCAGTGACTGAAATGAACTGAACTCATTAAATCAACTTAGTGACTATACACAAGCCAGAAAAACTCCTGCTTTGTAACCGGCCTTGGCCTCTGTGTTCCTCCAGCATCAGAAATGCTTTCAGAGAATTGTCTGATTGCCTGTGAATTCAAGGAGCCAATTCTGTGTCAACTGAATTGCCAATCCTCTTGCTACCAGCTTCCAAACCAAATCATCTTTTATTCTTCCTTGCTTTATCAGTGATCATGTCCATTTCACTACTAAGACTTCCACATTTTTCTTTTGATATTTCCTTTCTTGGGGTCTTCTCCTCTCCATTCTTCCATTCACATTTAAGTCCAGCACATCATACAGTGGCTGGTGTTGTTTAGTTGCTCAGTCATG
This sequence comes from Neotragus pygmaeus, assembly GCA_006410875.1. Taxonomy (NCBI): domain Eukaryota; kingdom Metazoa; phylum Chordata; class Mammalia; order Artiodactyla; family Bovidae; genus Neotragus; species Neotragus pygmaeus. The sequence goes on from SJYV01029952.1 coordinate 81,686, forward strand.
TCCAACTCTTTTGCGACCCCATGGACTGTGGCCCGCCAGGCTCCTCTGTCCAATGGATTTCCCAGGCAAGAATACTGGAATGCGTTGCTATTTCCTTCTCCAGGGGATCTTCCCAACTCAGGGACTGAATCCGAGTCTCCTGCATTGGTAGGCAATTTTTTTACGCCTGAGCCAGCAGGGAAGCCCCAAATGTTGGCTCTCACAACATTATTTAGCCAACCTTTATAAATCTATCTCTCCCCATTCCAATTCAACCAATATACCTATAACAGGCATCATTTTTAATACTCATATTCCTGCTTAAAACTTTTCAAAAAAAAAAAAAATCAAGGACATCTAATTTAGTTCCAAAGGTTGTACTCTGCCTCCAAAATCATATTCTCTCCAAATCACTTTGTAGAATCCTCTAATCCAAGCAAGCAAACCTCCTCGCTGAGTCATGAATGATGCTTGTGTGCTCACGCTGCTGTGTCTGACTTTTTGTGACCCCAGTGAGCTGTAGCCCGCCAGTCTCCACTGTCCATAGCATCTTCCAGGCAAGAATATCACAGTGGGTTGCCATTTATGCCCTTTCTCATGGGGTTCTGCTTGACAAGATACTTATTTAAAATTTTCTGAGCCTCAATTTTGTCTTTTTTTTAAAAAAATACGGACCATCTTAGTTTTTATGGAATTTGTTATAACATTGCTTCTGTTTTTACGTTTTGGTTCTTTGACCCTGAGGCTTGTGGGATCCTAGCTCCCCAACCAGGGATGGAACTCACAGCCCCTGCATTGGAAGGTGAAGTCTTAACCGCTGGGCCACCAGGGAAGTCCTGAGTTTCAGTATCTTTAGGTGAAGATGAGGACTATAATACTAGACAGGGTTTTGGTGAGGTTCAAATAAGAATAATTTATTAATCTTGGTCTGAATTCATAATGTTGTACCCCAACATTTGGCACCTACCCATCACACACTGAAGGAATTCCATTATTGGTGCAACAAGTTTCTCTACAAAACCTGAATGTAATCTATCTGAAAGCATTTCTTTTATTTAGTTACTAAGCAACTTGAGCTTCTTTCTTACACTGAAGGATCTGATGGGATGAGATTTGCCAAGCCAACCGTCATGGTTCTTTTCACGGCCTGACACAAAGTAGACAACAATACACACTTGTCAATTGCTTTAGTTAGCGCTGAAAATGAATAAGGTAGAGGAGCAGAATCTCATCTCATCAGGCCAACTTTCCTACCAAAGAACAGCATCAAAAATACACAGTGATTGGGGCAAAAATATCTGTGAAGTGCCCAAAATTATTTGAGAAGCATTTGCCGCAAATAGCAAATCCTTACTCTGAGGGCTTTGAAATGATTTTCCAGATAGTAATTGGAAAGTCAACCTTTGCATTTTGCATTGTATACAATGCAAAAGGCAGACAGCTAGAGAAGCCACCAAATGTCATGAAAGACAAAGACATTTGGTGGGTCACAATGAGTGTTCAGCATGTGTGTGTGCTCAGTAATGTCCAACTCTTTGTGATTCTACAGACTGTAGCCTGCTAGGCTCCTCTGTCCATGGGATTTCCCAGACAAGAATACTGGAGTGGGTTGCCATTGTCTCCTCCAGGGGATCTTCCTGACTCAGGAATTGAACCTGTGTCTGCTGTATCTCCTGCAATGGCAGGCAGATTCTTTACTGCTTGAACAGACTTGAAGGAAGCCTGTTCAGCACATACTAATTTGAAGGTAGTCCAGACTCCCAAGGTTTTTGCTGTATCAGTCCCTCCTTTCCTATCTCCTGCCTTTACCTAGAGAATTATGTGTGCAATATTATTTTAACCTGAAAAAAGAAAAGCAAGCCCTTAGTTAGACTCTGTAACAGTCCTTTGGTCATAGAACTATGATTTATGGTTAGCAAATTTCAGTGAGCTCATTTTCCCCCAGATCACCCAACTTACCCTAATCAAACATCTTCTTTCCTTTCTTTTCTCCCTGGGGCCTCCAGCTGCCATCTCTCTTACACGGAGTCATTCCTCCTACACAAAGATGACACAGCCCACATTATTTATAACTATCCATTTTTGAAGCACAACTGTGCACCTTGTAAATGGGAATAATGTTCAGGGTGGCCAAGAATTATAGGATTATCAAAACATTTAAAGTAATCTGAAACAGACTTTTAGCCCAGTTAAAACCTTTATAGTGATAGATGAACTCTTGGTCTATCTAGAGGTTTCCTGAAGAGGTAAAGAGACACTGCAAAAATTCTAGAGCTGCTGATCACTTAACAAATTACACAGGGATTAATTTTTTAGTTATCAACACTCCTTCTTAGAAAAAATGTGACCAAAATGGCCACTTTCATATAATACAGAAGAGAGTATAAATTTGAAAAATTTCTTTTAGAAACAATTAGCGATATGTATCAAGAACCTCAAACTTTTCTTATCCTTTGATTCAGTAATTCTAGAACAGGCTTAAGGATATAAAGCTGAAATCCTGAAAAATGTTTCATGTGAAAGTTGCTCAGTTGGGTGCAACTCTTTGCAACCTCATCGAAGAGTTCATGGAATTCTCCAGGCCAGAATACTAGAGTAGGTAGCCTTTCCTATCTCCAGGGGAATCTTCCCAACCCAGGGATCAAATCCAGGTCTCCTGCATTACAGGCAGATTCTTTACCAGCTGAGCCACAAGGGAAGCCCAAGAATACTGGAGTGGGTAGCCTATCCTTTTTCCAGCAGATCTTCCCGACCCAGGAATCAAACCCAGGTCTCCTGCATTGCAGGCGGATCCTTTATCAACTGAGGTATCAGGGAATATAATTACTATAATATAAAAAAGGAACAATTAAATGTCCAACATCAGGGGATTCAGTATATAAATTAAGACAGCATATCAAACAAGTGGAAATTGCAATCACATCTCTCATTATGAAAGAGGGAGAAATGTCAGTTACAAACTGAATTTACTGTCATAGCTGACCAGAAATCCCAAAGGAAATTCAACTGTTTTGTTTGTTTGTTTCTGGGTCTATGATATAGAGATTTGGTGGAATGAGATATGTCTCATTTCCCTTGTCTTTTCTCAAGCCCTATTATAAAGCAGACAACAAATATAAGTTTTCTCATTGCTTTTGTTGGTCACTTAAAATGAAAAAAAGCAGATAAGTGGAATCCCACCAGAGAAAGTCTACTATTAAGGAAAAAAAAAAAAAATAACCATGATGAGAGATAAAGCCTACATTGAATGATAGGGAGTCAAGATGAGCACCCATGATCTATTCATTTAATCCAATGCTTCATTCCTACAAGAACTTAACTCTAGACCCTGTGGCATCACAGTGAAAAATATTACATCTTATCAAAACACTGTGAAGGATAACCTCTGCTAGCATTATTTTTTACTTTCATTATATTAAAAGATTGCCCTTCCCTTTGAAGTACTAATTGACATTACAGCAGGCTCCCTCCTCTTCAGCTTAGTCTAAGACTCTCAAGATTCTAGGAATGGAGACGTGGAGGCGGAGGGGAACCTCTCACTATAGACGCTTAAGTAATACTTAAACTAAAAGGTGGAAAGGCAAGATAAAATGATAAATAGGAACATGTACGACTCTCTACCAGTTTGGGGTTTTTTTGTTTTTTTTTTACTTTATTTTACTTTACAATACTCTACTGGCTTTGCCATACATCGACATGAATCCACCACAGGTTTCTACTTTTCATTATGTTCCCCACATTTTCTACAAGAAGTAAGTGATGTTTTACAATTTAAAATTTTGAAGAATTTTAAAGGTGAGATATTTTACAAATAATATCACTTTTAGCAGCAAAAGTTTAAATCAGGGGGCTGTCCTCGTTTCAACAAACTGTTAACTGCTACCTCTGCCAGTAGTGTGCTGGATAAAAAGGAAGAGGAGGTCATGGCCCATGTTCTCAAAGATGTCCCATACATCTGAAGGAGAAAGAGAGTGCCATGCAGTCAAGTGCTGGACATGGGGGTAAGTCTTGCAACCTAAGAATGTGGGGTGCACAGAAGGCGCACGAAGGAGTTATGAGTTCTGTCTGGAATCAGAGTGTGAAAAACAGAGGGCTTCACAGGAAAAGAAACACTCAGCTGAGCTTAGAAGAAAGTCTCCCTTCCCAATTTAGGGGTGAATGATGGAAGAAAATTCCAAACAGAGAGAAGACAAGGGAATATGATCAGGCTGGGAACCCATGGAGTTATCCAGTAATCAAGAAAAAGATGATGAAATGTAAGCCAATGACAGCTCCAGAAAGAATGGCAGGCAGGGAGGATGAAATGATCAGACCAGAGGTAAATCACAGAATTTAGGGATGGATTGGCTGTGGGAGAGAAAGGATAAGGACTGCAAAGTGACTCCAAGTTCTGTAATTCAGGAAAGACTAACTAAACCTAGTCCTAGAGTGAATTAAGGGGATAGTGAGGCCATTAACTAAGTCAAGAAAATAGGAGTGGGACTTCCCTGGTGGTGCAGTGGTTAGGAATCTTCCTTCCAATGCAGGGGATATGGGTTTGATCCCTGGTCAGGGAACTAAGATCCCACATGGTGGAGGCCACTAAGCCTGTGCACTTCAACTAGAGAGCCCAAGTGCCCTAATCACTGAGCCCTCGTGGGCTCAGGCCAAAACGAGAGAATCCCCCATATGGGCAACTAGAGAAAGTCCACGAGCCACAATGAAGAAAGCCGTGAACCACAACAAAGACCCAGTGCAGACAAGATTTTTTAAAAGAAAAGAGAAAAGAATTGGTTTGGTAGAAAGGGGGCACAGAATATAGGAACTTACTCTGAACATTTGGAGTCTGAGTGGCCTCTACAGCTGACACCCACTGAGTAATGTCTAAAACAGGAAAAGAAATGTGATGCTCAAGCCCAGGACAAAGATCACGGGTTAGAGGAGGACATCTGGGAGTAGAGGTTATTATTAAGGTAACAGGTAAAGGTAGGAGAAGAGAAACAGTCTCCTGGCCATTCTCCATCCCCACTCTCATTCTAACCTGTTCTCCATATCGTAGCCCCAGTGAGCTTCCAAAGTAGGAATCTTACTATTTAACCCTCCAGCTCAGAACTTTCAGTGTACCCAATCTCAACAGCAGTCAGAGAAATGTCTTCTGAAAGGACAATGAGATTCTATTTTTTGCCTGGTGGACTGGAAAAAAAATTAAAGATTGATAATATCCACTGCTGGTAAGCACATGGGGAAATGAGCACTCATATATTTCTGGTAGGAGTGCAAATTGCTATGATATTTTGGGACTTCTATTACCATCTTAAAATCTCATGACTTTCGATCCAGAATTCTCACTTTTAAGAATCTTTCTAAAAAATAAAAAATCTTTCAGAAACAAAAGCAAAAATACAAAAGGATAGATGTTCAAAAGTCTTTATTACTGCCTTGTTTGTAAGAGTAAAAACTTAGAAACAGCCATATGTAAGAATGTAATGTAATGTTCAAACAAATAAATATTAAATAGGAGTATGCAGCTGTTAAAAATTTCTTACAGTCTCTACATATGTTTGAATCTGGATCTAGAATGATGCTTATGATAGATTAAGTGGTGAAAAAAGACACTACTATGTATAAAATAGATAGCTAATAAGGACCTACTATATATTACTGGGAATTCTACTCAGTACTCTGTAATGACCTATATGGGAAAAGAATCTTAAAAAGAGTGGGTATATGTATATGTATAACTCATTCACTCTGCTGTACAACAGAAACTAAAACAACACTGAAAATCAGCTATACTCCAGTAAAAAAAAATTTTTTTAATGAGCTACGAAGTTCTATATGATGATTGGATTTAAGAGAAAACAAAGAAAAAGAGTGAAGTAACACTTCATATTAGCTAATATGAATATAGGTTTTACTTTTTACCAGGTTTTAAGTGCATTATGTGCTGTTCGTTTCAACAATCTCCTAAGGTATGTAAAAGATTGCTATCACTCCCATTTTATAAATAAGGAAGCCAAGGCCAAAACAGATTTACTTGTGCAGGTCACATAGCTAGCAAGTGGTAGACAGGCTTTACACGGGGTGTCTGACTGAGAGTCTACAATTTTGACTCTGCACTATTCTGTGATACAAGTTATTAGAGAAGGAGAGGACTGGAGATCATTAATTTTTAAAATACCACTGTACTGTTGGGCTTATTAAGAAATATGTTATTCCTATAATTTTAAAAAAGCTCAGTAGACACATACGGGGAAAGACTCTCTGAAAGCTCCCAGCTGTCCTTACAGCAAAAGTTCAAAGTTCCTACCTCGGCCTCTCCTTACAAGCAGTGTCATATAGGTTTATTTTCTAAAACACTGGGTAAGTATGTACGTTCCCTACATATGAATGAGTTCTGTTCTTAGAGCAATTCTTAAGTCCAATTTGTTTATAAGTCCAGCAAAATTTGCCTAGGTACTTCACTCACACAATTAACTATATGGCACTATACTGTAATAGGTTTATAATACTTTCCACATAAATAATAACATAAAAATACACACACAAAAAAACATTTTAAATTCTACAGTATGGGACCTTGAAAAGCATAGTAGTGAACTGGCAAGAAGAGCTACTGACTGGAGGAGGAAAGGGAGGTAGGAGATGGCAGAGCTGAAGGATTGTCATCGATAGGAGATCAGGGCAAGCTGCAATTCCACTCACTCCTGATGTTGATGGAATGCACGTTTGCATCTTTGAAAGCTCACATCTTGAAGGTTCATGTGTAGGCGACTTACTGCACAGGCCAAGGTCTAGCCAGCTGATGATCAAACTGCTTGCATGCCTTGGACATTCACTTTATACAAGGCAATGGCAATCCATGTTCATAAGTCTTGAAAAACTTCTGAGGACCCAGTCTTGTGCAGGGAGGAGACATGGGGAGAGAAGAGCTGGGCTTAACCAGTTCACAGTTTATGCTTCAGAACTGGACGGCGCCTCAGAAAGCAGACCCATCTTTAGCAAGCACGAAGCGCGTGCCTTGTCCGGCTGTTAGGGAGCAGACAGTGCAACAAAGCTCTGGTGCCTTATGTGGCGGCTCCCAGCTGCTGAGGCGGCGTCTCCTGTTCGCCGGGAGCACACCGGCCCCTCGGGAGGTCATTCCCAGGCCCTCAGGCCCGCTGGGCTGTGGTCACCTGCAACCAGGGATGCAAGGATGGGACCCAAAACAAATACCCAGAATGCTCTTCCTCAGAGACCACTGGACTAGCCAGTCAGGGCCAGCCTCAGCTCCACAGGCTCAGGAGATTTCCACCGTCAGAAAAAGCAGCCCCTCCCTCTCCTCTCTCCTCCCCCTCACTTGGCATCATCCTTCATCAGAACACTTATCCCCTCCAGACTCAGCAGACTCCTCAGCTTCCCTCACCAATGCCACCTTCCCCTAGGGCCTCCATGTAGCCTCTGTAAATGGCACCCACTTGAGTCATGTAAACAGGGCAGCTGGGCCCCTTTAGGAAAACAGAGGTTCATTCAGATGGGAACTTGCTTTGCTCCAAAGCACAGAGGTGGTGTGCAATGCCTCCCCATTAAATAGATGAACGTGTTGACTTCTACCATTGTGTCTCTGTACACCCCAGCAGAAGTCTCTCCCAGTTTTCCTGCTCCCCAGTTCTGGCTTTCTCATTTTGGGATATCCATATATATGGAGAGAGTTCATTACAACAAATTTTTCTTTTTCACTAACAATTCCTGATAATCAATAACTGAAATTGATCAATACTACTACTCCCACTCATGGGCATTGCAATACGGTTCACTTGAATGAGCAAGTGGTAGAATTTTATAATGTTCATAACACACAAATATACACAATTTAAGAATATATACATTTACTGAGAATCTTTAGTCGAGTTTGTCTTGTTTTTTTTTTNTTAACTATATGGCACTATACTGTAATAGGTTTATAATACTTTCCACATAAATAATAACATAAAAATACACACACAAAAAAACATTTTAAATTCTACAGTATGGGACCTTGAAAAGCATAGTAGTGAACTGGCAAGAAGAGCTACTGACTGGAGGAGGAAAGGGAGGTAGGAGATGGCAGAGCTGAAGGATTGTCATCGATAGGAGATCAGGGCAAGCTGCAATTCCACTCACTCCTGATGTTGATGGAATGCACGTTTGCATCTTTGAAAGCTCACATCTTGAAGGTTCATGTGTAGGCGACTTACTGCACAGGCCAAGGTCTAGCCAGCTGATGATCAAACTGCTTGCATGCCTTGGACATTCACTTTATACAAGGCAATGGCAATCCATGTTCATAAGTCTTGAAAAACTTCTGAGGACCCAGTCTTGTGCAGGGAGGAGACATGGGGAGAGAAGAGCTGGGCTTAACCAGTTCACAGTTTATGCTTCAGAACTGGACGGCGCCTCAGAAAGCAGACCCATCTTTAGCAAGCACGAAGCGCGTGCCTTGTCCGGCTGTTAGGGAGCAGACAGTGCAACAAAGCTCTGGTGCCTTATGTGGCGGCTCCCAGCTGCTGAGGCGGCGTCTCCTGTTCGCCGGGAGCACACCGGCCCCTCGGGAGGTCATTCCCAGGCCCTCAGGCCCGCTGGGCTGTGGTCACCTGCAACCAGGGATGCAAGGATGGGACCCAAAACAAATACCCAGAATGCTCTTCCTCAGAGACCACTGGACTAGCCAGTCAGGGCCAGCCTCAGCTCCACAGGCTCAGGAGATTTCCACCGTCAGAAAAAGCAGCCCCTCCCTCTCCTCTCTCCTCCCCCTCACTTGGCATCATCCTTCATCAGAACACTTATCCCCTCCAGACTCAGCAGACTCCTCAGCTTCCCTCACCAATGCCACCTTCCCCTAGGGCCTCCATGTAGCCTCTGTAAATGGCACCCACTTGAGTCATGTAAACAGGGCAGCTGGGCCCCTTTAGGAAAACAGAGGTTCATTCAGATGGGAACTTGCTTTGCTCCAAAGCGCAGAGGTGGTGTGCAATGCCTCCCCATTAAATAGATGAACGTGTTGACTTCTACCATTGTGTCTCTGTACACCCCAGCAGAAGTCTCTCCCAGTTTTCCTGCTCCCCAGTTCTGGCTTTCTCATTTTGGGATATCCATATATATGGAGAGAGTTCATTACAACAAATTTTTCTTTTTCACTAACAATTCCTGATAATCAATAACTGAAATTGATCAATACTACTACTCCCACTCATGGGCATTGCAATACGGTTCACTTGAATGAGCAAGTGGTAGAATTTTATAATGTTCATAACACACAAATACACACAATTTAAGAATATATACATTTACTGAGAATCTTTAGTCGAGTTTGTCTTGTTTTTTTTTTTTCTGTAGAGAGGCGAAGACACTTTAAAAATTTAAAGACTTGTAGCTTAAAGAGAGAAGGGAGAATAATGCTAAATCCCTTTCAAGAAAACATGGGTTTCTCCCAGAGGTGACTCTCTTAGCAACAGCTATCCTGGCTACACGGAGACGAGAAGGAATAGCCCTTCAGGCAATTCCTATTAGAGAGAAAGAGAGGCATGTCCTGGGGCAACTGTCATCCTGCTTCTTCAGAAATCTGCAGCCCCAGGTTTTCTTCAGAGTGAATTTCTACCACTTCAGGTACTGGCTCCTTAATATACTGGTTTCTTTCTCTTTGGAATTTTCTGTTCATTTTCTGACTAGTAAGGTTTGGGGCCCTGAGTTCTGGCGTGGAGCGGCACTGCCCACCACCTTGCCCCACAGGAAGACAGACAGAGGCTTTGTGAGCTTATGGGGAGTGACCTCCTCCATGGAGGCAGCATCAACCTAATGCTAAGACCTCTGGCTTGAAACCACTCATCACCTGAAATCCTCATGAAACCGATTCCCTGATAGGCATTCAACGAAAGTCAGAAAACGAAGACAGACTCTGATCTGGGGTTGGAGGGGGTGCACGTGCGGCCCTGGAAGGACATTCTTGACTGAAGACTGAAAGGCAGTGTCCCGTGGGCCACGGCTGCAGGCGGGCAGCCCCTTTTGTTGAACAAGGAACAAAGAGCTGCACAGGCATGCGGCTGATTTACCTGCCTCGCCATGTGGAATGTTCCGTCCATTCTGGAAGTAGACTGATGGGAGAGATAAGCTCCGGAACATTATTTTTCCAGGCTCATAAAAATGTCAGCGGCATCACTTCTGTCTTGGTACTGCTGCCGGGTCAGGAGCTTTGGTGGGCATGCAATGCCAGGGGGACCGAGGCCCTGCCTCTGATGTCTGTGCAGGTGGATTAGTCCTGTGGACATAAACTCCACCAATGATGCTGGTCATTGGTGTCATAAATGCTGAGGGAAAGACTAGGGATACATGGTTGTAAATCTGTCTACTGCTACCAAAAGATAATAGGTCTCAGTTCAGTTCAGTCGTTCCGTCGTGTTCGACTCTTTGCCACCCCATGGATTCTAGCATCAGGCTTCCCTGTCCATCATCAGATAGATCTATACATGTTTACATCTATATATGTTTATATCTAGATATATCTAGATATGTTTATATCTATAATATATATGCATATGTATATATATGTGTATATGTATATATATGTGTGTATATGTATATATATGAGTGTGTGTATATATGTATATATATACATATGTATCACTCGGGGCTTCCCTAGTGGCTCAGCTGTAAAGAACCCACCTGCAATGCAAGAGAAGCAGGAGATGTGGGTTCAATCNGGTAAAGAATCTGCCTGCAATGAGGGAGACCTGAGTTCGATCCCTGGGTTGGGAAGATCCCCTGGAGAAAGGCAAGGCTACCCACTTCAGTACTCCAACCTAGAGAATTCCATGGACGGAATAGTCCATGGGGTCACAGAGAGTTGGACACAACTGAGCTACTTTCACTTTTTTCACTTTCACTGCCTCCTGAGTTTCGCAGAAATAGCTGTGATGTTCAAATGAAGCAGGATTCATCAAAGCATGTTGAGTAAGTGAAGTGTTTAGCAAACTCAAGCTGTTTACTATCTTTCAAAAATTATTCTAAAGAACATTATAGTCTTAATTATGCACCAGTGAAGGACAGGGATGAGCTTCCCTGGTGGCTCTAGTGGTAAAGAACCTGCCTGTCAATTCATGAGACATTAGAGATGCAGGTTCAATCCCTGAGTCGGGGAGATCCCCTGGAGGAGGACTTGGCAACTCACTCCAGTATTCTTGCCCGGAGAATCCCATGGACAGAGGAGCCTGGTGGAGGAGCCTACAGTCCATAGGGCTGCACAGAGTCAGACAGGACTGAAACAACTTAGCACATATATGCACGAAGGACAGGGAAGCCGGGTCTGCTATGGTCCATGAGGTCTCAAAGGATTGCACACAACTTAATGACTGAAGACAACAATTAACGCACTACTGTTTCCTGACTGAAGGGCATAGTGTTGCTTCTACAGGAAGAGAACCCACTTACATCTCTTTCTTGCATGCATCATGGTTGTTGCTTCTTACAGATCAGTAAAGATCAGTGTATGCATGATGATTGTCCTACTACAATATTTTTCTTACTTAATCTGTAAGAAACCACCTCCAGGAAACAATGGCAAGCTGCTGTGTCAAATGACTGCAGTCACTGAACACCCCAATGATCTTCTGTGCTTTGAAGAAACAAGAGTCAGGTCATTCCTAACCTGATTTCACAACTTCTTAAAAATCTGTCTTTCTCTGGGATCTATGAAGAGTCAGACCATCCAGTTAATAGTTCCAGCCTGGCCTCTAACCTTCTGTGTGATCTAAGACACGACACAGCACCTCTCGGATGTGCTGTTAAGTCAGGTGAGCCTAGATAGGCTTTAGACAGAAAGAGAGGGCTCACTGATGGTTTTGCTGTTCTCATGGGTTCAAACTCTGGTGGACCCTGCCACACACCCTCTTTGTACTGATGTCAATCATGTGTTGCAGACGTCAGTCAGTCCAGCTGCAACAGCTGAGTCCAACACCACCCACACTGAGTCACAGTTGCCTGCTTTCTCCTAGCTATGAGTCTCCTCTGAATCCCAGGGCAGAGCCCATGATCTGCTCCCCCATTTACATCTCTTTATGCCTTTTCAGCTTGAAGAGTCTCCATAGCTGAGCGATTTGTCCCATTAGTCATGGTTGTATGAAATTAACCGTGAATGTTCTCCAGTGTCCGTGGCAACCTTTCTGCCAGGGGGCAATGATAACTACAAGCCACCCTCTTGTGATGTTAACTTTTGGAAACAGAGCCTCCCCCATGCACTAAAATGCAGTGGGGTGGGTGTCTGAAAAGAAAGAAAATGTCCTAAGTATTACTTTACATATAGAAAGAGGACACACTGAGTAATCCTGCCTGTATAATAAAGCTAGCAATTTATTCTCAATGACTGAAAGGCATTCTGTGGTTTAAAACTCCCAGGTCTCTGGCATGTATGAAAATCACACTGTAGCACAGAGGGGGGGAAAAAAAGAAAAAGCACTGGACTTAGAAATGGAACTTTCTCTATCCTCAAGGAAGCTGCATCCTAACAGAAGAGATGGATAAATAAGACAGATTACTATCTTGTATTACTACATCAAACTATGGAGGGCTTCCCCAGTGGCTCAGATAGTAAAACATCTGCCTGCAATGCAGGAGACTTGGATTCGATCCCTGGGTCAGGAAGATCCCCTGCAGAAGGGAATGGCTACCCACTCCACTATTCTTGCCTAGAGAATCCCATGGACAGAGGAGCCTGGAGCGCTACAGTCCATGGGGACACAAAGAGTCAGACATGACTCATGACTGAGTAATTAACATTTTCACTACGTAAAATAATATGTAGGAGCTACGATAAACATAGTCATGGTTTCTTGGGAGATATAACAGTGCATACCCCATCCTGAAGGTTCAAGGAAGGCTTCTTGAAGGAGGCAATACATTAATGTTACCTAAACCCTCTAGGCCAAAGTTTTCTCAGTTTAGTGGCATTTAGAATACTATACCTACATTGATGTTAAAAACTTCAACATGCAGATACAAGCTGCCACAACATTCCTGGTTCAAGAAATAATAGCTACTGATCTCTCATACTGATATTGAAGCTAATGAATGTTCTTTTTTTAATTTAATTTTATATTGGAGTATAGTTGATTTACAATGTGATGTTAGCTTCAGATGTATACCAAAGTTATTCACTTCAGTTATATGTATACACATATCCATCCTTTTTCAGATACTTTTCCCATATAGGTTATTATAGACTATTGAGTAGAATTCCCTGTGCTATAAAGTAGGTCTGTGGCTAATGAATGTTCTTAAAGCAAGAAATACTTTTAACCCAAAAGTCCCACCGAGAATTGACTCATGTCATTTCCTACTCTTTTATTATTTTAAGACATCCCAGATTCTGAAGATAGACTGATAATTGTTCTGAGCAGCTTTTGGTTTTCAATAACTTCTGGCAAACAAGTTCTCCCAGGTCAAAGAACAAGCTGTGTTTCTACATGCATTTTCCTTTCTTTCTCCCTCCACCCTTACTACCATATCTGGCACTCTTCATGTTCTGGAAGAAATATTTGCATGTTTAGAACTTGTACTGGGTGATGGCTGCCCAATAGCTCAAGAAGAAGCAATACGTAGCTAACCCTATCGGGTGGCTAGGAGCTAGGGCAGACTAGGGCAAAATTTTCATACTGAACCAACTGTTCAACAAGTATTCACTGTAGACAGGTGTTGTGAAGGATGGGGCAAGAAATAGTTCTTCCCTCAAGGAACTTGTGAGATCCTTGAAAGACAAGCCTAATGCAATTAGAAAATGAAAGGATAATAAAATGCAATATACAATGAAGTACAAAAACCCATTAAATATATGATTTGTTTTTCTCTTTCTGATTTACTTCTTTCTGTACGATAGTCTCTAGGTCCATTTGCGTCTCTACAAATGACCCAATTTTGTTCCTTATAATGGCTGAGTAATATTCCATTGTGTATATGTATTACACCTTCTTTATCCACTCATCTGTTGATGAATATGAACATTTAGGTTGCTTCCATGCCATAGCTATTGTAAACAGTGCTGCAATGAAAATTAACTCATATCTGCGGAATCTAGAAAAATGGCATGGATCAACTTATCTGCATGGCAGGAATAGAGATGCAGATGTAGAAAACATGTTGATATGGAAGGGTGGGAGGAATTGAGAGATCGGGACTGACATATATACACTAGCATGTGTAAAACATACAGTTAGTGGGAAGCTGCTGTATAGTACAGGGAGCTCAGCTCAGTGTTCTGTGATGACCTAGAGGGGTGGGTTAGGGAAGGGAAGGCTCCAGAGGGAGGAGATA
>SJYV01029952.1:96060-156026 GCA_006410875.1 Neotragus pygmaeus
TGGGATAGGGGGGTGGGAGGGCAGGCCAAGAGGGTGGGGATATGTGTATACACAGAGCTGATTCATTTCACTGTACAGCAAAAACTGACACAAAACTGTACAACTATACTTCTATTTAAAAAAAAATGAAATACACACACTGTGATAGCTTAAAGGAAAACAAACTATTGTGGCGGACTCCAGGCAGCAGGAAGGATTAGGTTCTGAGGATGCGGGACCTGAACGGTAGTGAGGAGCAGGTCCTGCAAGTGAAGGGAGCAGCAGAAGCAAGGACAGAGACCCAAAAGCATGGCCTGCCCGCAGGCAGCACACAGACCTCCTGGACTAGAGGGCAGGGCTACGCTAGGTATGAGAACCACCCTGCAAGGCTTACTTCCGATCCAGGCAAAAGTGAGGTGGGTGGTTATCTCATTCCTTGTCTAACTCTGTACAAAATTCTTACCCAGATATCTTTAGATCTTACATAGAGATCTAAAACTACTGTCAAGCCCCTTAGCTTTCAGTCACTGTCTGTGTGACGAGATGCAAGGCACCCCATTTACTTTACACCCATGATCTCAGCACGTGCTCAGGAGAACTGATGATTTCAGAATCTCCGTACTGCTCTCTTTCTGTCTCACATATGGCAACGCGACTGTACTAAGGCCACTTGATAGGTTTCTCTGTCCTCATCGAAGAAGAATGACTATCAACCAGTTTCTGGTTGTAATATGAAAGTCTTGCAACAGGACACAAAGTTATCTGAATTGGATATTATATGAAAAAGTCTTCCCTGGTAACTCAGCTGGTAAAGAATTCGCCCGCAATGCAGGAGACCTTGGTTCGATCCCTGCGTTGGAAAGATTCCACAGAGAAGGGATAGGCTACCCACTCTAGTATTCTTGTCTGGAGAATCGCCATGGACAGAGGAGCCTGGTGGGTTACAGTCCACGGGGCCACAAAGAGTCGGACATGATTGAGCAACGAAGCAGAGCACGTTATATGAGAAAAGAAAAGATAGAGTCCTGAAGACTCCAAACTGCAGAATAATCCTTAAGTTTTCTCTCCTCTCCTTACCTCTGACCCCATCAATGATCAAATCTGATCAGTTCCACCTCCTCATCATCTCATGCACCCACCTGTAGCTTTACTCCAAAGTCACTCAATTCAAGTCTTCATCTTTCTTAACTACCACACAGTATTATACAGTATTGGCTAGGTATATAATCTATAGTAGCATTGTAATAGTACCCTTAATCCAGACATTCTTTCACATCTGTAAGTTCAACAAACACAATTTTACCTATTTCCCTAAACACACAGTCAAACCACTCAATTGCTTGTGTTGATGGTTTACACTGTACCCCTATCCCTACACACCCACATGCGCATGCGCACACACACACACGTGAACCAGTACTTGGCCCTTTCTATCTATTCTTACTATTAAATAGAAGAAGAGAATTCAGAGGCTATTTTTCTACTGCTTGTTTAGCATTTTACTTGTCCTTTTTAGAATGCCAGCTTCTTCATATGAAGAGTCTCTATATGTAAATCAGTGGTATCCTAGGATTTCTTTAGTGTTCTCAGATCACAGACATTTTAGCCTATGATTTATTCCTATGAAAGGAGTCTAAAAATTATGCCTAAATTATGGTACAGTCCAAAGTCTTTGATCGTATGTGGGACTTAACAATAATTTGAGTATTCCTATCCTGACTCCATAAATGCAGGAATGAAGATCTCAATTTTCTATTTGAATTGAAACAAAGGGAACCCATCACCTGGCCTGGAAGTTGCCAGAACTTGGTGGCTCCACAGATCTGTGGATAATTTCATCCAAACAGGCATCTTTTCTGATCTGCTACATGGAAGTCGAATCATTCTGTCTCTGGAGAGATGTAAGACGTTGACTGTCAAATTCATCCTGAAATAAGTCATCAATCCAACTGAGCTAAAGTGGGATTGCAGCAAAACCCCTCGGATACTAATGGTTCTAGAGGGAGACATGACTGAACGAGTCCCACTCTTTGCGACCCCATGGACTGTAACCTTCCAGGCTCCTCTCTCCATGGAATTCTCCAGGCAAGAATACTGGAGTGGGTTGCCATTCCCTTCTCCAGGGGGTCTTCTTGACCCAAGGATCAAAGCCGGGTCTCTTGCATTGAGCAGATTCTTTACCATCTGAGCCACTGGGAAAGCCCAGAGGGGGACTTTCCCCTACAGAAAATGGTTTCCATTTTCTATAAAGTTATGAGCTATCACGGTGAAATAATAGATGAAGTGTACATGGATTTAGTAGGGCAAAGTCTAATTAGCAGATTTGTGATAAAGTGTTTAATATTGTGACATATAGCCTGTATTGCCCTCAGTTTCTTCATATATTGAAGACAAGCAAAACAAGTATAATTCTGCTGAAATCTAGCAGTTAGGACCTAAATTAAAAAAATTACTTCAATTATTTTTAATAGAGGGAGTTTAATGTAGGAACTGGTTATACAGGTACTGGAGACTAGAAGCCAAAGATCAGACAATGGGGAAATCCAGAGATGAACAAGAGCAGAAAGGTCTACCTACCCATTGGCAGAGGAACCAAGGGAGGAGAGAATGTTTATCAGAACCTAGGGGTGGATCCTGCCTGGAGAATCCCAGGGACGGTGGAGCCTGGTGGTCTGGTGTCTATGGGGTCGCACAGAGTCGGACACGACTGAAGCAACGCAGCAGCAGCAGGGGTGTATCCACCAAGTGGAAGCTAGAACTATCATCTGTCAGACCCATGGGAGCTGGTGCCATACAGAAGATGCAGCCCAAGGCAGAGAAACATGCGAGAAATATGACTTCTTTATCCACCCTACCCTAGACTTCCACCAGTGCGTCTCAGTGCTCAAACCCAGCGAGAAACTTGTGGACAGAAGAGGCTAGGAATTGTAGCTACAGGATACAGGCCCCCTCAATGCAGAGCAGGGCAGAGGAAGGGCAATGCAGGCTTCAAGACTCCATATAATTACTGTGAGGGTTAAATGAGGCATCATATAAAAGCATCCATCATAAGGTCTCATACACAGGGAGTTTTCAATAAAAGTTTGTTCAATAACATACCACTGTGCACACAGAGGACCTGATGACTCATAATGTTACCAAATCTATAGGTACAAAGTAACACCACCTGTTATTTTTATTTTTCAGAAATAGTTACCAAAAAAAAAAATTCAGCAAAAATGCATTACCACCTTCCAAAGGAGAAGCTGCAGATGGTATTTGTTCCTTTCACAGAAGCATCTCAGTGAAATTAACTTGTCTATTAAATTCTTAGGCATTCAGCTCTTTTTTCTAATGTGATCACCTCATAGAGAAACCAACAAGTCAATTAAATCAGAACAAATGACGAGCTGATCTCTAAGGTTGTTTCTGGCTCTGCCATCCTGATTGCTCAATTGCATGAGTTGATAGAATGGTGAAAGGATTCGAGGTACATTCTGCCCTTAGTCAGTTCTGAGTATCACCTGAATCATTAACAAGAATACGCTTTTTTTCTCAAATTTCAAATACACATGGAGCAAAGTACAAAGCATTTAATTCTCTCAATTCTGAAAGAGGATTTTTCCAAGATAACTGACTTGAGGAACACATTTTTCCATACCATAAGGGGACATTAAAAAGACCTATAGCTTGTTTGAGATTTTTGTTTGTGTGTTTGTGATCTACATATCTATGTGTTCTGGATATAATCCAGGGTGGATTTCTTATGTATAAACTGATTGGGTAATACGTGGTGAATAATGATGTCCTCTGCTCTACAGAGTAATAATAATAGGTCTTATTATTATGTGATGCTTATAATTTGTGTCTGGCGTTGTTCTAAATACTTTACACATATAAGCTCATTTATTTTCCTAACAGCTTTATGAGGCAGGCACTATTCACCATTTTACACATTTGAACCCTGAGGCCCAGAGAGGTTAAGCAGCATGTTTATGGTCACTAAGCTTGTCACCAGGAGAAGCAGGGGTTCAACCCTGGTGATCTGGCTCCAGAACCCATGCTCTTAAACACGGTGCTATGCTGAGGGAAAAAAAAGAAAGACTTTCTAAGAAGAAAAATGACAAGTCAGACTCCTCTCACTTGTATGTGGATGTCTCTCCTGACTAGCTCCCACCTACTCTCCAGCCTTCCTGGGTCCACCAATCCCTCTCAGCCGACTCCAGCCACAGACGGCTTCCATTCACCCTCATGCTCACCCAAGCTCCCTACCACCGGGCCCTTGCACGTGCTCTTCCCTCCGCCTGGAATGCACTCTTGTCCCCTTTCCCTGGTGATGCTCTTCTACCTCTCAGATCTCCAAACAAGCTTTCCCTGGCTATTAAGCTTGGATTATAGGCTTTCCTGGTTCAAAACACTTCCCTTACTTAGCTTTCATCAGAATTACCATCTGACATCTCTTTACATGATTTGTATCCGCTTAGCTTCCTTGGATATCCTCAGTGTCTGGAACATAATGCATGTTCAATAAATACTTATTGACTGGCCTACTGGTTGATTTATATTTGTCTGATCCCTGGATTGTATGCTTCATGAAGGAGGAAACCACGTGTGTTTATACTTCTGCTGCATCCTCAACACTTAGTTAACAGCCTGACACAAAACTGATACCTACTGAGCAAAATACATAAACCAGAGCAAAGTTTTTTAAACTTTTTAAAAATTTTACATTAAAGTATAGCCAATTAACAATGTTGTGATAGCTTCAGGTGGACAGCAAAGAGACTCAGCCATACATATACCTGTATCATTCTCCCCCAAATTCCCCTCCCATCCAGGCTGCCACATAACATTGAGCAGAGTTCCCTGTGCTGTACAATGGACCTGGGTGATTATCCATTTTAAATATAGCAGTGTGTACATGTCCATCCCCAACTCCCTAACTGTCCTTTCCCCCATCCTTCCCAGAGCACTATTTTATTATCTCAACAGCAATTATAGAAATTTCCTGTGATCCTTTTTAAAAAGTAAGTCTCTGATCCTACTAATTTCCAAAGAAAAACTTCAATATGCCCAGAAGATAGGGCTTTCAGCACTCTTGCCCACGGGGCGCTCAGATCTCATGGAGTAGACAGAAGCTAGATTTCAGAGGCAGCCTGCAGGGCTCACCTGTCTCCTCCAAGGGTGGCCTGCCTCCCTGAACAGGAGCTTGGGGACCACATCAATGCAGATTGGTTTGCATCCTCTGACTTGCAATCCTCTGATCCCTCATCCCGCCTATGTCCACCTTAGATCATCCACATGTTGCCAACAACTGTAATTCTAGAAAGAAGAAAAGCCATGACCAAAAAGGCAATCATTTCCTCAGTCAACTTTGGACAGCGGACTTTTCTTCAAGTGGAAGGAATGATAAAGAAGCTCCTTCCTTCTTTGGTGGCCTTTGAGACTTATCACTTTTGTCACAGCTTCTCCTGAAAGTTATTACCACCTGCTGTCACTGGGCTCAACCTTTCCTCTGCAACCGAAAGAAATCAAAGCTGTCTCTCCACCTCAATTTGCAGGAGAGCAACCTGTCTTCCCCACAGCATCAGGAGGCAGAACTTGCTCACTCAGGGTTTGAAACCATCCCTGACCTTTGACCCAAAGGAAGCGCAGGGTTTGGAACTCCGGCATTTCAGCTCAGAAAGGTTGCTGACCTCTGGCTTGGAAAGCATGCAGTCACCTCAACTTATTGCCAGAGTCAGTGATTAGGCAGATTCTTCTCACCCTCCTCTCTTCTTTGAGCAAAGACTGCCATCAAAATAACTAGACAGATATAGGGACTGCGAGCAAAAACTAGAAGTCAATCTTTTTTAACAGGGGGGAGCTTTAAATAAACCATACACAAATGGGCAGATACTGTAGGATTCCACTTACATGATGCATCTAGAGAAGTCAAATTCTTAGAGACAGGAAGTAGGATGGTGGTTGCTGGAGATTAGGGAAAGGGGAACTGTTGTTAATGGATAAAGGGCTTCAGTTTGTGATGATGAGAATGTTCTGGAGGTGAAGGGTGCTGATGGTTATGCAGTAGTGTGAATGTACTGATATTCAACATCACAGAAGAGTGCATGTAAAAATGGCTAAAATGGCAAATTTTACTACAACTTTTTAAAAAAGCAGAGGCTTTACAGATCTTGACCTTGGCATCTTTTCAATCTTTTCCTACACTTGCTGGCCAGCAGTTCCAAAAGTTAAAACAAGCAAACAAATAAACAAATTTCCAAGCCTTTTCTCTTAAGCAATCTCCCTTGTCATATTTCTACCCCTCAATATGGGAGCTTTAATATGATGCTTTTCTTGTCAGACTACGGTGTCAATCCAAAGAACCCCAGAACTCAGCAGTTTCAAATAACAAAAAAGCATTTCTTGTTCTCTGTACGGGTCCACAGTGAGTCTATAAGAAGATTCCTTTTCAATTCCATCCTGTCCTTGAGCGCAGAAGTTACAAGATCGCACAACATCAAAAGGCATGTCGTTACATGCTTTATTTGGGGAGATAAAAAAATCTGGTCATGTTCTCAGAGGAGCAAAACCTTTAAAAAGGGAATAAGCTGATCTTTGAGATTACTTATTCTAGGCTATCTGGCCTCAGAAGACCCTGACAAGTTGCAACAGATTTTAAAGGAGACTCCATAAATCCACATGCTCAGCCTTCACCCACTGACAGTGTGCGTTCAAGTGCAGAGCCCCAGGCGAGACCCCCTGTTTTATAACGGCCAGATAAACATCCCCGTCAGAGAAGAGCCATCCCATCCAGGCCCTCCAAAGGATAAGGCAAGCTCAGACAGTATGAAAGCCCAAGCCACTCACTCCATATGAAAATGACAAGGCTTCCCAGAGGCTGGGCTTCACATTCAGTGTGCAGGATGGGAGCCTAGTAGAAGATTGGACCTGGAGACTCCTTTACATACACACATTCGAGCACAGATTAACAAAACCTCCAAATGCCATCCTGCTGTCCTTCCTGTTTACTCTGTAGCAATACAGTCAATATCAGAAAAGCTCAGGTACCATCACCCCTGTACACCCACATGCTAGTAGGCAGAGAAATGCCGGCTGGCCCTGCCTTGCCTTACATGCTAATGATAGCTTTGGGAAGATTTTTCAAGTATCTCTGGCAGATTGAGCAGAATGTTATAACAGTCACGAGCTAAAACAGAAAAGGAACGGTATAAAGTACAAAATCCAGTTTTCAGTGTTGACAAAATAGCAGCACCAGTGATATGACTCAGCACAGGAGCATATTCAGCAACTCTTTCCATTTTTATTGCTGTCGCCTCCTTCTTGTGATTAATCCGACTGCATAAAGAAACATCTCAATCCCCAGTTATAAAGTTAGCTATTGCTTGAAGCTCACATACGTGGTGGCAANTTTTTTTTTTTTTAATGTGGACCATTTTTAAAGTCTTTATTGAATTTGTTACAATACTGCTTCTGTTTTATATTTTGGGTTTTTTTGGCCATGAGGCAGGTGAGATCTTAGCTCCCCAACCAAGGATCAAACCTGCACCGCCCCCCTGCGTTGGAAGGCGAACTCCTAACCACCAGACTGCCAGGGAAGTTCTACCTCCTCTAATTTGATGTTCCTTTTGGGTTTCCTCTTCCTCTGCTGACCCGTCAGTGTCTCCAGGGTTTGGTTTTAGCCTTATTATCTTCTATTGTGCCCATTCTCTTGCTCTGTGCTGCTCATTCTCAGAATCACCTTCCACTCTCATCTGTACACTGTCGATTTCCAGACTGTCTCCCCAGAACAGAGCTCCTGAAAGACATCCAGACTGATTGTCTGACTGCCTATCACATATCTCAATTTGGATTTGTTTGTTTAATGGGTTTGAAACTTATGATGCCTTCCTATCTTTTTTCTGCCTCCTAAATTTCTGGGCTTAGCCAATGATCTCACCATCCACCCAGTTCCCCAAAGTAGAAACTTGAAGGACTTAACTATGACCCTCAACTAGATCCCCTATTCCCATTGGTCTCTATATTTTTTAAATTATACATCACAAGTATCTCTGAAATATCTTTTATTTTCACAAGTATCTTTTCTCTATATCATTATTTATTTCATCAGATACCAAATAACCTCCTAATTAACTGATTCTGATTGGCCTCCATTCCTCATATCCCTGCCCCACATTCCCACTCACATGCAAC
Organism: Neotragus pygmaeus; assembly: GCA_006410875.1. Taxonomy (NCBI): domain Eukaryota; kingdom Metazoa; phylum Chordata; class Mammalia; order Artiodactyla; family Bovidae; genus Neotragus; species Neotragus pygmaeus. The sequence continues at coordinate 104,215 of SJYV01029952.1, forward strand.
ATGGTGACCTTTATGCTTCATCCCTATGCCGCTCATCCAAGCTCCATATTCATGTATCCAGATGCCAACTCCACGCCACAATGTCAGTGTCTCAAATGCATTTCAAAGGCAAGATGCCCAGGTGGAATTTATGATTTGTGTCCAACAACCGTGTCTGCTACATCTGTGAGTAGCACCACTTTTTAGCCATTATACAAGTCAGAAACCTAATCACTGTCCTTGACACTCCTTCTCTATTACCCCATATCGAGCCCAGGACCAGATGATTTCCATCTTACCTCCTCTTGTCTTTTTTTTTTTTCCAAATGAATTTTTATTGTGGTAAAATACACACAAAATGTACCATGTTAACCATTTTAATTTCAATAGTAAGTACATTCACATTGCTATGCAACCAATCGCCAGAAATTTTTCATCTTGCAAAGCTGAAACTCTGTACCCATTAAACAATAACTCTCCATTCTCCATATTTCCCAACCACTGGAAACCACCATTCCACTTTCTGTCTCTATGACAACCCTACGTACCTCATATAAGTGAAATTATACAGTATCTATCCTTAACTCTAACCCTAACACTTCACTTGACATTATGTTCTCAAGGTTAGTCCATACTGTATCATGTGTCAGAATAACTTTTTAAGACTGAATAATAGTCCATTGGATGTATATACCATATTTTATTTATCCATTTATCTGCTGATGGATGTATGGGTTGCTTCTACCTTTTAACTACAGAGAATAATGCTGCTATGAACATGAAGGAACAAATATCTCTTTGAGCCTTGGTTTTCAATTCTTTTGTGCATATACCTAGAAGTAAATTGCTCTATCATGTAATAATTCTATTTCTAACTTTAGAAGTTGCTGTACTGCTTTCCATAGTGACTGTACCATTTAACATTCCCACCACCATTGCCTAGGGTTCCAATTTTTTCATATCCTTAAACAACATTTATGATTCTCCGGTTCATTGGCAGTAGCCATCTGAATGGATGTTGGGTGACCCTCAATTCTGGAATCCATTTTTTCCATCTCCATACCACAAGCCTGGACTGTAGCAATCCCTGTTCCTGGGTCCCAATTCCTGGGTCCACTCTAGGAATCTTTCAATTTATTGCCTACACTATGAATAGAGTGATCCTTTCAAATACAAATTTGATTGTGCTGCTTGCTGAGTTAAAAATCCTTCAAGGGTTTTCTGTTGCTATCAAGATTAAGATACAAATTCTTGTCATAATTCACACTCATCTATTATTCCCTGCCCACATCTTCAGTCTCCTTGCATGTCAATCTCCCTTGCTCTCAGCTCTGCAACCACACAGGCCTCCTTCAGTTCTCCAGGAAATGTGAACTATTCCCTCCCACCCCTGCCGACGACCATCTGTGTAGTTATATGTGGGTGGAAGGATGAAGGGGAGGGAGAAGGGTGAAAAAAGAGAAGGTGGATGGAGAGGGAAGCATTCAGAGGACTAACTGACAGATCATAGTCTAGGTTCTTCTTTACTGAGAATAATACTCTTTTGGCTAATATTTCTCGATCTGCTTCTTTGCTTTGCTGGATGGACTGAGTAAGGAAGAACACGTTCTAATCATATTTTCTTTTACATATGAGGTGAAGGAAGACTCTAGGCTAAGAGGTATAGCCCATGTCACATCACTCTCCACTGAACTGGTAGCTGTATTAGTTCACTTTTGCTTTAGTTGCTCAGTTGTGTCCAACTCTTTTGTGACTCCATGCACTGTAGCCTGCCAGGCTCTGCTATCCACAGGACCTTCCAGGCAAGAATACTGGAATGAGTTGCCCTATACTTCTCCAGGGATCTTCCTGACCCCTGCTATGGCTCCTGCATTGCACATGGATTCTCTACCACTGAACCACTGGGGAAGCCCAATCAGTTTTCTAGGGTTCTCTTAACAAAACACCATATATCATAGACTGGGCAGCTTAAGCAACAAAAAACTACTTTCTCACAGCTCTCTAGGCAAAAAGAACAAGGTATTGGCCATGTTGGCTTCTTCTGAGACTTTTCTCATCGCTTTGTAGATGTCTACCTTCTCTCTCTGTCTTTACATGGTCTTCCATCTGCATGCAGAGGAGGTTTGTCTGTATCCAGATTTCCTCTTCTTATAAGGACACCACTCATATAGGATGAGGGCCCCCATCAAATAACTTCAGTTTGACCTCATTACCTCTTTAAAGACCCTGTCTCCAAATATGGTCATTTGTAAGGTACTGGATATGAAAACTTCAGCCTATGACTCTGGGGGTGGACACAATCAGCCCACAATACAAGGTGAGTATGCAGAGGTGTGTGCTAGGAATCAACACAGCCCTCTCTTTCCCTTCTCTTGAGCTGTGTCTTCATTTACACTCCTTACACTAGTGCCAGAAGGATTTCAAGTGAGCTAGTTTCTAAACCTCGGAATCTTAATTTAACATGATACAAAGTCCCCAAATTTTTAAAAAATGTCACAAAGTGTTTTACACACTAACTGGAGAATAAGAGACAACTGTGTGGATGTCATTTTCTTGGTGATCTCATTCATAAATGTATTTCACTTGTGAATGTTTTAATAGTAGATCTGCTTTCATGGAGGACTTGAGAGTCCATGTTATCTAGTCATTTCTGTGGATTGAGCCCTAGAAAAGAATTGCCAGAAGGCGTCCACCTGGAAATTGTGGCTGGAGCTCCTTTGCTCCATGCATGAAGCCTGTCCTTTGCTTCCCCACCACCAGCAAGGGGATACATTCACAGCTCTTCTCACCTTGCCCACCAGCAGTCTCTGCAGCAAGAAGCCCCTATGGTCTCTGAGCAGCACATTTGAGGCAATCTCTTGTCTACTGGTATGAACATTTGTGAGAACCACACTTTATAGCTGCAAAGCCCCAAGGTCCTCTCCCCTCTTGTCTGGTCCACATGGCACTTGGACCCAAGACCTGCTCCCTTCAGCAGCTTTCTGTGACCTTTATACACACACACACTCACACACATACACACACTCACACATATGCACATAGGCAGAAACATACATGCACACACCTCAGGCAGGAAAGGATATTCAGCCAGGATTTTCCCTTCAAAGAATGGACACTTCAATTTCTCTGGGATTTTAAAAGCATCTTTTTTCTCCTTTTTGACTGGAGTCGATTGAGGCAATAACCACCCTCATTTTAGAGCTGAAATAACTCAGTAGACTACTAGTAGTCAAAAGAGAGTCTGACACTAGACTGACATGAAGCTGCTCAGATGGTAAAGAATCCACCTGCACTGCAGGAACCCCGGGCTCGATCCCTGGGTTGGGACGATCCCCTGGAGAAGGGAATGGCTATCCACTCCAGTATTCTGGCCTGGAGAATCCCACGGACAGAGAAGCCTGGCAGACTACAGTCCATGGGGCCTGCACCGAGTCAGACATGGCTGAGCGATTACCACTTTCACTCTCACATGAGGCAAGACAGAAATGCACCAGCTTCTGAAAATATAGAGTGACATTAAAGTGCAGTGTCTGAAGGTCAGCCCTCTGGATATCAGTGAACTTTGTCCTAAGCTGGAGATTTCTGTATCTCATTTCAATCCATTTGTCCTTTAAATGAATTTGAAGAAAAGCTGTTTTATTCAGTGCTATGCTGAGCAGTTATACTCGGAACCATCTAAGCATAGATTCTGTTTATACAAGTTCCCTGCCCCCTAGCCAAGGGCAATTTACAGGAATGTGTTGTTGGGGGCCTGGATAGTGGGGACCCCTTAGAGTGACACCAAGACAGCTAACACCAAGGCAAAGGTAGGTATGCACAGAAAACAGAAGACAGAGAAGGACAACCTTTGCAGATATAATTTACATGAGCAGCTCCTTGGGGGAATGGCAAGCCCAAGAAAATATGCAGAAAGAGCAAGACGAGTTTTTGCCGTAAGAACAGAGGTACAGCTGCCCAGTCATGTGACAAGGCAGCCGGCTGGAGGAGGACCCCCTCTGTCCAAAGCCCAGCAGCTTTTCCCAAAGGCATTGCCCCTCTGCCACGGCACGGGCCCACCTCTGCTTACAGAGCACAGTCGTGCTGGAGAGTGCTCAACCTAAGAAAGGAGATGACAAAAAAATGCAGTGTGAAGGGTGTGTGTAAAGACCGTATTCAAGAGCTCCTGCTCTGCCGAAAGACAAGCCTTTGCAAGAAAAGACAAGAGAAACGCTTTCCAGAGTCCTTGCTATTTTTAGTGGCACAGAAAAATATTTACTGTGTTCAATCACCAAGTCTATTGACGACAATTTATGTGCTTTAAAAAATAAGCTCATCATTTAAAATTGTAATGAGAGACCTTGCAGCTACACACGCAGATGCGATTGCACAGAAGCCTGCAAATCTGGCAGGATCCACACGCTCCCTGCCTTATCCTGGGGAGCTCCCTACTACTCACAGCTGTGCGGAGTCTTTATTCAGCACCCTTCAGCTTGTCAGATGCCACCTGCTGCTCAGTTTCAAATGGAAATCTCAAGTGGACACAGCAGCACTGTGGTGTGTGCTAGTGCTGTCATTTAGGTATAGGGTTGGGAGTGGGGAGTCCATTTCATTACACACTCTGCCATTCACTTGATCCTTGTTTCATCTAATGTGCAGGACTTCTTGGTGGCTCAGACAGTAAAGAATCTTCCTGCAAGGCGGGAGACCCAGGTTCGATCCCTGGGTCAGGAAGATCCCCTGGAAAAGGGAATGGCTACCCACTCCAGTATTCTTGCCTGGAGAATTCCACGGACAGAGTAGTCTGATGGGCTACAGTCCATCAAGTTGCAAAGAGTCGGACACGACTGACTAACACTTTCACTTTCACTTTAATCTACTGTGCACTGGAGGCATCTTGATTAGGTCCTCTTGTAAAGAAAGAATGATGAAGACTCTATCCAGAGAAACAACATAAGCAGGTGATGCTCAAATCCATTGCAAACAAGGTGTCTATAAATTCCAGATCAACATACCACATGGAATATTCTTGAAAGCTCCACATAACCACAGAATCTAGGGTTGGTTCTGCTTTTCTCCAAGTATCATTACTAATGGCTCTACTCTACAAGGAAACAGGAAATAAATGCACAGCTTACTATGCAGAAAATGGTACCAAATGTTTCCAGACATTTCCAAATGCACCTTAGGAGCAAAATCACCCCTGGTAGAACCATTGGCTTAATGGATCTGATGGGACCTTTAAGGAAAAGTTTGATTTCTTGGGGGTTCTTTGGCCAGGTTTCACAGCACAGCTAATGGTTTCACATGGCTGTGCTGAGGCACTTCAGTCATGTCCCATTCTTTGCATCCCCGTAGACTGTAGACCACCAGGTTCCTCTATCCATGGGATTCTCCAGGCAAGAATACTGAAGTGGGTTGCCATGCCCTCCTCCAGGGAATCTTCCTGACCCAGGGATTGAACTTGCATCTCTTAGGTCTCCTGCATTGGCAGGTCGGTTCTTTACCACTAGCACCTGGGAAGCCCAATGACTTCACACAAAGATGCAAAACTACTGGTTTCCTTTACATAACTTCAGTCCTACAGCAACCCATTTCATTCCATCCCACTTTCTTTACATTTACTTAACATTTTTATAGACATAGTACTTTATTTAAGTTCAAAAAATACAAAAATAAATCAAATACGTTACTTTCCCTGAAGGAGTTAAAATTTTCAAGGGAGAAACATACTTTTAATTTAAACAAATAGACAAGTGCAAATGCACTTCAAAACTTGCTGTATTATCATTCTTGCATATTCCTGTTTCTTTTAGTGCACACATTTCATCTACCAGATTTACGACCTTGTCTTACCTTGGGTTTGATTAAGAAATATTGAACATACAGCATTTCAGCATTCCATCCATCATAATCCATCCATCTATCCATCCATCCATGATTTTCTCTCTTGGCATAAGAGAACATGGAATTGTCACTGACATCTACCCAATTTCAAATGTTTAGTCACAGAGAATTTTGATGCACCTGTCTTCTGTACAACTGTGGTCTAGTTGAGCACTTATGAATACAAAAGAAAGTGCAGAGATCTAGGAAGGAGGATAAAGATATCAGATTTTCAACTCTCATATTCATTTTGCATTTTCATTCCAGTGTATGGTGTGATAAAGAATAAAAAACCTGGATATCTATGTATGAAGCTGCTGCTACTGCTGCTGCTGCTAAGTCGCCTCAGTTGTGTCCGACTCTTTGTGACCCCATAGACGGCAGCCCACCAGGCTCCCCCGTCCCTGGGATTCTCCAGGCAAGAATACTAGAGGGGGTTGCCATTTCCTTCTCCAATGCATGAAAGTGAAAAGTCAAAGTGAAGTCTCTCAGTCATGTCTGACTCTTAGCAACCCCATGGAATGCAGCCTACCGGGCTCCTCTGTCCATGGGATTTTCCAGGCAAGAGTACTGGAGTGGGGTGCCATTGCCTTCTCTGTGTATATTTTTACCTGCGTAACAAGACCTATTGAGTTTGCCATCTGGCTCAGTGGTAAAGAATATGTCTGCCAATGCAGGAGATGCTTTAGACATGGGTTTGATCCCTGGGTCAAGAAGATCCCCTGGAGGAGGAAATGGCAATCCACTCCAATATTCTTGCCTGGAAAATTCCATGGTAGAGGAACCTGGTGGGCTACAATACATGGGGTCTCAAAAAGGCAAACATGACTGAGTGACTGAGCATGCACGCAACAAGGCCAATTATAGACAACTACTATTCCTAATGACTATTAACTCACTATTACCAAATGGAAAAAGGAACTATAAACTCTTAGCACTCCTCACCTTTCCTCCAGAAAGAACATCAATATTGGATTTTATGAATGTGGAGTTAGTACCGTGCTTACAGCCCCAACCCAGTGAGAATGAATCTTCTAAAGGCCTCACCTGACTCATAAAATCCAAAGATCACTTCCTGCCTCACTTTATTCTCCCTCAGCAGCATTTTGCACATTTCCCCACACTTTCTCCTTTCAACCTTTGAGCCATGGCACTCTCCCGGCTCCCCTATTCCCTCTCTGACTTCTCTCTGGTGTACTTTGCTGTCTCCTTCTGCTTCTCAGGTCAGTCTCTAAACACTAGAATTCCACAGACCGTGCCTGGATTACCTCCATTCACTATCTCTATGTTTTCCCAACGTGATTACATGGGTTTAAAAAAACGATATTGAGGTTGACTCCCCAAACTAGCTTCACTCTAGGTTCTTTGTCTAGGTCAACACTAGAAACCCCAGGACTGTTGCCAGTGACTGGTTCAGGGATGGGCAGGTCTAAGCCAGCTGAACCAATAAGGTACACACAAAGATTTGCTGAGAGCTTCTAGGCTCCCGGCCTAGAAGACTGGGACTTCTAGGAAGTCTTTTTTGTTCTCAAGAGACATCTGTAGTTAGTCAGTGTCTTCCCCTTCACATATGAAAGAAGAAACCCATCGCTCTTGATGCCAACCAAAAAAGGCAACTCTGGGCAACTGAAGACACTAGTGCAGAAAAATAAAGGAAATATTTGAGTCTTCAGAGACATCACTGAAGTGTTGGATAAACCAAACCAGAAGCTTGACTTATGTCTGGGCTTTCTCTTGAAACAAGCAGGACCCTATGGGGCATTCCCAGGACAGACCCCACCTCCTCACCATCTCCTCCACCTGCCTCTTATCCATAGAAAATCTTTAGCCAAAGAATAAACTTGATCAGGGAAGTGAGGAAAACAAAAGCAAAGGAAAGCAGGCAAACAAAACCAAATAATAATAGTTTAGTCACAAAGCAAAGTCAAGGACCCTTCAGTTCAGTTCAGTCACTCAGTTGTGTCCGACTCTTTGCGACCCCATGAATTGCAGCACGCCAGGCCTCCCTGTCCATCACCATCTCTCGGAGTTCACTCAGACTCACGTCCATCGAGTCAGTGATGCCATCCAGCCATCTCATCCTCGGTTGTCCCCTTCTCCTCCTGCCCCCAACCCCTTCCAGCATCAGAGTCTTTTCCAATGAATCAGCTCTTCGCATGAGGTGGCCAAAGTACTGGAGTTTCAGCTTTAGCATCATTCCTTCCAAAGAAATTCCAGGGCTGATCTCCTTCAGAATGGACTGGTTGGCTCAAGGACCTTTAGTTCCTCCTTAAGGGTGATAGATAATATTCTAACCCACATCCTTTGAGCTATTTTGTAGATACCAAAACCTTCACCAGGTGGCAGAAGTTAACTGCATGATGACCCAACTGTCATGTAGCCATGACATAAGCTGCTCCATCTTGCACATTTCAAGAACTGACCTCCAAGAATGGAGAAATGGGAACGAGCTGGCCCTGGAACTAGAGACTAACTGTACTTATTATGCTGATCAGAACACTACATGGACAATTTCAAGATGACTGTCAGAGCGGACTATACCGTCCTATACATAGTTCCTTTCCTTTGCCTATACAGCCCTGAAAAACTCCAGCTCTTGTCCCCTGCATAGCAGGGGGAGTTGACTTTTGGACATGAGTCTGCCTTCCCCTCCAGTTGCCAGCCTCTGAAATGAAAGCAAACTTCACTTGCCTCTCGGTATTTGCTTTTGCTCCCTGAGCATCCAGACCTGAGTTAGGTAGCATTCTTCTTTGTCATCCTCATTTAACCTCACCTAACTTGGGTTTCCTATTACATCCAGCAGGAAATGTGGTAATTGATAAATTATCTATATGCAGATAACTCTGAAGTTTTTATCTCAGCTCCATCTCTAACTGGATATGTAACAGTAATTCAAAAATTTGCCCAAAATAGAGCTCCTGATTACCCGTCTTCCCTCCCAACTCTGTTCTCCTTGGGCTTTCCCACCTCTGTGAATGTTACCTTGTGCTCAGGCCCAATCAAAAGGGTTACCTTTTCCCCTAGACCCCATATCTAACCTATCTACCAGCTCTGTCCACCTTACCTACAAAAAATAAAATTCAAAAGTTAATTTAAACCCTTTATTTATCTTTCTCCTCTCCACTGCCTTTTAAAAACTATTTATTTATTTATTTATTTTTGGCTGTGCTGGGTCTTCATTGCCTCACGAGGGCTTTCTCTGGTTGCAGCGAGTGAGGCGGGGCCGGGGGTGGGGAGGGGGCCACTATCTACTTTCAGCGCATGGGCTTCTCATTGCAATGGCTTCTCTTGCTGCAGAGCAAGGCTCTGGGGTGCACAGATTTCAGTAGTCACAGTGCATAAGCTCAGTAGGAGTGGCACACAGGCCTAGACGCCCCATAGTGTGTGGGATCCTCCCATACCAGGGATCCAACCCATGTCCCCCAAACTGGCAGGCAGATTTCCAATCACTGGACCACCAGGAAAGGGTTTCCTCTCTACTTCTGACACCTAAACAAAACAACCCCTTCTCTCACTGGAGCTCACACACTGCCCTCCCGCGCCCCTTTGCTCCCTTCTACAGTCTTCTCAGAGAAGCCAGAGTAATTACGCCAAATAGGAAATCAGACCATTCTCTTTCTTGCCCTGAATCCTCAACAACTCCTCACCAAAGCTCGAATAAAGCTTAAGTTTTTCATCTTTGCCTAAAAGGCCCTGTGTGTGCTGCCCCCTGATTAACTCTCCCACCTCCGTCTGTCTGCAAGCCAAGGAGAGAGGCCTCAGAAGAAACCAACCCTGCTGACACCTTGATCCTGGACTTTTAGAAATGCGAAGAAATAAACTTGTTCTTTAAGCCCTCCAGTCCGTGGTACTTTGTTACGGCAGCCCAAGCAGACTAAAACAGACATACTCTTGTATTTGTTTATAAGTCAAAAATAAAAAAAAAAAAAACCCACCAATATAAAACAGTTTATTGATTCATTCCTGTCCCAGCGGAGAACACAGCACCAAGAGTGGGCATCTTATTCTTGAAAGTAAAATGAATACCTTCTATTTCTTATTGCCTACTATACTTCTTGATTGGGCTTCCCTGGTGGCTCAGATGATAAAATATCTGCCTGCAATGCAGGAGGCCCAGGTTTGATCCCTGGGTTGGGAAGATCCCCTGGAGAAGGGAATGGCAACCCATTTCAGTATTCTTGCCTGGAGAACTCCATGGATGGAGGAGCCTGGCAGGCTACAGTCTGTGGGGTCGCAAAGAGTCAGACATGACTGAGCGAAGCTCTATCTTCATACTTCCTGACATCTGATAATTCCAATTCTTCTAGTGTTTGCCTATCTGCCTCTGTAGTTCTTCACTACTGCTATTTCTCACTGACAGTGGCTTATCTCCTTGAATCTACAGGAATTTTTAAAAAAATTATGGGTTCATTTAACTTGGAATATCATCCGTGGGATTTCCTGGGACCCTATTTAAAGTACATAGCTTCCAGGAGGGTTTGTCTGGCTTTCACTTGCGCCCTGGAGGCTACACCACCAGGCAGGGCCACTTCACAGTAAATATACTGCTGGGCGTGACTGGGCACCTGCAAGACAGTGTGAATTCAAGCCACAGTCCCGCGGGCATGTGAGCTTGTGCTCGTGGATTTTCAGAGGAGGCCATTTTCTTTATCTCTTTGTTCAGCCAGAGCCAAAGCTAAAACAGGTGCATATCTGCATCACCTTAGAGGCAGACAATTTTTTGGCACACCCTGAGCACACTATCTTCAGAGTGTTCTGGGTTTATGTGCAAACTCTGATCTGACTTCCAATCTGTTTGGGACCCTAGGCTTTGGAACCCTTTCCTCCTTCAGCTCACATGTGGACAACCAAAAACCAGGCTGTCAGACACTGGCAATTAATAAAGCCTCTGGGTCATACCAGATTTGGCACTTTGCTTAATTCTATGGGAGCTTCCTCGGTGGGTCAGATGGTAAAGAATCTGCCTGCAATGTGGGAGACCTGGGTTCAACCCCTGGGTTGAGAAGATTCCCTGGAGAAGGGAATGGCTACCCACTCCAGTATTTTTGCCTGGAAAATTTCATGGGCAGAGGAGCCTGGCATGCTACAGTCCATATGGTTGCAAAAGAGTCAGAGACACGATTGAGTGACTAACACATTCACTTTAATTCTATGAAGTCAAGCTTCCTATCACGCTTCAACCAAATGAATTCCATTATTCTGCTTGTAACTCAACTACTTATAAAATGTGTTTGTGTTTATTTCCTCACAATACTAAACACAGTGTCTTTCTCTGTCACTCTTTTAGAAAAAGCAATACATAGATAGCTTTAATTTTAACTATTTTACTGTTCATTTTTAAATGAATTATCTGGAAAGATTTCTCTAAACATCTAATTCATTCTACAACCAGAAATTAAAAATACCTTTCAATATGCACGCAGAGCTGGACCTCACCAAGCTCTACTGAATCATAATTTCAAAAGTGTGGCCCTCAGTCGCTCAAATCAATATTTTGGCAAGTTTTTAATTCATACTAATGCAGCTGGTCCACCAACTGGTGGTTTTGAATCACTGCCTGAGTTGGGTGTCTTTTATTCAGGGTGAAGCTTCCAGTTTAAGGGAAAAGTTTAGCCATGCCTTTTTTATATACAGAGAAGGTATAATACAAGAGAGCTGAAACTTGCTTTGAAGGCCCTGAGTGCCTGTAGATTTCTGTTACCTGTGGCTCAGCATCACTATTTCTAAAGCAAAGTGACTGTTCTCATAATTAATGACTGCCCAGAGTTGGACACAACTGAGCAACTGAACTGAACTGAACTGAGAGGAATCCTCTTTCTATCTTCTTACATGTCATAAAGGGGTAAAATGAGTAATGTGTGAAGGGTGATTTGGCTTCTTAGGGCTTTACTCAGATAACTTACATTAATCTTCCATGTTAGGGGTTTTAGAAAGTACAATTTAAGTTTCAGGTTTCTACTCCTGACTTGTTTGAGAACCTTGAAGTTGACTAAAAATTTGAAGGAGTGAATGCATTTTCCAGAGCAACGACTGTGATTAGGTTGGCTTATCTTGCCACCAATGAGACAGCAGGGATGCAAAAAGACCACGTGTTTTTACAAGTATCACTAATTAGGATTCTCTTGCATAGTTATTTCTTGGCATTTTTTGTAGACTCTGTAAGTCAGCAAATATGGCAGTGACTTATCATTATTCCTTTCTTTCCAAATAGAAAAGAAAGACAGTGATTTATCATTATCCCTTCCTTTTCANTTGGCTTATCTTGCCACCAATGAGACAGCAGGGATGCAAAAAGACCACGTGTTTTTACAAGTATCACTAACTAGGATTCTCTTGCATAGTTATTTCTTGGCATTTTTTGTAGACTCTGTAAGTCAGTAAATATGGCAGTGACTTATCATTATTCCTTTCTTTCCAAATAGAAAAGAAAGTGATTTATCATTATCCCTTCCTTTTCAAACAGATCATATTTGGGTTTTTTTTGTGCTTCTTAAAACTTTTTATTTTCTATTGGGGTATAGTTGATTAGTAAACAATGTTGTGATAGTTTCAGGTGAACAGCTAAGGCATTCAGCCTTACACAGACAAGTATCCATTGTCCCCGAAACTCCCCACCCATCCAGGCTAACACATACCATTGAGCAGAGTTTCACTATGCAGTTGTACTATACAGTAGGTCCTTGTTGGTTATCCATTTTAAATATAGCAGTGTGTACACAGTCAGACAGTCAGTCAGTCAGTCAGTTCAGTTGCTCAGTCATATCTGACTCTTTTCAACCCCATGGACTATAGCATGCCAGGCTTCCCTATCCCTCACCAACTTCCAGAGCTTACTCAAACTCATGTCCATCGAGTCAGTGATGCCATCCAACTATCTCATCCTCTGTCATCCCCTTCTCCTCCTGCCTCTAATCTTTCCCAGTGTCAGGGTCTTTTCTAGTGAGTCAGTTCTTCATATCAGGTGGCCAAAGTATTGTAGTTTCAGCTTCAGCATCAGTCCTTCCAATGAATATTCAGGACTGGTTTCCTTTAGGATGGACTGGTTGGATCTCCTTGCAACAAACCAGTGTGTACACAGCCATCCCAAACTCCCTAATTATCCCTTCCCCAACCTTCCCTTACCCACCCCAGCAACTATAAGCTTGTTCTCCAAATCTGTAAGTCTCTGTTTTGTAAGTAAGTTTATTTGTATCATTTCTTCTTAGATTCCACATATAAGGGATGTCATAGGATATTTCTCCTTCTCTGTCTGACTTACTTCACTCAGTATGATACTCTCTAGGTCCATCCATGCTTCTGCAAAAGGTATTATTTTGTTCTTTTCTATGGCTGAGTAAAATTCTATCATATATATGTACCACAGAACACGCCGCTAATGCAGGAGACACAGGAGATACAGATTCAATTCCTGGGTTGGGACAATCCCCTGGAGGAGGAAATGGGATATTTTTTTAAGAAGCAGTTTTCCCTTTACTTTTTCAACAAGCATTTATTGTGTACCTGTTATGTGCTAGAAACTGTGTAAGGCAATGTCAGACCTATTATTCCTGTCATAGCTTTTCACAGTCACTAAAGGCTGAACAGTTAAAATACTGTACATTGTTCCTAAAATGGAAAAGAGAAACGTATTCCAGAACATACTTTAGATCTGAGAGAAACCAATATTCACACTCTGATGAACCACTATTATGCAACGTGCCTCCAGGGAGTCTTGCTGGGGCCCACGGGCTTCCCTGATAGCTCAGTTGGTAAAGAGTCTGCCTGCAATGCAGGAGACCCCGGTTTGATTCCTGGGTCAGGAAAATCTGCTGGAGAAGGGATAGGCTACCCACTTCAGTATTCTTGGGCTTCCCTTGTGTCTCAGCTGGTAAAGAATCCTCCCTCAATGCCAGAGACCTGGGGTCGATCCCTGGATTGGGAAGATCCCCTGGAGAAGGGAAAGGCTACTCCCTCCAGTATTCTGGCCTAGAGAATTCCACGGACTGTATAGTCGATGGGGTTGCAAAGAGTAGTACATGACTGAGAGATTTTCACTTTCATGGGCATTACAGTTTCAACACAGAAGAAAAAGATGACCGTGTCCACTGAAGTACTGGGAGGAGGGAAAAAAAAAAAATGCTCCATACCAAAGCCCCACGATGAGAACCAAATAAAGTCCTTCTCAGATCCTAACAAAATTATTTCCATGTGTAGAGAGAAAAGGCCTCATAGACTGAAGAGGCTTGAGGTAGTTTTTGAAAAGAGACAAACTTCACTCCTTACCCTGGCTCACGAGAAACTATAAAGTCATAGACTAGTCTTGGCTTCAAAACCATGCATAGACCTTCTCTAATAATAAGGGGCCACCTCAAAAGTTCGTAGAAAGACTTAAATGGGAACATTTTTTAAAATTAATTTTATTTTTTTAAGTTAATTTATTTATTTTACTTGTAGGCTAATTACTTTACAATATTGTGCTGGTTTTTGCCATACATTGACATGAATCAGCCACGGGTGTACACATGTTCCCCATCCTGAACCCNACTCTTGCCTCGAAAATCCCATGGACAGAGGAGCCTGGTAGGCTGCAGTCCATGGGGTCGCTAGGAGTCAGACACAATGTCCATGGGGTTGCTAGGAGTTGGACACAACTGAGTGACTTCACTTTCTATTTTCACTTTCATGCATTGGAGAAAGAAATGGCAATCAACTCCAGTGTTCTTGCCTGGAGAATCCCAGGGACGGGATAGCCTGGTGGGCTGCCATCTCTGGGGTCACAGAGAGTCGGACATGACTGAAGCGACCTAGCAGCAGCAGCAGCAGCAGCTACTTGGAAGAAAAGCTATGACAAACCTAGATCAAGACTGCTTTAACTCAGTCGTGTCTGACTCTTTGCGACTCTATGGACTGTAGCCCGCCAGGCTCCTCCGTCCATGCAGATTCTCCAGGCTAGAATACTGGAGTGGGTTGCTATACCTTCCTCTAGGGGATCTTCCCAACTCAGGTATCGAACCCAGGTCTCTGTACTGTAGTTATGATATTAAAAGATGCTTGCTCCTTGGAAGGAAAGCTATGACCAACCTAGACAGCATGTTAAAAAACAGAGACATTACTTTGCTGACAGAGGTTCATCTAGTCAACGCTATGGTTTTTCCAGTAGTCATGTATGGAGGTGAAAGTCGGACCATAAAGAAAGCTGAGCACCAAAGAATTAATGCTTTTGAACTGTGGTATTGGAAGAGATTCTTGAGAGTCCCTTGGACTTCAAAGAGATCAAACCAATCGATCCTAAAGGAAATCAGTCCTGAATATTCACTGGAAGGACTGATGCTAAAGCTGAAGCTCCAATACTTTGGCTGCCTGATAAGAAGAGCCAACTCATTAGAAAAGGCCCTGATGCTGGGAAAGATTGAAGGCAGGAGGAGAAGGGGACGACAGAGGATGAAATAGTTGGATGGCATCACAGACTCAATGGAAATGAGTTTAAGTAAGCTCCAGAAGTTCGTGATGGACAAGGAGGCCTGGCATGCTGCAGTCCATGGTGTCGCAAAGAGTCAGACATGACTGAGTGACTGAAGTGAAGTGAACTGAACTGAACCATGCCACTGTGCCCAAAAGTGAGGGGTTTCCTGGAGCCATGACTTTCAGTGCTAAAAACTGGAACCATTGGTTACCCCAACTTCAATAACAGGGTCTATCCCAAATTCATTAAGCCCCTCCCATACCCCTTATTTCTTCTTTGAGTCGGAGTGTAAGAGAAGACCAACAAAAGCTATATACCCACAAAGTATCTTATATTCTTACTTTCAGTCTTCACTACAGTTTTAACATACAAAATACCACAGTTACCTTCAGTCCAGGTGTCCACATGGCATAAAACTCACACTGGCAGCTCAGTAGCCATTGACAAGATAAGTTCAAAATGAGTGCCGTCATCCTTAACATGGGCTTCCCGGGTGCGCCCTAGTGGTAAAGAATCCACCTACCAATGCAGGAGACACAAGAGATGCGAGTTCGATCCCTGAGTCAGAAAGATCCTCTGGAATAGGAAATAGTAACCCACTCCAGTAATCTTTCCTGAAAAATTCCAGGGACAGAGGAGCCTGGCAGCAACAGTTCATGAGGACGCAAAGAGCTGGACGTAATTGTGCTACTGAGCACATCTCTAACATGGGAGGAGCACTCAGATAAAATGTACCATTATGTTAAAGCCAAAAACATTCTCTGAGATGAAAAGAAACATCCCTAAAGAGACCCCTGACCTGAAAGTCTCCTTCACACATCAAGAGTTATCCCTGGGGTGATCCAGGCTCCACTGAAGCAGTGTTGACATACAAATAAAATAATCATGATTAATAAGGCACTGCATTTCTCCATGAAGTAGGATAAAAGACCTCTTGTTGCTTTAAACAACCACAGGGATGAAAATATGACAATGGTAAGTACAAAGGATAGTTAAGTCATCCTAAAAGTGTAGTACACAATAACAAGAAAACGGGACTCACCAACCAGGGGCTCTTAGGCCGTATTTTCTTCCTGTCCTGAGAATATAGGCAGGGATGTGACAAAACAAAATTCATTCTCATTCTTTGCAGATATGAGAGGACATCTTATTTGTAGCTATTGTAGAAAAGGCACCAAGATAATGAACAGAAAAACCAATTTCACCTGAGGCTGTGGGCAAACTAGTGGAATCCTATTAGATTCAGTAATAATGTCACGAAAAAAGCCCAGGCCTTTCTCCTACCTGTCATTTTAAATCAGAATTAGCATGGTATTCAAATTTCACATCTTTTTAAGGAAAGCACCTCTGATCTCATTAGGCCTGTTCTTCCTCTCAGGAGTCCATATCCCCCAGTAGCACATATGCTCCCTGATGACAATTTGATTCATTTTCATAGAGTTTTCTTCACCTAAAAAGCTAGCATATTAGGCACCAAGAAATATTTGTTGGACAAACATAAGAATGAAATGTAAAAGGGGAAAGAAAGCATTAGTTGATTTAAAGAAGTTGCTAATCTTAAAACTTAAACTTGGGTGTCAAACTTAAAAATAAAAATTAATAAGGAAATATTTCTGCATGAAGATATATATACATACATATCTGAAAATATATAAAAATATATACATCTGAAAAATCTATTCTTTTTTGGTGTTAATAAAGTTTTTATTTTTCATTTTCTTAAAAACAACAAGATTTTGTTATGCATGTATGGAGTGTACTTGTTTCCTTTGAAAAGTCTGTTTCTTACGTGGGAAATGATTATTCAATAAAATTTTATAGACACTGGGTCCTTTTCCGAATAGACTTTGTAATCAGCACCTTGTGTATGTACACATACACACACACATAAATACATATATTTCTGCCTCACCTCTTTCCCAAAAGGATATGACTGAGGGATTTAGTAAAAGAAGGACAAAAATAAATTAACAAACTAATATTTTTAGTGGGAAACAGGAGGAGAAAAGTAAATATTCAAAATACAAAAAGTCAAGTGGTTGAGTGAAAAGATCAACTGCAATCTTCCTGACAAACAAGACAAAGGGGAAAATGTGATAAATCACATAAGTCAATTTGATCTGAGAAACTCACTACTTTCCCAAGGGAGATAAAGCTTTTCCTAGAACCAAACTCTGATAGAAATTTCCCATGTGAGGAGGGAACAGGGATCACTCCATGATGTAACAGAAGGTATCTTTACAATTTCAAGGCAAGTGCAGAAACATCTGAAAAGATGGCACCTGATTATGTTTCATCAAGAAAAGATTTAGGTTCTTGGTAACCGGGTCACATAGCTGAGTCCATAAATAAGCATATAGAATCAGAAATCAATCAAGGGGGCAATCAATAAAGGGGACAGATTTTGACAGATGTTTACCTCTAATATTAAAAATATATGATAACAGTAAAAAGTAACAACAATTTAAACAAACACATAGCTGTACATATTTACTATGCAGTTGATTTGGGAATGAGTCCTTTCCCAATATTATCCCATTAGCATTTGCAAAGTATTTCTGCTAATTAGCAGGAAGAAAATCAAGGCTCAAAAAGGTAAAGAAACTTTTCGTCCAAGGAACTTGTCACACAGCAAAGTCAAAATACTGGGTTGGCCAAAGAGTTTGCTCAGATGTTTCCATCACATCTTATGTTATGAATGAACTTTTTTGGCCAACCCAATAAAAACTCAGCATTCACTGATTCTAAACTATTACTATTGTAATTTCTATACCTTTCTGCTTCCTTTAGTAACATAGTTATGTCTGAAACCCACTCATTTCTTCACGGAAAATACTGGCTCAAGGGACTCAAATATGCACTTTTTTTTAGAAGAAACATGGAATAAAGTTTTGAAAGTATATGTAGAAAAGTGATGATTCTACAGCTTTGGTACATCATAATTCAGTTTCTAAACTACACTCTGAAATCATTTAGAGGACATCATGCCTGAGAAATTACTTAAAGCAACTTGTCATGAATCAGTTAGAATGAGCCTTGAAACAATTTTTGAAATAAGAAATATTCACCAAGTGCTCCAGGAAGCTTATTAGTTGAATTGCTATACAAAAGGATGATTATAAAGTCCATTCAGAAAAGGGCACAATGTCTGTAAAATTTTAATCACTTCCCCAATAAGAAATAGAATTTTCAAAGGAAACAAGTACACATGCATAACAGAAAATAAATGTTATGTTTAAGAAAATGGAAAATAAAAACCTTATAAACTCCTACGAAGGAACAGACTTTTCAGATATCCTCCACATCATCTCTAGCCAATGACATGCTGTAAAGCAATGGCAAATTCCTAATTGCATCACCATTGGTCCTGAAAGCCAGCTCTCCCACTGGGATTTGCTATACTCAAGTTTGGGAATTTCTCCCCATCTCTAATGCAATATAAGTATACAGAGTAAGATATAAACTCTATATTCATAACTAACTTCTGACTTTTTTCCAATTTTATTTGAGATATGTGAGTGCTAGGTCACCTTGGAAGAAAAGCTATGACAATCTAGATGGCATATTAAAAGCAGAAACATTACTTTGCCAACAAAGGTCCATCTAGTCAAGGCTATGCTTTTTCCAGTGGTCATGTATGGATGTGAGAGTTGGACTGTGAAGAAAGCTGAGCACCAAAGAATTGATATTTTTGAACTGTGGTGTTGGAGAAGACTCTTGAGAGTCCCGTGGATTGCAAAGAGATCAAACCAGTCAATCCTAAAGGAGATCAATCCTGAACATTCATTAGGACTGATGCTGAAACTGAAGCTCCAATACTTTGGCCACCTCATGCGAAGACCTGACTCACTGGAAGAGACCCTGATGCTGGGAAAGCTCAAAGGCAGGAAGAGAAGGAGACGACAGAGGATGAGATGGTAAGATGGCATCACTGATTCAATGGACATGGGTTTGAGCAAACTCCGGGAGATGGTGAGGGACAGGGAAGCCTGGGGTGCTGAAGTCCACGAAGTCACAAACAGTTGGACACAACTGAGCGACTGAACAACAAGGTCGCCTTTGCAACCCTATGGACTGTGGCCCTCAGGCTCCTCTGGCCACGGGATTCTCCAGGCAAGAATACCAGGGTGTGTTGCCGTGCCCTCTTCCAGGGGATCTTCCCGACCCAGAGCTCAAACTCGCATCTCCTATGTTTCCTGCATCAGCAGACAGATTCTTTACCTCTAGTGCCACCTGGGAAGCCCATAATTGACAGAATATTGAGTGAGTTTAAGATATACAATGTGTTGATATTGTATTTGATAGAGTTAACCAACACCTTCATCTCCTCACATGATTTCCATTTCTTTTTCTGTGGTGAGCATACTGAAGATCTACTTTCTTAGAAACCTTCAAATATGTAATATAGTATTATTAACTATCACTACTATATGCATACTGTGATTAGAGTCCCAGAACTTATTCATCTTATAACTGGAGTTTGTACTCTTTGACCAATATCTTCCCATTTCCCCCATCCTCCAGCCCCTAGTGATTCCCAGTCTATTGTTTCCATGAGTTTGACTTTTTTTTATTCTGCATATAAGTGATATCATACAATATCTATTTTTCTCTGCCTGACTTCACTTAGCATAATGCCCTCAAGCCCCATCCATGCTGTGTGTGCTAAGTTGCTTTAGTCGTGTCTAACGCTTTGTGACATTATGGATTATAGCCCACCAGGCTCCTCTGTTCATGGGATTCTCCAGGCAAGAATACTGCAGTGGGTTATCACCTCCTTCTCCAGGGTATCTTCTCAACCCAGAGATTGAACCCACATCTTTTACATCTCCTGCGCTGGCAGGCAGGTTCTTTAACACTAATGCTGTGTTTTGCAAATGACAGAATTTCCTTCTTTCTTGTGGCTGAGTAATGTTCCACTCACTACATGAACCGCGGTTTCTTTATTCATTCATTCAAAAACAAATGTTTAGGCTGTTCTCTTGGCTACTGTGAATGATGATGTGATGAACATGGATGGCGGTGTGGGTACAAATACCTCTTCAAAATGCTGATTTTATTCCCTTTGAATTTATACCCAGATATGGGCTTACTGGGTCACATGGCAATTCTAGTCCTAATTTTTGAGAAACCTCCACATTGATTTCCGTAGTGACTTCACCAATTTGCATTCTTATCAACAGGGGACAAGGGTTTCATTTCTCCACATCACTGCCAACACTTACCTATTGTCTTTGTGATAACAGCTATTTTAACAGGTGTGAGGTGATAGAGAGCTCATTGTGATTTAGATTTGCATTTCCCTGCCAATCAGTGACGTTTTCATATACTTGTTGGCCATCTGTATGTCTATGCAGGCTCTCTAGCCATTTGCCATAGCTCGATATCGCCACCAACAGGAGCATGCACAGAGAGCCAGCTACGAGGTGAGTGGGTGTGTGGGTGAGGGACAGGAAGCAAGGGGGGTGCTCATGGGCCAGTTGGGGGAATCTGTGGGCAAGGCGTGTCAGCGCTCTTNAGAATTCTCACTGGCCTATCACCTATTTCTACAATTCAGTACACATTCATTTCCATTTTTATACCATCCTCCTTGGTCTTCCTTGCTGTTCCCATAGTATGTACACATTTCTATAATATTTTTCTAAAATACACATTTTCAGGACTTCCCTAGTGGCGTAGTGGTTAAGAATTCACCTGCCATCATAGGGGACACAGGTTCAATCCCTGGCCCAGGAACTAGGATCTCACATACCAAAAATACACATTTTGCAAATGCCTTTTTCTGTATCTCTCCCACCAAGCTGGAAACTATTTACTGGAAGAGGCAGTGCTTTATTGCTATAACCTCCATGTCTCATACATTAGCTAGAGGCAAATGTTTGATGAATGCCCACGTGCATGAGTGAGTGAATGATTAAGTGAGTGAATTAATGACTTTTGCTCCATCCAACACTTTTTCAAATTCTACTCACAGACTGAATACATTCTCCCTTTCTTTAATTGTCAGAATAAATGAGTGGCATGCTCCTTGGCCGAGCTCCTATAATTATATCCCTTTTCCCTGGTGACTCAGACAGTAAAGAATCTGCCTGCAATGTGGGAGACCCGAGTTCAGTTCCTGAATAGTGAAGATCCCGTAGAGAAGAAAATGGAAACTCATTCCAGTATTCTTGCCTGGAAAATTCCATAGATGTAGGAGCCTGGCAGGCTAGTCTAGGGTGTCACAGAGTCAGATACAACTGAATGACTAACACTTCATTTAACGCCTCATTCTTACCAAATTTCCCTAAGAGAATTTCATAGTCTTTTGATGTAACATCCTGCCAGCTACCATTTCAGTAATTCAGTTAAACACTAATCTAGCTATTGTGAAGGTATTTTGTAGATGTGATTAAAGTTGTGATTAAAGATAATCAGTTGACATTTAAATGAAGGTGCTCATCCTGGAAAGCTGAGTGGGCCTGATTCAATCAGTTGAAAGACCTTGAGAGCACAGGTAAGGCTTCCAGAAGGACAGCAAGCCCACCCGTGGGCAGCAGCTTCAGCCTATCCTTGAGAGTTTTGTCTTTCCTGTCCTAAGAGCCCCCACTATAGATTGTAGACTTGCCCAGTCAGCCCCACAATTGTGCAACCAATTCCTTGAAATAAATTTGATACATGTCTCCTCCTGGTCCTGCTTCTCTTAGTGAAATCTGGGTGGATATAGAGATTACTAACAGACTATTCATAGAATGGGACTCACTGGAAAAGACCCTGATGCTGGGAAAGATTGAGGGCAGGATGAGAAGGAGGCGACAGAGGATGAGATGGTTGGATGGCATCCATGGATTCAGTGGACATGAGTTTGAGCAAACTCCGAGAGATAGTGAAGGACAGGGGAGCCTAGCATGCTGCAGTCCATGGGGTAGCAAAGAGTCAGACATGACTTAGCGACTGAACAACAAATACACAGAATAAAGCCATGTGTCGGCTGTCACGTTTCACTGCCCTCATGCTTACATTTCCTTCCCCTTCTAATCAATCATTTCAAAGATGGTCACATGGGCTGAGGGTAACTTCAAGATCTTTCAACACATCTTCTTAGGACCATAAATTTTTACATGGTCTTAAAGAAAAATAGTAAGAGTTTGTTGGATAAAACAAGAGCATATCATTAATTCAAATATAGCATAGATTCTATTTTCCTTTGGAATGTTCTGAGATTTTTCTTCAATTTACATTTTTACCACCACATATGCTATATTACAAAACCCTGTGACATGCCCTTTGTTAATCTAGTCAACCACAGCACACTGTCCTGCAAGTAAAATTTTAGTGATGGTGGTGGCCTTCAGTTTCTAAAATCTTTCTTAGTCTCTGATAGTCATTATTTATTTTCATTCATCCTATTTGCCAAAGGTCCTCCAAAAGCTTTGTATAGTGCAACAGTGAATCTACAGGCATGGGAAAGCTTATATTCTTAAAACTCAATGTGCTATTCACTCCCCAAGCTATCATGCCCACTATTAAATATGTTGCTTCTTCTTCACTTTTTGGTGCTTTATACTTCTTTTTCATGAACTACATCTTCCAACTCAGATTCCATGCAAGAAAAATCTCACCTTGATATAGCTCTCCTGTCTTCCTTAAGGAATAAAGACATTCCCCTTTGTATTCAGCTTGATTGTTGCAACTAAATCCACATCAAGCTTCTCTTCTCTCCAGCCACACAATCTGCATTCTGAGTCTTTCTTGTCTGATGCTTTTTTCCTGTCACACATGCCTGCTCCAACTTGTACTTTTTTCCCCCAGCAACTTTATGTTTTACCCATTCTTATCTCTCTTGTCCCAAATGAAAGCCCACCTTTCTATCAAGCCCCTCACTTTCCAGGTCCCCTATTGCTGTCTCCTTCTATAAGGATTCTATACATATTTCCATCAATTGTGAAGACTCAGCTTGCTTTCTTAGCTTAATTTTAAAAACATTGATTGAGCGACATTGATTGAGTATACAGCAGGCAGAACACAGAGGTAGAAAAAGAGTGTCCTGTGAATTAAAGAGCTAAAAGTCAGGTAATAAGGAGGGACCTGGGCTGGGCTGACGCACTAGCATTTGCTTATAGACCTTATAAGGTCTAAAGCATCTTCACACTGCATTTAGGAATGGAGATCCTGGGCTTCCCTGGTGGTCAGTGGTTAAGAATCCACGTTGCAATGCGGGGGATGTAGGTTTGAATCCTGGTTGGGGAATTAAGTTCCCACATGCCGCGGGGCAACTAAGCCCACACATAGCAACTACTGAGTCCACACATGCCAAGAAAAGATACCAGGTGTCACAACTAAGACCTGACACAGCTAAATAAAAATAAGTGAGGATATTTCTAAAATAGACATTGAACCATTCTCCTGCTTAAAACGTTCAGTGACTGCTCACGATCCGCAGGATGAAATCCAAACTATTTTGGAGGCCATTCATCATCTGACCCCTATTATTCTTGCCTCATACGTCTATAGGCTTATATCTCTGTGTGCATGCATGTAAATGCACATGCACATGTGTGCATGCCTGTGCACGTATATTCAGGTACAGGTGGGCAGTAACGCAATGGGCTAAACATTTGCTTCCTGTCAATATTCAGATGTTGAAATCCTAATGTCATGGTATTAGGAGGTGAGACGTTGGGAAACTAACTAGGTCATGAGGATAGAACTCTCATGAAAAGGACCAGTGCTCTTATAAAAGGAACACCAGAGAGCTCTCTCACCCTCTTTTAACTAGGGGATGACACAGCAAGATGACATCTATCTGTGAACCAGTGATGTGCCCTTACCAGACCTCAAACCTGCCAGCACCTTGACCTTGGTTTTCCATCTCTAGAACTGTGAAATATAAATATTTGTTGCTTAAATCACCCTTCTATAATATTTTATAATAATAGCCAGAATAGACAGACATGTGGGTTCAGTTCAGTTCAGTTGCTCAGTCGTGTCTGACTCTTTACGACCCCGTGAACTGCAGCACACCAGGCCTCCCTGTCCATCATCAACTCCTGGAGTTTACCCAAACTCACGTCCATCATGTCGGCGATGCCATCCAGCTATCTCATCGTCTGTAGTCCCCTTCTCCTCCTGCCCCCAATCCATCCCAGCATCAGAGTCTTTTCCAATGAGTCAACTCTTCCATGAGGTGGCCAAAGTATTGGAGTTTCAGCCTCAGCATCAGTCTTTCCAATAAA
Source organism: Neotragus pygmaeus (assembly GCA_006410875.1). Lineage (NCBI taxonomy): Eukaryota > Metazoa > Chordata > Mammalia > Artiodactyla > Bovidae > Neotragus > Neotragus pygmaeus. Next base: position 128,713 of record SJYV01029952.1, read on the forward strand.
CACCCAGGACTGATCTCCTTCAGAATGGACTGGTTGGATCTCCTTGCAGTCCAAGGGACTCTCAAGAGTCTTCTCCAACACCACAGTTCAAAAACATCAATTCTTCAGAGCTTAGCTTTCTTCACAGTCCAACTCTCACATCCATACATGACCACAGGAAAAACCATAGCCTTGACTAGATGGACCTTTGTTGGCAAAGTAATGTCTCTGCTTTTGAATATGCTATCTAGGTTGGTCATAACTTTCCTTCCAAGGAGTAAGCGTCTTTTAATTTCATGGCTATAATCACCAAGTGGGTTAGGTGAGCTAAACCAGAAGCCCTAAAGGAGAACAGAAGTCCCCGATATTGGTGGGAGAGGTAGAAAGCATGACAAAGATGGAAAAAGGCACATGTGGCTGTTGAAATCAGACACGAGGCAGATTTTAGACACAGAGTGAAGCAAGTGGGTCAGCATCAGAGAGGAGGGTAGAGTGGAAGTCCTGAACATAACCAGCTAGCCTCTGCAGCTTTTGTTCATAGTTGGCTGCATTTTAAAAGGCTCCTCCTCCTAAGTCACGTCAGTCATGTCCGACTCCGTGCGACCCCATAGACGGTGGCCCAACAGGTTCCCGTCCCTGGGATTTTCCAGGCAAGCATACTAGAGTGGGTTGCCATTGCCTTCTCTGTTTAAAAGGCTAGATAAGGTCAAATTTGCACATGCCCTTCTCCCATGGCCTGTCCTTGGGCAGGAGGTCTTGAGTCCAGCCCGGGTTTGCTGGATGGCACACTCTGAGATGAGTGGTGAGCTGAGGCCCATACCATCCCTGCAGCAGGTGGTAGAAGCTGCCATTAGAAGCTGTTCTCTGCAGGGGTGAACTCCATTCATGCATATTCTGTTTCTCCATCTTAGGCTCCAAAGGGTAGACTGAGAATAGGGGTGGGAAGAGAATTTCTGGGGGCAGACGGGACAGGAAGCAGTGAAACCCTAGGTGGGTTCAAGGGCACAGGACAGTAGGAAGTGGAATGCCAGGACTGTTCTTGATCTTTTTTAAAGGGTTTTTCTTGGTTTTGTTTTTGAGGTGGACCATTTTTAAAGTTGCTACTACTGAATGTGTTACAATATTGTTTCTGTTCTATGTTTTGGTTTTTTGGTCACAAGGCATGTGAGGTCTTAGCTCCCTGACCAGGGATTGAACCTGCAGCGTCTGCACTGGGAAGGCAGATCTTTAACCACTGAACCACCAGGTAAGCCCCCTGTTCTTGATCTTAAATAGTTCCAAGGAGTGATCCTCTAGAAAAGACAGTTTCCTCCATGCCCAGAGCCTGTAAGAATTCACACTGAATGGCTTCTTGACAGAGAAAATGGTGTTTCTAGATCTTCTTAAGTAACTGGTAGCTTTTTCAGGTATCTGACAGACACTGGGGTTGTGATCATATTGGGGCGGGGGGGGGTGTGGCGCGGGGGTTGCCGAAAAAATAAGAAGATAAACTGTAGGGTGTTCTGTATGGAAAAATATTATAAATCATTATATGTAGATTTAGCAGTGCTGAGGTCCATGGCATGACGAGTCAATGCAAATGGGGCTGAAATGTGTTACAGAAGACCATGTCTGTGGGGATGAGAAGTAGAGGACAGATGGTTCTGGACAAGCAGGTTTCTGAACTATGCCTTCTCAATTCAGGACTTAATTGATACATGGAATCAAAACTCAAGATTTATATTAACTGTGGAGGTGGAATTCCCCTAATGAACAGGGGAATGTGTTCTGTCATCTTGGTAACAGTGTCAACTCTCACTGTGGCCAAGAAATGGGAGCAGGAACATGATGGTAGTCTATCAGCCCTTGTGAATTAAGAGCAAAACTATTCTCCACTTTGGAATTCTGGGTGTGTCTGGCCCAAGCACATGTATCCTAATGGCTGCTGTGCAAGGATGGGGTTTGCCAGTCAGGGCTACCAGAAGTCCCTGTAGCCATGCTTCAGGGTCTTAAACGGCTTTTAAAGGCCAGCCAGTTTGGCAGTATGTCTATCAAACAGAACCAAAATAAAGTTTCCTCCATGCCCAGAGCCTGTAAGAATTCACACCGAATGGCTTCTTGACATCAAAAATGGTGTTTCTAGATCATCTTAAGTAACTACGGTTTTTCCAGGTACCTGACAGACACTGGGGTTGTGATCATATTGGGGGTGCAGAAAAAATAAGATAACCTGTAAGGTGTTCTGTGTGGCAGAACTACAGCGTTTGAGTTGCAACATGTGAACTCATTGTTCTGGCACATGGGATCTAGTTCCCTGACAAGGGATCGAACCCAGGCCCCCTGCTTTGGGAGCATGGAGCTTAGCCACTGGACCACCAGGGAAGTCCGCAGGTGACTCTGACGTTTGTCTCTGTGGAGAAGCTATGTGTGAAGAGACAGTGAGGCACTGCAGAATGGTAGCGTAGCACCCATTCAGGAATTTCTGAGCATCTAGACATGTGCTTCGCAGGTGTCACCCTCTGAGGCCCAGATGAGGTGGGCCTGAGAGAGACCCCCTTAGGACTTGAGCTTTAAGGAGCAGATCTAAGGGATCCGACGAGAGCTCAAACAACCCCAGGCAGAGACAGCACTGAGGCAAAGGCCAGTGAGGGGAGTGTCCCGGCTTTCTGTTCCCGAGCACTGCAGATCAGGGAGCGATGCCCATGGCAGAGGGAGACCAGGCTGGGTAGCAAGCTGGGTCCCCTTCACCATGGCCAGTTCATATGAAAATGGAGTTAGATCTGGGAACTCACTTGTTCCTTTAATTCAGGGGTTCTCAACTCTGGCTGCACAGCAGAATGCACAGTGTGTGTGCTCAGTTGTGTCCAACTCTCTGTGACCTCACAGACAGTAGCCCGCCAGGCTCCCCTGTCCCTGGGATTCTCCAGGCATGAATATTGGAGTGGGTTGCCATTTCCTCCTCCAGAGAATCTTCCTGACCCAGGAACCAAACCTGCGTCTCCTATGTCTCCTGCATTTGCAGGTGGATTCTTTACCGCTGAGCCACAGGAGAAGCCAGAACGCAGAGGGAGCTTTTAAATTTGTCAGTGTCCAAACTTCCTGTTAAGACAACCGAATGAGAAGCGTCTCGGGGAGCCAAGCCGAGCTCGGGGGTCTCTAGTTTTGTTCACTCTCCTCAGGGGAAGCTGAGGCCGTGAGGACCTATCACTTCCGTCTCAGCTCCTCACCTCAGGAGCGGGAATGCACCCGACTGCACCTCCTGAATTTCTCTCTTCAGCCCTTGTGCCCTTCAGCACAGCCATCTACCACCCTCTGTGTCCAAGTCCATGCTCTGCTGACTCAGGCCTGTGTTTCCCAGATGCAGGCAGCAACATAACACAACTTCCCCTGAATCAATCGATACTATTTTCCCAGAGCAGACATAGCTAATTTTCACAGAAATGATCTAACTTCAGTTTTCTTTTCTTCCTGGAATTATGTCTATTCCTTCATCTAAAAAAAAATTTTTTTTAACTTCACAGTAACAAATGGCAACAAAATGACATTAAGTTGAAGTCAAACAGACAGGTTTTCCCAACCAGGTCATGACTTTATCTGGGACTCGCTGATTCCACGCAGAGTCTGCAGACACAAAGGGCAACTTTTAAAATGCTGAGATAGCAAGCTTGGTTCCTAGGATGTCGAAGGAGTTCAGTAAGTGATCTAGCTTCCTTTCCTTATGAATGAAGGTCAAGATAAGAATCTACAGATACTCTGGCTTTCTCAATCCTCTAAATCCAGACGTTGAAAGGCACACTATAGATATACAGAGCATTAGAAACATAAACATGGATTTCCTCCAGCAAGTGACTGGTGTCTGGAAGAACAAAAAGGCCCACACGTTGCTTAATTAACTCATACTTTTCTGGAACTAGATGTCTTCTGGGCCCAGACTTTGGGCTACTCACAGCTTGGAGAAACCAACTGTCAGAGCATCCTAGCTATCTAGATTAGAATGCTAAGGGTCCCTGTTCATGGAATTGGGCTGGCTACTTTCTGAGCACATACGTTTATGATCTAAGATATCTGAGAGCTCTTTCCAGATGGAAGGGCATAAATTTTGGAGCAACAGTGTTCAGGAGAAAGGGAAGACACAGACAAGGAAGAGGGGATGAGCTTAACTGAGGGGAATGCTGCCACAGAGACCTTTCCTCTCAGATTCAGGAAACCTGTCTTAAGCCCAGTGGGGAGGGTAGTTAAGGCCAGAAGCTAAAGGTGTTGTGCTCAAGAAAGGCTGTGAAACTCCAAGAATGAACAGTGCTGGTTTGAGGCTATTGCTCAATATGGATGGTGCACACATGGACATACACAAAATGACTGTGCTGGTATACTTACACTATGTGCATTTTCCATATGTAAGTGATGAAAGTGAAAGCGAAAGTCACTCAGTCGTGTCCAACTCTTGTGACCCCATGGACTGTAGCCCACCAGGCTTCTCTGTCCATGAATTTCCCAGGCAAGAATACTGGAGTGGGTTGCCATTTCCTACTCCAGGGGATCTTTCTGACCCAGGGATCAAACTTGGGTCTCCTGCACTGCAGATATATATTAAGTGATACATCAACAAAAAGGAAAAAGTTAGAGGATATAAATCAAATAGTTAACAGTGTGCCAATGAGCACATGGAGCTGACTGGGAATCAGATAAGAAGAAGCCTACTGGGCTTCCTAGTGAGTTATAGAGCCTGGGACTAAAAACAACTGTGGCTACTCAACAAGCAGGGAGAAGGCTGAGAAAGCAGCTCCTCCTTCAAGGAGGGCACATTCTCTAATGTCATTTTCACTTGTGGCCAAGGAGGACGCTAGTAAAAGAAAACCCTCTTGGAGGGAGAGCCAGAGGCCTGGGAAATTATCTCCTAGAAACAGAAGTGAGGTTCACCCAAGAGTCAGAAGCTGTAGGGATGCCACGGTTGTACCCTCAGCAGCTGCTATGTGCATCTGGATTTCCCCTTCCTGATGAAAGGCATGTATGTCAGTATCTTGATTCTGTTCCACCACTGCCTATTGCGTGGTGGGGAAGGGGGTAGATAATTTTCCCCGGACAAGGGTGGGTAGACCTGTCTCTAGATCAAGAGATGCTAGATCCAGAAATGAGGTAGAGCCTTTCATGAGATCCTGGACTTGGGGTTTGATGTCATCTTGAGTGCATGCGTGCTCAGTTGTGTCTGATTCTTTATAACCCTATGGATTGTAACCTACCAGGTTCTTCTGTCCATGGGATTTCCCAGGCAAGAATACTGAAGTGGGTTGCCACTTCCTCCTCCAGAAGTCTTCTTGATCCAAGGATGGAACCTGTGTTTCTTGCATCACTTGCATTGGCAGGCAGATTCTTTACCAACGGAACCAGTAATTCCCTGAGCTGGGCAATCCACCTTAAAGTGGATGGTGACTACAACCATGAAATTAGAAGACAACTGCTTCTTGGAAGGAAAGCTATGACATACCTAGACAGTGTATTAAAAAGCAAAGTCATTGCTTTGCTGACAAAGATTCATATAGTCAAAGCTATGGTCTTTCCAGAAGTCGTGTACAGATATGAGAGTTGGACCATAAAGAAGGCTGAGTATCAAAGAATTCATGCTTTTGAACTGTGGTGCTGGAGAAGACTCTTGACAGTCCCTTAGACAACAAAGAGATCAAACTAGTCAACCTTGAAAGAAATCAACTCTGAATATTCAATGGAAGGACTGATGTGAAGAGCCGATTCACTGGGAAAGACCCTGATGCTGGGAAAGATTGAGGGCAGGAGGAGAAGGGGGCAAAGAGAGGATGAGATGGTTGGATGGCATCACTGACTCAATGGACATAAACTTGGGTGAACTCCAGGAGATACTGAAGGACAGGGAAGCCTGGCGTGCAGAGTCGGATACGCCTGAGCGACTGAACAACAACAAAAATGAAGAGGTTCCACACCCAGATTTACTTATACTGAGATGTTCTCTTTGCTGGTGAGCTGTTTCTCCCTCTAGTCAAGGTTTATCTCTATACTGACCCTCTAGCTTCCGTGACCAATAACTTACCTCTCCATCTCTACAACATTCCTGCATCAGTTGACTTCCTTTTTACTCTGCACCTTCAAACTCTCTGGTCCTGTCTACAGGGTTGATAGCTTCCTTCCCCTTTGTCTCCTTTTCTGTTTAACCCCTAAATAGTGGTGTTCCCCAATTTCTCCTTTTACCTTAATTCCCACCTTGATCTTTCAGTCTAAGGGCCTACATTTACTATTAAAGCTATAATAGCTATAATTTTTGAGGGTCACTCCCAAATCTGAATCGTTAGTAATACTAATGTGGCCTAAAATGTTGATTTTAAGAAGAGACTGTAATAAAAGCAGACACAAAATCCACATATTGCCAAGTTTTATTTTCTCCTCTGAGCCAAAATGATTTGCTAACTCAGGTACTCAGTAATACAATATTTTAAATTTGCATTTATGGTGTTTTTTTTTTTTTCAAGTTGGAAAACAAAGCACACGTTGTCTCTGGATTTCAGTCTGGCATCACATGCTAGGTTGCATGCAATGCTTTGTGAGCTGCTCTTGAGCAGTTTGGAAATTTGTTAACTGACTTATGCTCAGTATAAATAAGATAGAATTTTCTAAATTATTGAAGTACAAATGGTTTCTCCAAAAGTGAAGGAGGAGGAGTGGAGGGTGGGGGAAGGGAAGGCAGGGAAGGAGAAATACAGGCACAGAGGGGTTTTGGTAACAATGGGCATCACAGAGTGAATGGGTGCTAAGGCAGCATTTTATTAGTCAGTTTACTCCAGAGTCATTAGTAGTTACACAGAAACTGGACAATATGTCACAAAATGCTATAAATATTCTACATTTTACATAGCATATGTGATCAGTAAATCCATAATAACTCCATTTGATGTCTGATAGTACATTATCATGTGCTTTGGATGCTTAAAAGATTTTTGGAACTACTTTAGAGAGCTGAGAGGAGCACTGAGGAAATGGTCACAGAAAGCATTTCCCCCACCACAATTAAGTGTGGCCCAGGAGGGACTTCCCTGGTGTTCTGGTGGCTAAGACTCCCGGCTCCCAAAGCAGGGGGCCGTGGGTTCGATCCCTGGTCAGGGAAATAGATCCCACAGGCCACTACTAAGAGTTCACATGCCACAACTAAAGATCCCATGTGCCATCGCAACAAAGATCAAAGATGCCATCGGCTGTACCAAGACCCAGTGCAGCCAAATAAACATAAATATTAATAAAACAAAATGAAAACTGATTTCAAAAAGGAAAAATTGTTTTAAAAAAATAATGGAGTGGCCCAGGAGTCAAAGGAGAGGAAGGGAGCTAGATGCCCTGCCCAGGTCCGCAGTGAAGCTGCAGTCAGTGATCCTCATTACAGTTAGGAAACTCCTCCCTCAGCGCCTTTCCTCAAGGCAAGGAGAGCACAGCCCTGTGCTCCAGCTCATTTCCATCTCCTCTGAGTAAACAGAAACCCATCTTCCAAACGGCATCTCCTGCAACAACAGTAGCAGCAGGTGCTGCTCAGAAGCACAACCAGGGCATGAAAGCATCTACAAACCTGCAGGGTGCTTCTGCGCAGACACCTAGCAATGCTTTTTCTGACGACAGAGTCCCCAGGCCCCTTAGATCAACTGGGGGATGTACCTCAACATGCCAGGTCACCTCAATGACACTAAAGAGCCTCAAAACGTCATCCTACTTAGAGAACATGGGGATTTCCAGAGTTGATACAAGATGGCAAGCTCTGATTCAGCCAGAAGGGTCACCTTTCCTTGAACATCTTCTGCTTGCAGCAGATGCTGATTTTTGTGGCTGTCTTAACACAAGCAGAAGCAGCAATTTCCTTTTCATCTTTTTTTCCCCCACCTTGGGAGCTATGTGAGAGGAAAGGCTTTGCCAGGAAACTCTCTCCGAAGAACATCAAGGGCAAACAGGTCCTCCATCAGAACACAGCACTTGTCTTTCCCACGGAGACAGGTGGATGCTCTGAAAGTCCCTGGCAGTGGCCCTCTGCACTTCCATTCATGGGCAACAGGGTCAGGTGTTTTTGTGGCAAACTGCCAGCTCAAGGCCCAAATTAATTAAAGTGCTCTTCTAGCCAGGGATATCGGCCATTTTGACACCTCAGTGGGAGACGGAAGCTCATGAAGGTTTAGCTTTGGAAAAGCAGCTCTGCTTTTATCACATTTGATCTCCCCAGTGGGAAAAGCCAAGGGCCCAGAGTGGCTATAATCATGTTAAGTGCCAGTTTCCGTTGCCAAAAAAACAGTACACTCTTTTCTTTATCCTTCTCTTGGGGAAAACTCCCACAGAGTCATTTTCTGGGTCCTCTGCTTATCTTGCAGTTCCACACCAGCAGTACCATTTTTTTTTCCCTCAACACATCTAGGCAGTTCCACGAGCCTTCATGGGCTGCGGTTTTAAAGATCATTAAATTTAGGCTCAACCCCAGAGCAGGGTAGAGTATGAGATCTCCCAACACAATATTTAAAGTGCTAGCCACTTTACATTGGAGAATCAGCCCATTCATTTCAGGGGGCAGACATGTGTTTGAGAAGACCAGTCTCCAGCTCCTGACGCAGGACATGACTCAGGAGTCTCTGCTTTGATAAAAGGCGGAGCTGTTCTAGAGATGATCTCTGATCGCTTCCAGCTCTAAAACTCTATGGCCATCCCTTGCTATGACTAAGGATGGTGGTGGTGGTGGTGGTGGTGGTCATGGTTCCAGCAGCTCATTTAACAGGGAATTTTGAGGAGTTATTATGTTCGAGTCTCAGTTCCCATGCATGCATAAAGCAGATCCAACTCTCCCTGTCATCTTGGAATTGATTCTCTTGTCAGGAGACATGTAATAAGCAATACAGGAAAAAATGAACTACACAGAATCTTAGAATGTGAAGTGAAAACACAGGCAGCTTGGAGATTCTTGGCACAGGAGCAGACTGCAATTTTGAATCGGGTGGTCACTGAGAAGGTGGGATACGCTGGTAAGCTGAATCATTGTTGACACAGGGAAGGAGCTGAGTCCACCCTCCCCAACCCCTCTCCTCCAGACCCCTTTCTCTCACTGTCCAGCAAAGAAGGCCCTCTTAGCACTCATGGGCAATGCTTGGTCCTGGATTCCAGGCACTCTCCTTTCAGCAATTATTGCCCAGCTTTGGGGTTTTATTCTTGCATTCTCTCATTCCCACTCTGCTGAGAGGCAGTATTGGTACACAGACTCTGGAGACCAACTTCTGGGACTGGAGTCCAGCCCTTCCACCCATGAGCTCTGCAACTTTGCCAAGTCACTCAAACGCTCTGTGCCTCATCTGTGTCATGTATAACATGAGACAAATAATGGTATCGATTTCTAGAATAGATGAAAGGACTGAATAGGTGGATCCACATAAAATTCTTGGAGCAGTGTCTCCGGGCTGGCTCTGGACCTCACAAAGCAGCCACCACACTGGCTCCTTACCCGAGGGCCTTGTCCTCATCCTCACTTCAGCTGTCTTATTTAGCAGTGGGCGTGAGCAATGGCTTCAGAAGATTACAGCCATCCTCAAAGTACGGAATTAAAATAATGAAGGAAAACAATCCGCATGGGGGGAGTGGGAGGGGACGGATTATTTGGCCTGTACAGATCCTTTATGAAAACAAAGGCGAAGCGCAGAGCTAAGCTGCTAAATCAGAGGTTGCAATTAGCTTGATTGCAGACTGACTTGGTCCCATTTTGAGCAACAATAGCGAGAGTGATCATTCTTAATTGAGGCAAATTAAGTATTCTGACGACTTCACTTTTCTAAAAAGAGCTGTAAGCCAGTAGAGAGATCCAATTTACACGAATTCTGGGCCATTCTTCTTATGGAGTCATCTTTTAATTTTTTTTTTCCGCCTTCTTTTCGCATCTAGCACACTGTGCTGTGGACTCAGAAAATAAGATAAATCTCTCTAGGAAAGCTCATCTTTCAGAGCATATTATATAAAATTAAATGTGTTTATGTGTGTGCAGGCATACAAGTCTATTTAACTATGCCAAATCCTGATTATGTAACAGTCTGGAAAATCCAAAAACAGAAAGAAGGAGAAAGAGAGAAGGCTGCCATGGTGCCCTTGAGACTCAGCAATATCACAGCCCAAAAGGAAATCATCTAGAATCACAAGGGAAACAGAATTCACAGCCAGAAGTTCACCAATATATCTTTGTGCTAAGTCGCTTCACTTGTGTTCAACTCTACACGACCCCAAGGACCATAGCCTGCCAGGCTTCTCTGTCCCTGGGATTTTCCAGGAAAGAATGCTAGCATAGGTTGCCATTCTCTTCTCCAGAGGATCTTCCCAACTAAGGGATCGAACCCAGGTCTCCTGCATTGTAGGCAGATGCTTTACCATCTAAGCCACTAGGGAATAATATGTTTAGTACTTGACAAAGAAAGTAGGAGATCGAGTTAGTGATTGTAGAGCTGAATGGAGTAGTTTTTTTGTGATCTTTAACCCCTCCCACACAAAAATGCATATATATATATATATATGCATTTGGCCCAGTGTAGATGGGCGTACAACTTTTTTCTTCATTGAAAGGAGGCACATCAATGAATGATGGGTTTGGATTGGTGACTATGAAAAAGTGTTATGGAAATGTTGGACTTCCTTGCTTTTGGTGTAGCAGCCATAGAGATAAATGAAGAACGTAAATAATGGTGATTCCTCTATAATATTATCATTTTATATCTCTGGATTATATACCCACATAAATAATAAAACAATTCTTATATGCCCTTTTGCAAGTATAATTTGCAAAATTAGTTAGCATCCCTTTATTTCTGCCACCTCCATTAAACAATCTTGGCAGTCCAGAACTACTATGACAAAAATGCACTTATTTTTTTGGTGGCTTAAAATAGATTTTTTCAGCTGTAGGTATGTGTGGTGGGGGAAAGGGTTGCTGCTAATTGTCACTGTTTCAAATATATCCTACAATGTATATTACATGAGCAGTTAGGCATGAACCACATTCCTTGGAGAAGGAAATGGCAACCCACTCCAGTACTCTTGCCAGGAGAATCCCATGGACGGAGGAGCTTGGTGGGCTACAGTCCACGGGTCGCAAAGAGTCGGATATGACTGAGCGATTTCACTTTCACTTTAGGCACGAACCACAGACTTCTAAGGTGGTACTCTTGAAAATTGTTCAAATGCAGATGCAGAGCGATAATAATAGCTCAAAGGGGATTAAAGCAATGTATTTCGTGACACTTGCCCTTAACTACCTTCCTTCCTATTAGCAATGTTTCTGTTTAAGACAATAACTATGGACCTGAATGTGCTGTTGATTCTGAAATGACGATTACAATTACAGCAGCTTCTGGGAGAGAATTATGGGGTGCCCATCACTTCATGGGAAATAGATGGGGAAACAGTGTCAGACTTTATTTTGGGGGGCTCCAAAATCACTGCAAATGGTGACTGCAGCCATGAAATTAAAAGATGCCTACTCCTTGGAAGAAAAGTTATGACCAACCTAGATAGCATATTCAAAAGCAGAGACATTACTTTGCCGACTAAGGTCCATCTAGTCAAGGCTATGGTTTTTCCAGTGGTCATGTATGGATGTGAGAATTGGACTGTGAAGAAAGCTGAGCACCGAAGAATTGATGCTTTTGAACTGTGGTATTGGAGAAGACTCTTGAGGGTCCCTTGGACTGCAAGGAGATCCAACCAGTCCATTCTAAAGAAGATCAGTCCTGGGTGTTCTTTGGAAAGACTAATGCTAAAGCTGAAACTCCAGTACTTTGGCCACCTCGTGGAAGAGTTGACTCATTGGAAAAGACTCTGATGCTGGGAGGGCTTGTGGGCAAGAGCAGAAGGGGACGACAGAGGATGAGATGGCTGGATGGCATCACCAACTTGATGGACATGAGTCTGGGTAAACTCTGGGAGTTGGTGATGGACAAGGAGGCATGGCGTGCTGCGATTCATGGGGTTGCACAGAGTCAGACACGCCTGAGTAACTGAACTGAACTGAACTGGCATCACCAATGCTGTCCAGAGCAGCAAGGCCTCATTCATGAAAATGCCCATGTCCCAAAAGGTATATCTTAATGGCACTGATGAGATTCTGTGGCCAAATTTAAAAAACAATTATATCATTAAACTGTCAACCTATCACTACATTTTATTTGCTGCAAATTATAACTTATCGAAAAAATGATTATAATGTATTCCTTGATTGTTTTGCTTAAGGTAGGACATATACAAAAATAGGCAATGAATTTCTTCTGGTCCTAAGACTATTTTCCACAACCAGTTCCAATCTTGTAAATTAGGACTGCTTGGTTTGACCTTGGGTATATGTGAAAATATATGGTATATTTGAAAATGTTGCAATCATATGGAAAAGAATGAAAAATTTCTAGGCCAAGGCTATAAAATCATTATGAAGGAATCACCGATATTCAGTCTCTTAAATTACATCCATGGATGTTATGCTGAAAGCAAGGAAGTCCAACATTTCCACAGCACTTTTTCATAGTCACCAACCCAAACCCTCCATCCATCGAAATGCCTCCTTTTGATAAGAAAAAAGCCATAAGCCCATCTATTAAAAAGTAGATTCTTTCTCTTAAATTCTTTTCCATTTCAAGCCTTCCATGGCTTTTGGAAGAAAAATACCAAGCCAAACTTATGAATTAACCACCAGTATTAAATGTCTTCTATGTTGGACATGACTGAGCGACTTCACTTTCACTTTTCACTTTCATGCATTGGAGAAGGAAATGGCAACCCACTCCAGTGTTCTTGCCTGGAGAATCCCAGGGACAGAGAAGCCTGGTGGGCTGCCGTCTATGGGGTTGCAGAGAGTCGGACACGACTGATGCGACTTAGCAGCAGCAGCAGCATGAACTCAAACTTCCGTCCAGTGCTAGAAGATATAAAAAAGCATATTCATTGCACAATTAGAAAGATTTTATGTTTCATTTATTAAGAAATGCCTTCTTCTACAAAACTGGAACCCCAACAATATTGAACTTGAGTGCACTCTAGTTATTAAGAATTAGAGTAAATAAGAATTAGAGACCCACATGAGAGTATTTCTCTAGTGCAATTACTATTAATGTTCTTTCCAAATGTTGACATTAGCCCAAGTCTTTTGAGTACTTCCCTTGATATTTTTGGTATTTCTGAGCAAAAAGATACAGGAGGACGCAGAGTATCAAAGTTCAAATTATTCTCTGCAAGCACAGGGGTGGAATAATAATGAACATCTCTTACTGAGAGGCTGTTCAAAGAATTTTATGTGGATCCACCTGTTCAATCCTCACAACAATTCTGGGGGTTGATACCATCATTTGTCTCATTTCATACATGACATAAGTGAGGCACAGAGAGGCTGAGTGACTTGGGCAAAGTTGCAAAGCTCCTGGGTACTGGAGCTGGGATTCAAGTCACAGGCATTGGTCTCCAGAGTCTGTGCTCTTAACCCTGCACCATACTGCCTCCCAGGAGAGTGGAGATGGGAAAAATGCAAGAATAAAAACCAAAAACCGGGCAATAATTGCAGAAAGGAGAGGGCCCAGAATCCAGAACCACGCATCCTTACCCCAAATACTGCAAATGAGCACTAAGAGCCCATTCTTGGCTAAGCGAGTGAGACGTGGAGCGACTGGGTGGAGGGGCACTGGCTGCAATACTGCCCCTGTGTTCAAAGCATTACAACTTTCCTTCCTAAAAGTTAGTGATCTGTATTGGCACATATGAAAAAAGGGATGGAACTTTGCAAATACATCTTTCATCCTTTATCCAGCAGACAGTCGTATAGCAAGTCAGCAAAAACAGCACTCTGCCAACGATGAACCTTCATAGCTTCCCAAAAAATCTATTTAGAAAGTAAACAGCATTTAAATTTACTTGAAATGATACCCTTCACTGTAACTGCTCCAGAACATGGAATTCTGCCTTTCTCAGGGGGGAACTGAAAATTTTCCTCGATGCTGACAGGGTTGATTTCATCTCTGTGCCCTTTCTCAGGCCACGGGAAGAAGCCACGGTGACCTGCCAGCCTGGAAATTCTGCCAAGAGGCCAGGAGTCATGGGAATCTGCCCAGCCTGCTTTGTGGAGGTCAGCAAACGCCGTCTAGACACTAAGTCTTGGTCTTTAAAAGAGGAAGCCAGATATAATACAGTCTCAAAGGCTGAGGAACCAACTCTAAGTAAATATCTTAACCACCGATATTACTATATTGGGCTGTGTTTACACAGAGACCCATTCATCAACACGGATGAAAACTTCCAAAAGCCTGTTACATTGTCTATTTTAATCACTGCTTCCTGAAGGAAAATTACCTTGTCTATGTGAGTGAAGCATTGTCTATGTCTATTAAAAGTAAAACCTTTATCCAGTGGGCTAAGTGATGACATAAGCATGTGCTCTGCATATTCATATGTCATTGATAATGGTGGAGCGACAAGTCAGAGCCAGTGGTTGGGTGGAAGGGATGCAGTCAACATAGCCACAAATATCCCCACAAATTACTACCATCAACAAATAGATTTCCTTTAGGTTTCCACATAGTCCCTAAACCAATACCTTTTAATATGATAAGGATTCATTTCCAAAATGTACTATTTTTTTAAGGTTTTCATGTATATGGGTTGGTATCAGAAGTCCAAGGAGAGAGGGCAGAGTGAGAGAGAAAAATGGAGCCCACTCACCCCCTCAACACATACATAAGGTACAGCTGAATTTTTAAAATAAACTCTCCAACCTGAGAAACCTATTTATACGACTACTATTACATGGTTGGGAGTCTAGGTAACCATATGTAGATGGAATACACAGCAGGATAAGGTAGGGTATCTTAATGTCAAACTGGAAAACCACTGTTTTTCATTTTTAAGTAATTTGTGAAACAGAAATCTCTAACCTTTGACCTCTCCCTCGGATTCATCTTATGCCTGACCTTCACCCCATCCATCACCCTCACCTCTCTGTCACCCCTTGCCTATCTCTGACCTGCGTCCCAGGGGTGGGGGTCAGGGTCAGAGTGAGGAGCCTTGGAGAAGGGATGAAGGCATCTGTTTTATGCGCTGCTTCCAATTAAAATGATGGAAGTTCAATAGTGCTGCTGGGAAAGCGCTGACACATGTGGCTCCATATCTTGCATTGAGAGATGGAAAAGCATCAAGACACAAAATTATAAATACCAGTGAACATAAAACAGGTGGCCAGAGATGTTATGAAGCACATTTGAGGATCGTTCTGTGCTGCCGGCCCACTGAATACACACCCTTCATGTGTCAACACTAGAAAATAGTGTGGCGTGGAGAGGTTTTATCTGTTTATAATTTGTAAAAAATTTAATTGGAGAATAACTGCTTTACAATGTTGTGTTGGTTTCTGCTGTACAACAGTGGGCATCAGCCATAAGTATACAGCTCCTTCCTCTTGAGCCTCCCTCCCACCCCCAACCCCTCTAGGTCCTCAAAGAGGGCTGGGCTGAGTTCCCTGTGTTATAGAGCAACTTCCCGTTAGCGATCTACTTTCCATCCGGTATGTACACGTGTCCATGCTCCTCTCTTGGTTTGCCCCACCCTCTCCTTCCTCTGCTGTGTCCACAAGAGCATCCTCTACCTCTGTGTGTTTTTGCAGTGAATACAAATGAACGCAAATACATTCATCCGGACCATTTTTCTAGAATCCATATACATATGTTAACGATATTTGTTTTTCTCTTTCTGACTTACTTCACTCTGCATAATAGGTTCATCCAGCTCATTTCAATGGATTCAAATGTGTTCCTTTTTATAGCTGGGTAATATTCCATTGTATGTATTGCCACAATTTCTTTACCCATTCATCTGTTGATGGACATCTAGGTTGCTTCCCTGTCCTGGGGACAATAAACAGGGCTGCAGTGAATACTGGAGTACCTGTGGCATTCGGAATTATGGTTTTCTCAGGGTGGTGCAGTGGTAAAGAATCTGCCTGTCAATGCAGGAGATAGAGGTTCGATCCCTAGGTCAGGAAGATCCCCTGCAGCAGGAAATGGTAATCCCCTTCAGTATACTGGCCTGGAAAATTCCATAGACAGAGGAGCCTGGCCATGGGTTGCAAAGAGACAGATACGACTAAGTGGCTGAGCACACACATACACACACATGCATGTACAGAGAGTACATACCCAGTAGCAGGATGGCTGTGTCACATGGGAATTTTATTTGAGAGGCTTTAGAGAGAGAAAATCTGAAGATCTGAATCAGGCCTACCCTATAAGAGTTTATCTTGAGTTTAATATGTGCCCTAGAGCAAGTCATCTCACGTCTCGGCATATTTGTTTTTCTCCTATAACATGTTAGGAATAACAACTGCTTTGCAATAGGAGATACTCAATAAATATTCATGAATAATAAATGAATTTATGCATATTACCTAGAGGTGTTTAAGTTTTCCAAATTACAGCATGAACTGGTCTTTGGCTGAAAAAAAGAATAGGGTTCTTACAACTCTATCAGATGGTGTTTAGGAAGTAAGCTTTAGAATAGTTGCTGTCTTTGCCCAACCTTAGCATGTCAATCACCACTAGCCATCCATTAACATCTTATTTTAATGCAGAAATTACCTTTACAGTGAATATAAAATATTCTTTTCTCAACTCCTGTGAAAAGGAAAAAAATACTTTTTAGAACAAAATAGTCCCATAATAATATTATGCTAACAGACAACCATCTATCATTCCGTCGCTAAGTCGTGTCCAGTTATTTGTGAGCCTGTGGACCGCGTGCAGCACCTCAGGTTTCACTGTCCTTCACTACCATGCATGCAGCAAATTCATTTGGATCTCATGGATCTCATCCAAACTTATTCAATAATTCATTGATTGAGTTCTTACTACCTGTGGGGTATTTTTTTTTTTTTTTTACTACTGCTAACAGAATCAGTCATGGTTCCTCCCTTCCAAGAACTGATAGTTTAGGGGGAAGCTGGACCTAATATAAATAAGTATTTAGAATCCAGCAGCAGAGAAGGTAACAAACATTGAAAGCGATGACTCTAGGGTCAGATAGCTGAACTCACATCCTCACTACAACATCTACTACCGAAGTATCCTCCAGCAGGTTCTTTACCAGTTCACGGTTTTATTACTTACCTGCAAGGGCTGTTATAAAAATTGAAGGAGAAAATCCATGTAAAGTACTTTGCACAGGGCAGCGAACATGGTCAACATTTGACAAGCTGTGTGGTTGTTGTCAGGTTGTACTTGAAGTCAGTACCAAATGCTATGAGCTCAGGAGATAAAGCCACTCATCTTTCTTAGAGAAACCAAGAACAGTCTTTCAAAAATCTTGGAAAAGAAAGGGACAAAGAAAGAGATCTCTCCATGGAAGAGTGAGTTTTCCAAGCTGATAAGAAGGCAGGGGGTATTCTAGCAGTCTGTTCCAGGTCTCCAGACTGCTCAAGTGATGCAGAGTTTGGGGGCTCTTTGGGATAAAAACTGAGATCCCTTAGATTTTTCTTTTAAAAATAGTTTATTGAGGTAAAATTCACATCACATAGCCGTTGTAAAGTGGACAGTTCAGTGGCGTTTAGAACATTTGCAACGTTGTACAACCATTACCTCTACCTGGTACCTGAACACCTCCATCACTGCAGAGCAAAACTTCTTACTTATTAAACAGGTTCTCCTAAGCTGTCCTCTCCTCCAAGTCTTTATACTTAGGTCACTGCTCCCTTTGGAGTTCATTTTGCTCTGTGGTGTGAGTGGGGTCCAACTTCATTCTTCCACATGTGCACATCAGCTGTCTCAGCACCATTTGTTGAAGATGATTTTCTTCTCCACTGATGGACATGATACCCTTGTCAAAAACCAACTGGCCACAGAACTGGGGGGCAGAGTGGAGACTGCCTTGCATTCCCCCTTCCCTGCCTCAGTATTCTGTACAGTGTCAGCTGGTGTCTTACAGAGGACACAGTCTTATCCTGGACTTTATATATCAATACCCCTCAAACTTTTTGTAAACCCTCCTCCTTGTCACTCTCCACACCCTCCCCGGGTGACCTCACCCATTCCCACTCTCTCATTCTCTACGTGTATATTACTCCCATATTCATATCTCCAGCCCAGAAAGCTTTCTGGAATTTTAACACTACATGGCCAGATGCCTGCTGGTCTTCCTTCCCAGGACATCTCACAAATCTAACACATATCAATTTGAATTCATTTAACACAGACCAAGCAATACTCATCTGAACTCACCTGAACTCCACCAACTTCCTCCCTATCCCTGTCTCTCTCTCAGAAAACAGCACTGCCAATCTGCCCATTGCTCTTGTCTGGAATCAGGGAATCATCCTTAGCAACTTCCTCTCCCATGTATCCAAACTATTATTATCTGCTGTTGACTTTATAAACCTCTTGATTCCTACTACTGTTGTTCTGATTCTGGCTATGATCATCTGTTGCCTAAACTATAGCCTCCCTCTTAGACTTCATATCTAAACTCTAGCTGCTTCTGTCATTTAATAGCCAAGAGATTTTAAAATAAAAATCATATCATGTCATACATACCTACCGTCCCTAGCTCAAAGTGCTTTAAAAATTGCTTGTTACCCTTACAATATATCTGAACACTTACTATAGTTTTACATGGCCATTCATGATCAAGTTGCCTTTTATTTCACTGTTTCCCATCTTCTATTTCAAGTTATAATTTCTAGACATTCTGAACATTTTACAGTTCTCTACTTCTCACTTCCAGACTTTCACACTTGCTCTTTTTCTGTCTCCACCTTGTCGTCACACAGCCAAATCCCATTCATTTACTGTGTATGAAAGTCACTTCTTCAGGAAAATTTCCCCCGGCCCCTAGATTAGCTTAGGTTCTCATGGTATATGATCTTAGAACCTCCCAACTTAAAAAAAAATCATATTATCTATCACAATTTGGCCAACACAACACATCATCTATGACAATTTTACTTGTTTAATGACTACCTACTATCACCCTCATGGCTCAGATGGTAAAGCATCTGCCTATAATGCAGGAGACTCAGGTTCGATCCCTGGGTCAGGAAGATCTCCTGGAGAAGGAAATGGCAACCCACTCCAGTACTCTTGCCTGGAAAAACCTATGGAAGAAGGAGCCTGGTAGGCTACAGTCCATAGGGTCAAAAAGAGTTGGACATGACTGAGCAACTTCACTTTCAATGACTACCTACTAGTTCTATGCGGGTGAAGATCAGATGTGACTTGTTCACAGGATATTCCAGTTGACATCCCATAGTAGATGCTCAGTGAACACTTGTGAACACAGATAAATGGATGAAGGAAAGTGAAGTCACAGAGATGAACCATACTCTAATTTGTGTATGATCTAGAACTGGGAGAGGGAGTAATAAGTTGGATAACAGGACTGGGTTTATAAATTATCTTGATTGATCAAATTTTTTTTAATTCAAGAAAATAAACATAATGGCCTGCATCTGTACTAAAAGAATCACTTACATAAATATAAAACAGATTTGTGTTTTAATGCCAGTTCATGTAAAAATGTTTTAAGGGCTCATGCAAATACATTAAGCATCATGTGATCAACAGAAAGATATGGCTTATAAATAAAACTTGTGCCATCTTAGACTGTTAGTAGAATGTTAGTGCTGCGCTCAAGAATGCCTACAGCTTATCATTTCATCACAGATCACATCTTCTATTGTACTTGCCACACACTAAGTTTGTAAACAGAGCTTGTTGAATGAAGAGTGAAAAGCACAATTCTTGACACTGGTTATAAAAACTAGCTCCCCTCCCCACAAAGAAAAGGATAACCTGGTCTAGAAGCCATTACAATAATAACTAATACAATGCTTCTATGTGTTGAGCACTGTTCAGAACACTCTGTGTATGCTAATTCATCCACCATATGAAGTGTGCAACTATTATGCCCATTCTACAGATGGTAAACATGAGGCACAAATAGATTATGTCACCAACCCAAAGTCGCATAAGTAACAAGTAGCAGAGTCAGGTTTTTAAACCAGACAGTGAGCTCCCAGCAGCCAAGCTTTTGGAAATTAATCATTATTAACATCCTATTAGAAATAAATAAGGAAGATAAATAGCCTTGCAGTGGGGTGGGGAGAAGATTCAGAAGACAGCATATTAGCTGGCTTCATACTTAATCACTAGACAAAAGGAGGCAGATACTGGTTCTGTAATACTTCGTCTCTAGTGACAGGTAGAGTCATTAAGTACACCGTCAGTAGAACATTCAAGTGGAGGCTAGAGGCCCACCAACCTCGTTATCATTATCTATATATCATATTGATGGCAGTCCAATCTGGAAAAAGCAGGCGACTAGGGAACCCCTGAAGTCCTTTTGAAACCGTGTGATGCAGACTGGGACTTGAATTCACATGCTGGGACTCGAACCCAGCCTAAACCCAGTTAGGATTTGAACCCACAGTCTTTTAAGTGAGATCGCACCTGTGGCTCAGAGGTTACAGTGTCTGCCTGGAATGCAGGAGACCAGGGTTCGATCGCTGGGTCAGGAAGATCCCCTGGAGAAGGAAATGGCAACCCACTCTAGTACTCTTGCCTGGAGAATCCCATGGAGGGAAGAACCTGGTGGGCTACAGTCCATGGCGTCGCAAAGAGTCGGACACGACTGAGCGACTTCACTTTCTTTCACTTTCACACCTGCTGTCAGGACTTAATGAAGCTCAGGTTCTTGATGTCTCACCACAGAAAGAATTCAGTGACAGACAAAGTGATAGAGGTAAGAAGTAGATTTACTTAGAGAGAAACACACTGCACAGAGTTTGGGCCATCTCTTGAAGGTGAGAGGTCTGGGAGTATGAGGTTGTCAAGTTTTTAGAGGGGTGGGTAATTTCAGAGGCTAAAGAGTGGGAGGAATATTCCAGCTTTGGGGGGGGGAAGTGAAAGTGAAGTCGCCCAGTTGTGTCCAACTCTTTGTGATCCCGTGGACTGTAGCCTGGTAGGCTTCTCTGTCCATGGAATTCTCCAGGCAAGAATATTGGAGTGGGTTACCATCTCCTTCTCCAGGGGATCTTCCCCCGACTTAGGGATCAAACCTGGGTCTCCCATATTGGAGGCAGATGCTTTAACCTCTGAGCCACCAGGGAAGCCCCTATTTTGGGGAAGGGGTGGGGATTTCTAGTGCAAGTCGGCTCATCTGCCATCTTGGATCTAGTTAGTTCTAATCAACTTAGGTCAAGTCCTCGGGCTACGTCATTCTTTTAAAGGTTGTGCCCCTGTCCCCTTTCCTCTTATTTTGTTTTCTAAGCTTTATAATTTTAAGAATTCCACATGGACTTCACTTTCAGGGAGCCCAAAACCAGACAAACACTGCAGAACCCAATTAAGATGGCAACTTAATACACAATAAAAAATTTGATCAAGGTAATGAAATGGATAGCACTCAGAATGGTGGGCCACCATGCCACCTTTAAAGATGAGGACCCCTGTACCTATTTCCATATCAAGCAAATTCAGAAACGGAAACAACCCAGCAAATAATGTCATGGTATAAAATGCCCAGAAATGCCAAAAAACTAATATACAAGGCACAGGTCAACTCTTTATGCACCTGGTTTGCCGTATCAATAGATAGTGTCAAAGTATTCATTTGAGTTTTCAGACTGTGAAATCACTTCTTTCCCCTCAAGAAGGACAAGATCTAGTTAAACCTGAGATTAAAGAGGCGGATAAAAGTGCCCCCTGCACTGCAGAGGCCAGGAATTAGACACGCTGCTACTCCAGCAGGCAGTCCTCAGACATGATCCATTACAAGACGGCTTCCATCAGATGCCAGCGAGGCTAATCCTTTTGCAAAGCCTGACAGCTTCTCAAACTCGACTGTGGTGAATCCAAACCAGATTTTTATGCTATAAGTTCAGCTTTCCAAATACAAAATCATTTTTATTTTGTATTGGGTTTAGGTTTATTATGTTTAAATTTGCAAACAAAGATAGAGATGCCTGCCGTGCAGCTTGCCCTGAACTCCCTTGACGCTCATCTTACAGAATAAAATATCAGATAATAGCGAGATAGAAATAGATGGAACCAGAGCTTCTGTATAAGAAACCACTGTCAAATGATAACAGCGTCCTCCACATCCTTAAAGAGAACCATTCAAATTTCCATCTCTGAGGAAAAAGGACAATGTCACAATGTCAGCAGAGCATTTTCATTGATCCCATAGCTTTTCAACTGAATGTCATCAATTCTAAAGTCGCTTGTTACTCTGACTGCGGGTTGGAATTCCTGCAGGCTGACTTACCTTTTTGCAGTCAGATAAGGACTTCTCATTGGCCAATGTGCTGAAGATGGTGGTCTGTAAAACAAGAAGGTGGGAGACCCATTAGAACTAGCAAAGTGTAATGACATTGACCCTGGCCTGTGCATCTCCCATGCAAGGTGGGAACCATCTCTCATGACCCCAATGATGTCTCTGGACTTTATTTTTAATATTTATTTATTTATTTTGACTGCCCCGTGTCTTAGCTGCAGCATGTGAACCCTTAGTTGCAGCATGCAAGATCTCGTTCCTTGATCAGGTATCGAACCTGGGTCCCCTGCATTGGGAGCTTGGAGTTTTAGCCACTGGACCACCAGGGAAGTTCCTGATTTCTTTGGATTATAAAAAGTGCCTGTCTTTCACCAGTCCCACTTTCCACCCCCTCCAAGTCAGAACATTCACTGTGGGCCAACAATGATCTAGTAAGGATAAAGACTCTTATTTACTTCATTTCACAAATAAAGGACTACAGCACCATTAGATTAATTGTCGTACCTTAGAAATAGATCAGGAATGAAAGCCAATCAGTGTTACTCTAGTACTCACCTTCTCAACCACGCACGGGACTCTCTCTTTTGAAGAGACATGCAAATCGTCAAATGCCAATATCTTTCAAACGACACCTTGAAGAACCTGAGTGATGGAGCGGAGCTTCTCTCCATCCACAAGCAGTATGAGCCTGCACAGTAGTATCGGACTTGCCATCTCATCTCCTCTCTTTAGCCCACTTCTTCACTTGATTGGCTTTTTATTTAGTTGTGTGGATATTTTCTTGGCCTCGTGAGCCACTAAAAAGGCACTTTGGTTTATTCAAGGCCAGTTGGGATTTATATGCAAGTTTGTTCCTTCTGGACTATCCTATGAAGAGTTTAATGGGCCTAATGGTAATAATTTTTTCAGTAAAGTTTTCCACTTTTTAATTAATTATAAAACTAAAATGGCTCAGCAGGTAAATCCACATGCAATGTAGAAAATACAAGAGATGCGGGTTTCATCCCTCGGTGGGGAAGATCCCCTGGAGAAGGAAATGGCAACCCACTCCAGTATTCTTGCCTGGAAAATCCTATGGTCAGAGGAGTCTGGCAGGCTACAGTCCACAGGGTCACAAAATAGTCTAACGCAACCGAGTATGGCACAGTAACATACATTCTTAATGAATCAATCCCCTTTCTAACATGTCCTTCGGAGGTAACCAAGGATATTAATACCAAGGTACACATATTAATTATATACATTATATTACATATGCACACAGAGAAGTTTCTTTCTTTCTTGAGATCATACCATCCTACTAGGACATTATCAACATCTTTCCAGTCAGTTCATGGAGAGGCACTCGTTCCTCTTAATGGCTGTATAACACACATAATATGGATTTATCATACTTTATGTATGCTTTCCTTTACACACAGAGATTTGATGGTTTCCAAGGCTCTGATTATTAAAAAAAATAACATCATTCCTGCATATAAAAGAAATCATACTCTTTATACGACTGAGTGACTTCACTTTCACGCATTGGAGAAGGAAATGGCACCCCACTCCAGTGTTCTTGCCTGGAGAATCCCAGGGACGGGGGAGCCTGGTGGGCTGCCGTCTATGGGGTCGCACAGAGTCAGACATGACTGAAGTGACTTAGCAGCAGCAGCAGGACTTTATTCTTTTGTTGTTGCTTTGCGATAAATATTCTTGGGTATATATATGTAATATATGTATAAATATGTAGGCTGGCTTAAAACTCAGCATTCAAAAAATGAAGATCATGGCATCAGGTCCATCACGAATCAGGTCCATCACTTCATGACTAATAGATGGAGAAAAAGTGGAAACAGCGGCAGATTTTATTTTCTTAGGCTCCAAAATCATTGCACACAGTGACCGCAGCCATGAAATTAAAAGATGCTTGCTCCTTGGAAGAAAAGCTATGACAAACCTGGACAGTGTATTAAACAGCAGAGATAGCACTTTGCTGACAAAGATCCAAATAGTCAAAGCTATGATTTTTCCAGTAGTCATGTAGAGATGTGAGAGTTGGACCATAAAGAATGCTGAACACCAAAGAATTGATGCTTTCAAACTGTGGTGCTGAAAGACTCTTCAGAGACCCTTGGACTGTAAGGAGATTAAACCAGTCAATCCTAAAGGAAATCAACCCTGAATATTCACTGGAAGGACTGATGCTGAAGTTGAAGCTCCAATACTTTGGCCACCTGATGCAAAGAGCCAAATCATTGGAAAAGACCCTGATGCTGGGAAAAATTGAGGGCAGGAGGAGTAGGGGACAACAGAGTATAAGATGGTTGGGTGACATCAGGACTCAGTAGACATGAGTTTGAGCAAACTCCAGGAGATGGAGGACAGGGAAGCCCGGCATGCTGAAGTCCAGGGGGTCGCAAAGAGTCAGACGTGACTTAGTGAATGAACAGCAGTATGCATACATACGTATGTATTACATCGATGTATGTATGTGTATTTCGTGTGTGAGTATATATATATGTGTATATATGTATATATATGCACACTGATAGTTTTATTTTGGTTGAATAGAACTAAAAATCTGAAAGAAATGTATATAAAGACTTTGGTATGGCTCAAAGATCTAATGTGTATAAACTTTCTCTCACTCTTTCTCCATATAACATAAAAATATTTATCAACTCAGCTAGGGTTTTGATATGTTCTAGGACAAGAATTAGAAAAAGTTAAGAATCTGAGACAGCATGTATTCTGTCCCCAAATAATATGCAGTATTAAAGGACAGAAAACACAGACATAGATAAACATACAAAGAAGGATCTTTAATGAAGACAAATTAAGTTCAAGGTCTAGGTGGGCATGATCTTTACATGTGGATTGCTGGTAGACTTTATGTGTGTTTTAATTTTGTTTGGGAAGGAAGGGATACAGGTTATTCAGAAAGTTTGAACTGAAAGGGGAAAACGGAAAAGGGGAAAGATTTTGGTGGCAGAAAAAAAAAAAGAGAGAGAGAGAGAGAAAGCCAAAATCAAGATTGGACCACTAAGGAGAGAAAGCACAGCCAAAGTAGCAGACAGCTGGCACGTATAACAATGAAGCACCCTCTTCAATCTTTCCACCAAATGCCTTCTTCATGATCCTTCTTCATCTTTACACACCTGTACACTGAGCACTATACCACGAGAGAGATCTTGATGTTCACTCTCAGATTTCTGCTTCAGGGAGCGAAGAGCCAACAAGACGTGGTCATCACTATAGCCCCATTACCTAGCCCAGTGCCTGGCAGAGGAAAGGTATCCACTAAATATGCACCAGATGAAAAAATGCCAAAAAAAAAAAAAGACTGCAGTCTTATCTCAAAACATTATTTTGGAAGCAGATTAACTCATGTGTCAGAGAGCTACAAAGTGAAGCCAAAGGACAGACACAAAAGCCTCTGAACTGTAGTAAAATAACACTTTTCTCTCTGTTTAGCATATATCCACGTTCTCATCCACATGGTTTGGTTAAATCAGTTTTTCAGTGCTGGGTCTATGAACACTTTGGACTGGATAATCTGTTATCATGGGATGTATGTGCTGTACAGAGCACTGAAGAAAAGCTGCCAGCATCCCTGGCCTCTACCCACCAGATGCCAGCAGCACAGCCTAGATCGGCCATAAAAACCAAAAACGTGCCCAGGCATTGCCAAGCACCAGGGGGCAGGCAAAATTACCCCCAGTTGAGAACAAAAGGTATAAACTCTAACTGAGCTAGTTTATAGAAATGATCATAATTCTTTGATGAGTCCAACTAAATTTTTTCCAGGAAATGGAAAAGTCTAATCATGGGAATTTCTCTTCCTGTTCCTGATTGCAAGTCTCATTTCCTGTCCTAGGGCTTCCCTGGTGGTTCAGTGGTAAAGAATCTGCCTTCCATGCAGGGGACAAGGGTTCAAGCCCTGGATTGGGAAGATCCCCTGGAGAAGGAAATGGCAAGCCACTCCAGTATTTTTACCTGGAAAATCCCATGGGCAGAGGATCCTGGTGAGCTATAATCTGTGGGGTTGCAAGAGTGTTGGACGTGACTGAGTGACTAAACAACAAATTTTTGTCCTAAATGGAAGTAAATATCTAAGGGAGGCACAAATCCCAGCTACTGAAGACTCCGTGCAGTTGCCAAGTGGGAGCAACTTGAGCAACTCTAATTGCATTTTTAACTAAGCTTAATATATACCATCGGAGAAGGCAATGGCACCCCACTCCAGTACTCTTGCCTGGAAAATCCCATGGGCAGAGGAGCCTGGTAGGCTGCAGTCCATGGGGTCGTGAAGAGTCACACACGACTGAGCGACTTCACTTTCACTTTTCACTTTCATGCATTGGAGAAGGAAATGGCAACCCACTCCAGTGTTCTTGCCTGGAGAATCCCAGGGACGGGGAGCCTGGTAGGCTGCTGTGTATGGGGTCGCACAGAGTTGGACACAACTGAAGCGACTTAGCAGCAGCAGCAGCAACAACATACAGCATTGGAGGGAGTAAATTAAGGGGCATATCTAAGAATGCAGATATTAGTGCTCTGCCCCCAAGGGAAATGATCTTCAAAATTAAACAATACCATTCAACTTTCCAAAACGGTCTCAGGTAACCTGAGAAACATGTTTGGAGGAGAAATGAGAGTCAGAGAAGGGTGAAATTGGCTTCACTAAAAAGAAAAAAAAAATGTGTGTGTGTGTGTGTGTGTGTATATATAGCTCTAAATGTTGCACTTGTAGCAAAGAACCATTTGAAACAAAGCATGAATATACAGTGAAATCTCGGGACATGGAACGAGAGTGGAAGTGATATAGCAAGGGTCAATGAGAGTCCATATCCTTAATTTGGCCATTTTTAAGGAGATTGTGCTTATACGCTTGGTCAGTCTCATTTCATTCCGTTGAAAGACTTTCGCTGGGATTCCAGTTTCCTGATGGCAGCTATTGTGAATGACTTTGGGTGGGCTTTCTAAACCTTCCAATAGCATGTTCACCTTAATTACTGAAAATGAAAGCCTCAAAACATGGTGACTTACCCATGCTGTGACCT
>SJYV01029952.1:156126-169716 GCA_006410875.1 Neotragus pygmaeus
CCCTCCCTACCCCATCCCTCCAGGTTGTCTCAGAGCACCAGCTTTGGGTTCCCTGCATCATACATCAAACTCCCACTGGCTATCTCTTTTACATATGGTAATGTATATATTTCAATGCCATTCTTTCAAATCATCTCACCCTTTCCTTCTCCCACTGTGTCCAAAAGTCTGTTCTTTATATTGGTGTTTCCTTTGCTTCCCTGCACATAAGATCATTGGCACTATCTTTCTAGATTCTGTATTTCAATGCTGTTCGCTCAAATCATCCCACCCTTTCCTTCTTCCACTGTGTCCGAAAGCCTGTTCTTTACATCTGTGTTTCCTCTGCTGCCCTGCACATAAGATCATTGGCACTATCTTTCTAGATTCCATACATATGTGTTAATATATGATATCTATCTTTCTCTTTCTGACTTACTTCACTCTGTATAATAGGTTCTAGGTTCATCCGCCTCATTAGAACTGGTTCAAATGCATTCCTTTTTATATCTGAGTAATATTACATTGGGTATATGTTCATTGCAGCACTATTTGCAATAGCTAGGACATTGAAGCAACCTAAATGTCCATTGGCAGATGAATGGATAAGGAAGTTGTGGTACATATACACTGTGGCTTTTTAGAGCACTGACTTCTAAGACTGTCGGCAGAATGAATAGCATGGGGCGGACAGTATTATACATGGACAGTTGCAACAATTTCCTAAAATGAATCTAGAAAGGTGAGGTCCTACTGTTGTTCATTTACATAGTGATATCTGAAATTTCATTTATAGGAGCTCTGGTTTCAGCAGAAGGCTTTGAATCATAATAGACAGACCCTCAAGGGATGCTAGGGGGTAAGAGTCACCAGAAAGGGGGAAACTGGAAATTTTGAGTCCTATAATCTTGGGCCTGCTACATCTTGGAGAGGATGAATGTATTTATTCTCTTTCCTACAAGCAGATGCTTCTTGTATTTATTAATTTCAAAGCAGATTTTGAGAGAAATGATGACTTATAGCATGAAGATCTCAGATAGTCAATGCTGATGGAAAAGATCACACAGGTAGCAGGTTAAGCTCCCTCAAAAGCAGCCTATGAGGTGGAGATCAGCCTGCAGGAGGCTCGTTAGGGAGAGCTTCAGATTTCCACTTGGAGAAGGGAAGGCAAAGGTGTAGGACTGAGCAGAGGGAGATGCAACGGGTAGATGGGCTGGAGTACAAACTCAACCAAGGTCTCAGCCAACCAAATGGGGAGCTCTGAAACTGGGCTAAACTTGTCCTAAGCTGGGGCAAGGGAAAGGGCCGCCCTGGGAAAGGGGTAAACCCTAGGGATGATGCCTCTTTTCAGCCAAGGGCAATTTCCTGAGAGGGCAGACAGCTGAGGGCACTGTGCATGGAGATCTGTGTGGAGCCTGGCTCTGCTCACTACAGTACACTTTAATTTGACCCAGTTTTGCCAAGGGCTGATACTGGCTATGACAGATGTGCTCTAGTTGAATGTGACCCCTTGTGTTCAGTCGCTCAGTCATGTCTGACTCTTTGCAGTAGCATGGACTGCAGCCCACTAGGCTCCTCTGCCCATGAAATTTTCCAGACAAGAATACCAGGGTGGGGTGCCATTTCCTGCTCCAGAGGATCTCCCTAACCCAGGGATCAAACCCACATCTCTTGCGTCTCCCGCATCAGCAGGCAGATGCTTTACCACTAGCGCCACCTGGGAAGCTCATGTGACCCCTCATTAGAGTTTATACATTTGCTGGTCTTTTATAGTAGAGTTGCTGGAGAAATGAACAAATGTGTCACTTGCTCAGGAATCCAGGCATTTGATACTTGTCTCTTCTTAATAAGAGACAAACATTAACCTTAAGACAGATTGTTGGACTAGAGGTCTTGAATTCTTCATTTTGAAATGAGGAAACCCCTGTTCATTTCCCATTAGGTCATGAGAACCCTGGTTAATTTGGAGAAAAAGAGCTGGATCTTATCAGGCACATTTTTGGAAATCAGTGAGTAGACTGATTACTTCTTTTCTGCAGGACATCTGGCTGAATAATACATTCATCTTTTGATTAACTACAGAGGCAGAAAGGAGAATTTTAAGGGAATTCTCAAAAGCATAAGTGATAAAAATGTCTCTATATTCAACTTTGAGACAGGTATAAATTAAATATTGACATACATATTAAATATATGTATTTATATGTTATACAGTAGTCATGTACAGATGTAAGATTCTGACCATAATGAAGGCTGAGTGCCAGAAATTTGATGCTTTCAAACTGTGGTGTTGGAGAAGATTCTTGAGATTTCCTTGAACTGCAAGGAGATCAAACCAGTCGATTCTAAAGGAAATCAACCCCGAATATTCATTTGGAAGGACTGATGCTGAAGCTAAAGTTCCAATACTTTGGCCACCTGATATGAAGAGCTGACTCATTGGAAAAGACCATGATGCTGGCAAAGATTAAGGACAGGAGGAGAAAGAGGTGACAGAGGATGAGATGGTTGGATGGCATCACTGACTCAATGGTCATGAGTTTGAGTAGACTCCAGGAGATAGTGAAGGATATGAAGGAAGCCTGACATGCTGCAGTCCATGGGGTTGCAAAGAGTTGGATAGGACTAACGCAATGGCACCCCACTCCAGTACTCTTGCTTGGAAAATCCCATGGACGGAGTAGCCTGGAAGGCTGCAGCCCATGGGGTTGCTGAGGATCGGACACAACTGAGCGACTTTACTTTCACTTTTCACTTTCCTGCATTGGAGAAGGAAATGGCAACCCACTCCAGTGTTCTTGCCTGGAGAATCCCAGGGACAGGGGAGCCTGGTGGGCTGCCGTCTATGGAGTCGCACAGAGTCGGACATGACTTAGCAGCAGCAGTGACTGAAACAACAATATTAAACCATGTATATTTTTCTATACATATAACGGTTGATTTAGAAGACTGAGGTGCTTAAACATGTCTTCCTTAAATTATCATTAAGAATCATTCGCAGAAACATTCCAAGGGGCAAAANTAGCAGCAGCAGTGACTGAAACAACAATATTAAACCATGTATATTTTTCTATACATATAACGGTTGATTTAGAAGACTGAGGTGCTTAAACATGTCTTCCTTAAATTATCATTAAGAATCATTCGCAGAAACATTCCAAGGGGCAAAAAGGTCAAAGCAACCCCAGAAGGAAGAGAGGCAAACAACTGAGGCTGGTGAGGCTTTGGCCAGACAGCCTAGACAGAGGAGCAGTGATGGATGGGTTCATGCAGTCCAGCCGGCAAAAAGACTTCTGCGAGGGCAGCTGCCTACCCTGTTCTCACTGGTGGGTGTGTTTTACAAAGTGATTGAGTACTGAAAAGAGACTCCATATGCTCTGGTCTTCTTTTTAAGGGAGAGTTTACCTCTGAGAATTATTACAATGTTGTTTTGTTCCCACTAAATTAGGTTTAGAAATAGATATACTCTGCCTCTACTGAGCCAACTTCTGCCGTGTAACGTCCATAACCAAGATTTATATTTTTAAAACAGCACACAGATGACACTTACTCGGCTAAATTGGAACAAAGTGGGGGGCAAGCAGAGATCATTGCTGAAGTATTGGATTATAAAAACTAAGGAATTCAGAAACCGAATCTCTAAGATAGATGATAATGTTATGAAATTTTATTTCAAGTATCAGTTGCACGCATGTGTCTGTGTATGTGTGTTTCACTCTCAGTATCACTAAACAGAGGCCAGTTAGCTTTGACAAATGGTCAAATGCAGTCAAAAGCTAAGAACCATTTAAAGGAATAACGCTTGCATTAATCATCTCTATCTGATACCTGCAATTTGCACTCCACGGACAACTGGATGATACCTTATTCACTGGCAGATGTCAAGACAAGACCTACTGATAATACTAACAATTTGGAAGTCTCTTACACTTGAATCAATGGGTTCCCAAAATGCATGCTACTTGGATGCTTTCTTAGACATTTAGTTGGCCAATTCTAAGATTTCTAGATAAAGTATGATTTTCCATTTGGTCTCCATGCTTTAGCAGACTAGTATTGATACATGTGCACTTAAAATAGTGGCATCCTCTCCAGGCAAAGTGTGGCATTCACATTTATTTTTAACTTCATAATTATGAAACATATGCAGCAAAAGGAAAAGAATTGTACCCCCAAATAAATGATAAAATTAGTGTTTTCTTGTAGTCCATGAATACTGAAAATTTCAATTAACCAAGTGACAAGCCATTGAATGTGCCAGCAGGATTTATATCCCAGACTAATGACCATCATCTGCATCCTATTTAGCTAATGAAGGCTTGGAACACTTGTGGATAATTAAGGGAAAGCTGATGGGAGGAAAGTCAAACCATGGTAAGATCAAGTCTATTTATGTCTGCATTTAAAACTAAACATACCTAATAGTTCACTCAATCAAAGCATAATGTCTGCTCCTTTGGAATAAGATAGATGCTCATAAGTGAAGCAGGCAGGATCACTTCCCAAACACAAAATTCTGCCCTCATTCATTCATTGTATATGTATTTATTGAACACCTAACATGCACCTCTGCCCTTATGGATCAACCTGACAGCACCATGATTTCCCTAAGGTTTTTCCCACCACTTTCTCTCTTCTGTCTTAATTACCTTTAGAGTTCTGTTTTCAGTATAAAGGAACTACCGTCCGTCTATCTGTCAGGACAGCCACAGCATAGCTGCAATCCAGGGGTACGATGGGAAAGTACGGGATGTGCAGCGGGGTACCTGGCTGTTTCTCTTTTTTAAAGTTTATTTATTTATTTAGGCTGTGCCGGGCCTTTGTTGCTGCACCAGGGCTTTCTCTAGTTGTAGAGCACGGGGGCCACTCTTCATATCGGTGTGAGGGCTTCTCGTTGTGGGGACTCCTCGTCTTTCAGAGCACAGGCTCCAGGGAACACAGACTTCAGCAGTTGCGGCACTTCGGCTCAGTAGTTGAGGCAGCGGGACTTCGTTGCTCTGAGGCATGTGGGATCTTCCTGGACCAGGGATCAAAGCCATGTCCCCTGCACTGGCAGGCAGATTCTTAACCACTAGACCACAAGGGAAATGACTGGCTATTTCTACAACCTGTCAGAGCACTTCAAGATAGGGGCCCCAACTCATCAAGAGGTAGTGGCTCCTTTGAATAAGACAAGAGACTATTAGAGGGAGGAAGACACCTGATGTTGAAGGGTGGCCAGCATACAAACCAAGCTCAGCAGGAGCTATACTGAATTTCACACAGGAGTTTACCAGTCATCTCATTCAACTGTTATTAAGGCACTTAAGTAGAGAGCACTGCTATGGACCTCCAGCATCCCCAACAAGTTTCTGTTTAACCAACAGATAGCTTTAAGGACCTGCATTCGTAGGATCTATGCCAATGTTAAAAATGGCACACCTGTCGGGCAGGCGTGTTCTAGGAAGTCAACGGATGGTGGCAACTCAATCTTAGATGCACACATTTGTCTTTCAGAATCCCTTCCAGGTCTGAAAGAAAAGCCAGGTTAAGAAAAAAAGAGGGGGGGGGCGGTGGTATGTGCTCAGCAGTGGGATTACTGGGTCATATGGTAATTCTGTTTTCATAGAGATACACATACCCCAATGTTCACTGCAGCTCTATTTACAACAGCCAGGACAAGGAAGCAACCTAAATGTCCACTGACAAATGAATGGATGAAGAAGAAGTGGTACATATATGCAATCCCATGGGATTTTCCAGGCAAGAGTACTGAAGTGGGGTGCCATTGCCTTCTCCACGATGGAATATTACTCAGCCATAAAAAAGGGTTGAGACTGGGTCATTTGCAGTGATGTGTTTAAACCCAGAGTCTGTCATATATAGTGAAGTCAGTCAGAAAGAGAAAAACAAATATCATATATTAATGCATACATATATGGAACCTAGAAAAATGGTACTGATGAACCTATTTGCAGGGCAGGAATAGAGACACAAACATAGAGAGCAGACTTGTGGATATGGCAGGTGGAAGGAGAGGGTGAGACAAACTAAGAGACAAGCACTGCTGTGTGTAAACTAAATCGCTAGTGGGAAGCTGCTGCACAGCACGGGGAGCTCAGCTCAGTGCTCTGTGATGACCTAGAGGGCTGCAACAGGGATGCTGGGAGGGAGGTCCAAGAGGCTGTACATATACAGATAGCTGATTCATGCTGTTGTATAGCAGAAACCAACACAACATTGTAAAGCAACTATACTCTGATTTTTTAAAAAATCAGCAAAATCAGAAGCTGCACACATGCAGTTGGGTATAACTCTAAGCCAGTGGATCTCAAACATTAGAGCCAGGAGAATCACCTGGAGTTCTTGTTAAAACACAGACGCTGGGCTCCACCCTTAGGGATTCTGATTCAGGAGGTCTGAGGTGGGGGTCCAAGAATTTGCGTTTCTAAGATAAAGTTCCTGCTCCTGGTCTGGGAACCACACCTTGAGAACCAATAGTCTAAGAAATACCCAAAACAAATTTGTGGCAATGATAACTCTGCCTTTGAAGATCACAGAAAAGAAAACGAATCTCTGACCGGAATTTCCTTAGCATTAATTTTCATCAGGACAATAGTGATACCTTCTGACATTTATACAAAACTTCCCATTTCTAAAGCCCTTTGATGCACGCTGTCTCACTTGAACTTCCAAATATCCCTGTAGAGTACCTGTTTCACTCATTATAGGACACTGAGAAAACAGAGAGGGTAAGCAACTTGCCCCAGTTTTCTTAAGTAGTAAGTGGTCAAGCCAAGATTGGGGTTATTGGCCTTCAGAAGTATTTCTGGGGTAGACTGTGATAGAGGAATTGAACTCTGGGAGCATTAGGGTAAAATGTGAAATTCAGTTAACATTAACAAAGCAAGGTTACTGTAGTCTCGCCATATCAATGTTAGAGGTTCTTTACCAATAAGTCAATATTAATTTCTTCTTACTCCACACCATTTATAAAAGCTGAAGAATCTTGGCATTCATAGTGAATTTAATTTTTAAAAACATCAAAGAAGCTCCTTTAAAAGGCTAAGTAGAACAGAGACTGATACACACACACACACACACACACACACACACACACACACACATACACAAAGTCTGAATACAAAGGTCAGCAGCAACTGTAAACTCCGGGAAGAGGACACCACTGGGAGAAGAGGCATTACTTTTTAGCATCAGTTCCCTCATTCTCTTCCTCCAGGGAGTGGACCTTTGATGTTTCCACCAGGTTAGCATCTTTGGATTTGAGAACCAGTAGGAAGCTCTGAATCACATGTATGGATGTGAGAGTTGGACTATAAAGAAAGCTGAGTATTGTAAAGTAAAATTTAAAAAATAAATAAATAATTTTTTAAAAAAAGAAAGCTGAGTGCCAAAGAATTGATGCTTTTGAACTATGGTGTTGGAGAAGACTCTTGAGAGTCCCTTGGACTGCGAGGAGATCCAACCAGTTCATCCTAAAGGAGATCAGTCCTGATGTTAAAGCTGAAACTCCAATACTTTGGCCACCTGATACAAAGAGCTGACTCATTTGAAAAGACCCTGATGCTGAGGGGCAGGAGGAGAAGGGGACGACAGAAGATGAGATGGTTGGATGGCATCACCGACTCAATGGACATGGGTTTGGGTGAACTCCGGGAGTTGGTGATGGACAGGTAGGCCTGGCATGCTGTGGTTAATGGGGTCGCAAAGAGTCAGATACAACTGAGTGACTGAACTGAAGTGAGGAAGCTCTGAATCTGCAGGGAGCAGAAGGAACTCCATGGTTGATAAACTGCACAGAGATAATACGATCGGATCTGAGGATGTGGTCCACAAACAGTCCCACCAGAATCCCCCACAGAAAGAATGAACCTCCTCCCTTGCTGTGCCCTCATACCCGTAACCCAGGAGGATCTTACAAGCCCAGCAAGATGCTGAGTTCTGGGGCTAGGGGAGAAAATGCTGTCAGAACGTATTTCACACATCTCATGACTATACTTGAATGTAACCCATTAGTGCCAGGAGGAGAGAGAAGAGCGACAAAGAGCCTCAAAGAAGACACAGCACAACACACATACAGGGACAAAAGGCACCGAGTGCCGTCCAGCCTCATCCCACAAAGCCATGACTAAGTTTCCCCAAAAGCCATCAACTTAATATAACTAGGCCAGAGCCCCTCTGTAGGGTCGCTCCACTGTTTTTTCCCAGAACAGAGAATCCATCCTGACATGGTCAGTGCTGAAGGAAAGAGAGACTGAAGGAATAAAGGCAGATGAGGGGCTGAAGGTTTCTGACTTTTAAAAGAACAGTAAGGAAACTCTACAACTCTAAGGATATCAGCATCTGTTATTTTTGAGTCAATAGCCATGCTACATTAAAGAAGACCACATCGATTATTTTGAAAGATTATTGCTCAATATTTGAGAATTTAAAACTAAAGATCCTTTCAAATCTCTACTGTAGCTTACACAAGTCCCTCTGATAGGGCTTATCACAGACAGCTGGTCGTGCACTGCAAGCTCACTGAGGCCAGAAGCCAAAACTCAGTCATTTTTGTNTGGTTGGATGGCATCACCGACTCAATGGACATGGGTTTGGGTGAACTCCGGGAGTTGGTGATGGACAGGTAGGCCTGGCATGCTGTGGTTAATGGGGTCGCAAAGAGTCAGATACAACTGAGTGACTGAACTGAAGTGAGGAAGCTCTGAATCTGCAGGGAGCAGAAGGAACTCCATGGTTGATAAACTGCACAGAGATAATACGATCGGATCTGAGGATGTGGTCCACAAACAGTCCCACCAGAATCCCCCACAGAAAGAATGAACCTCCTCCCTTGCTGTGCCCTCATACCCGTAACCCAGGAGGATCTTACAAGCCCAGCAAGATGCTGAGTTCTGGGGCTAGGGGAGAAAATGCTGTCAGAACGTATTTCACACATCTCATGACTATACTTGAATGTAACCCATTAGTGCCAGGAGGAGAGAGAAGAGCGACAAAGAGCCTCAAAGAAGACACAGCACAACACACATACAGGGACAAAAGGCACCGAGTGCCGTCCAGCCTCATCCCACAAAGCCATGACTAAGTTTCCCCAAAAGCCATCAACTTAATATAACTAGGCCAGAGCCCCTCTGTAGGGTCGCTCCACTGTTTTTTCCCAGAACAGAGAATCCATCCTGACATGGTCAGTGCTGAAGGAAAGAGAGACTGAAGGAATAAAGGCAGATGAGGGGCTGAAGGTTTCTGACTTTTAAAAGAACAGTAAGGAAACTCTACAACTCTAAGGATATCAGCATCTGTTATTTTTGAGTCAATAGCCATGCTACATTAAAGAAGACCACATCGATTATTTTGAAAGATTATTGCTCAATATTTGAGAATTTAAAACTAAAGATCCTTTCAAATCTCTACTGTAGCTTACACAAGTCCCTCTGATAGGGCTTATCACAGACAGCTGGTCGTGCACTGCAAGCTCACTGAGGCCAGAAGCCAAAACTCAGTCATTTTTGTACACTGTACTTTAGCACGGTGACGGGTATAGCGGTGAGGACACTAATGATTGCATAAATGTTTGTTGAATGTCTAGTGAATCAGGGATGCAAGAGGGTGGGGGAAGAAGCAGGAAAGGAGGTACAAAGGGAGGAAGCAGGAAGATCAATGATAATGTGCGAATGATACCCTACATCGGAAAAAGTGCTATGAGTTGTATTGTGTCCCCCAAAAAGAGATGTTGATGTCATGGAAATGACCCTGTTTGGAATTAGGGTCTTTGCAGATGATCCAGGTAAGATGAAGTCATTAGAGGGAGTCCTAATCCAATATAGCAGCTTCCCAGGTGGCTCAGTGGTAAAGACTCTGCCCACCAATGCAGGAGATGCAGGTTCAATCCCTGGGTCAGGAAGATCCCCTGAGAAGGAAATGGCAATCTTCTCCAGTATTCTGCCTGGGAAATCCCATGGACAGAGGAAGCTGGCGGGCTACAGTCCATGGGGTCCTAACAGTCAGACACAACCCAGTGACTAAACAACAACTATCCAATATATCTGGTGTCCTTTCAAAAAGGGAAAATCTGGACACAGACAGTCACAGAGGATGATGAGGTGAGGACATCCACATGGTGATGGAGGCAGAAATTGACTAAACGGACACAGATGCAAGCAAAGGAACCCCAAGGACTGTGAGCCACCACCAGCAGCTAGGAA
The DNA here is from genome assembly GCA_006410875.1 of Neotragus pygmaeus. Taxonomy (NCBI): domain Eukaryota; kingdom Metazoa; phylum Chordata; class Mammalia; order Artiodactyla; family Bovidae; genus Neotragus; species Neotragus pygmaeus. The sequence continues at coordinate 166,308 of SJYV01029952.1, forward strand.
GAGGCAAGGAAGGATTCTACTCAGAGTCTCAGAGGAAGCATAGCTCTGCTAATGCCTCAATTTTGCACTTCTAGCCCCCAGAACTGGGAGACAATAAATGTCTGTTGTTTGAAGCCACCTAATTCATGGGACTTTTTATGTAGCCTTAACAGACTAGTGCAGAGAGACTGTTCCATAGGTTTCTATTTATTGATTGTCTATTACAGTGGTTGACAAACTTTTCCTTTACAAAATATTTTAGGTGGCATGGGCCATAACGTTTCTGTCACAACAACTGAAGTCTGTCATGGTAACCTAACAGTAATCAGACAGTGCCTAAATATATAAATGTGTCTGTGTTCAAACATAAGTTTATTTTTTAAACACTGAAATTTGAATTACCTATGTTATGTGTCATGAAATATTCTTTTTTTGTTATTTTTCTCCATACTATTTAAAAATGTGAAAACTTCTCTAGGCTTGCAGGCTGTACAAAAACAGACAGTGGCCAGATTTGGCCAGCAAGCTATAACTTGTCTACTCCAAGGTACAGATCTAGGAATCAAAAATACCTACCTCCAGTCCTAATTCCACTTATTATTCTCGCAACTTAATTAAATCATTGACTTCCATCTTCAAAGACTATAATACATTTTTCTTCTCCATGTGGAAGTTTACAAGGATGAGATGAAAATCATATACTTTAAAACACTTTGTATACAGTTAACCCTACTGATACTTGGATAGATTTAGCTCTGTCTCACTCTTCAGAAATATTAACACTAAGGTCAGGGTGATGATCAAGTTGACTGTGAGTCATGGAGCCAGGGCAGAATGGAAAAATGACATAAGTCCCTTCAATCACCCACATCTTCAGATGGATCACACAGGAGGAAAAGAAGATGCCTACCACATACAAGGGCGTGGGCAAATGAAGGACTTTCTGGCATAAACAGCATTTCCACTGCAATATAAATCATCTTCTTTGGTCATACTTGACCTGGGGCTAACTGCTGAACCTAGAATTTCTTTTAGGGAATGTTCTCAACCAGGACAGGACTGCTGATGAGAGGCCACAGCTCAGTTCCCTAGATTATCATTCTAAATAAACACTCGTCATCACTAAAGCTCCTTTGGCCATTCTTGAGTCCATTGCTACGGTGCCAACAGCTGACAAAGCCATAAATATTACCCCACACACAGCACTTTGTCACATTCGCCACTGCAAGGAATTGGAACTCTGCCACTGGGCTCCGCGGGGGCTGAACTAGAGCTGACAGCTCCAGATTTTCAGGTCTGGCACAAGGTAAAGCCAACGAGAGCACCACAGAAGAAAGAAAAGAGCTCACAGGAGGAAGTTTCACTTTTCCCACACGACACAGGGCTGCAGACTTCCTTGGGACAGAGTGACTCCTTGAGGAGGCCAGAGCAGACCCTCCACATGGCTAGCACACACGGGTTGCGGTCATAAACAAGGATTTTACTCCAGATTAATTATTCTCATTCTCCTTTGTCCCTAAGACTGTGTATTTCCTTGATGTAGACACAAGTGTGGTCACTAAACTTATTCTCAGCTCCTGACTCATGTTTGAAGTGAACAGGAGAGAATTCACATCTTTTGCCAACTCCTGGTTGCCACCAATATCTGGAGTTTCATCCTCCTTGTTGTGTTCCTCTCCATTCCCATCCACCCTGGCATATCACGGGTGTGTGTGTGTGTGTGTGTGTGTGTGTGTGTGTGTGTGATACGCAGATACGCAGATGACACCACCCTTATGGCAGAAAGCAAAGAGGAAGAGCCTCTGGATGAAAGTGAAATAGGACAGTAAAAAAAATCTGGCNTTGCCTTTCTGGTGTTGAGCTGCTTGTATATTTTTGAGATTCACTCTTTGTCAGTTGCTTCTTTAGGTATTATTTTCTCCAATTCTGATGGCTGTCTTTCACCTTGCTTATTGTTTCTTTCGTTGTGCAGAATTTTAAGTTTACTTAGGTCCCATTGGTTTATTTTTTTTTATTTCCATGACTCTGGGAGGTGGGTCATAGAGGATCCTGCTGTGATTTATGTAAGAGAATGTTTTGCCTGTATTTCCCTCTAGAAATTTTATACTTTCTGGTCTTTCATTTAGAGCTTTAATCCATCTTGGAGATGGGACCAGTGTTATGCCCAAGTGGTGAAATCTCCCAATCACCACCAGGGAGCCGATATCCAATGCAAAAGTAAGAAAGTTTTTATTACCAAGATCGGGCTGGGGCTCCCACTGATACCAAGGCAGCAGCTATAGGGAGGAGCCCTGGGTTTTGGATTACATTGCTTATATAGGGAGTATACATGGGGGGAAAAGTANAGTAAGAAAGTTTTTATTACCAAGATCGGGCTGGGGCTCCCACTGATACCAAGGCAGCAGCTATAGGGAGGAGCCCTGGGTTTTGGATTACATTGCTTATATAGGGAGTATACATGGGGGGAAAAGTATTTCTAGGTAGGGGAATGTCTGATTGGTCACTTTCTTTCGAAGGGTTGTGTGTTGGTTCTTGATTGGTCCCTATTGTCTAGGTAGACCACAAGTTCCTGAGCATTGTCAGGAGATTTTGGCCTGGGGTCTGATTGGCTCGTGGGCGGTGGGGTGAGGTCAGGGGATTTCCAATGGCTTTGGATTTCCAAAGGTTCTTTTCCTAGAACCTTACAAAATGGAGTTTTTCTGTTAACAAAATGGAGTAGCTTAGATTCTTCATTCCCCCCTTCTCTAGGATCCAGGACAGATCCAATCATGGGTCTGGGGTCAGCTTTATATTGTCTCCCACTAAGGGGACCGTTGGCAAGGCCGTATATTGGGATCTGTGCACCATGAGCTGATGCGGCTTTTAATGAAGGCCACCAATTTGTTTAGTAAGCATGGCCTGAAGGTGAGTAGCAGTAACAAGATAATCAGGGGTCCTACCAAGGAAGATATGAGAATTGTGAACCAGGGGGGTGAGTTGAACCAGGATTCAAACCAATTTTGAGACATTTCTTTCTCTTTTTCTCTGACTCAGCCCTTCTCTTATCTTGGAAAGGGACTCCTGACTACCCCTGAGTGATTCACATAAAAACAACATTCTTCCCCTAACGCAGCATGTAGGCCCCCTGAGAGATTTCATACTCAAGATACTTTTTGGGAATTGGGGTTGAGGTCTCTGTCTTCTGTAACTTCTTCCTGCTGTGCATGGGCGTAGGCCTGCCTAGCAGAGCAGAAGTCTCTCTCTACCTGATCTAAGTTGGGGTTTTCCACATCTGAAACCAGCTTCTACCCTTGTAGTAACAGCAATTTAGTTGGCCCCTCTCAGAGATGAAATAGACAAGGGCCAAACAAGAGACCTAACAGGATGGTCATCTCTGGTCCCTGGAAACAGAAGGCAACATTTGGGGTGAGGGTTGCAGGGTTTGTGACCC
>SJYV01029952.1:183518-201096 GCA_006410875.1 Neotragus pygmaeus
TTGGTCATAGCCTTTCCTCCAAGGAGCAAGTGTCTTTTAATTTCATGGCTGCAGTCATGATCTGCAATGATTTTGGAGCCCAAGAAAATAAAGTCTGTCACTGTTTCCACTGTTTCCCCAACTATTTGCCATAAAGTGAAGGACGGATGCCATGATCTTAGTATTCTGAACGTTGAGTTTTAAGCTAACTCATCACTATCCTCTCTCACTTTCATCAAGAGGCTCTTTATTTCTTATTTGCTTTCTACCAGAAGGGTGGTGTCATCTGCATATCTGAGGTTACTGGTATTTCTCCCGGCAATCTTGATTCCAGTGTGGGCTTCATCCAGCCTGGCAATTCGCATGATGTACTCTGCATATAAATTAAATAAGCAGAGTGACAATATACAGCCTTGACGTACTCCTTTTCCTATTTGGAACCAGTTTGTAGTTCCATGTTCAGTTCTAACTGCTACTTCTTGACCTGCATACAGATTTCTCAGGAGGCAGATCAGGTGGTCTGGCATTCCCATCTCTTTCACAGATTTTTACAGCTTGTGATCCACGCAGTTAAAGGCTTTGGCATAGTCAATAAAGCAGAAATAGATGTTTTTCTGGAACTCTCTTGCTTTTTCAGTGATCCAAAGGATATCTGCAACTTGATCTCTGGTTCCTCTGCCTTGTCTAAATCCAGCTTGAACATCGGGAAGTTCATGGTTCACGTACTGGTGATGCCTGGCTTGGAGAATTTTGAACATTGCTTTGCTAGCATGTGAGATGAGGGCAATTGTGCGGTAGTTTGAACATTCTTTGGCATTACCTTTCTTTGGGATTGGCAATCTTTTCCAGACCTGTGGACACTGCTGAGTTTTCCAAATTTTCTGGCATATTGAGTGCAGCACTTTCACAGCAGCATCTTTCAGGATTTAAAACAGCTCAACTGGAATGCCATCACCTCCACTAGTTTTGTTTGTAGTGATGCTTCCTAAGGCCCACTTGATTTCACATTCCAGGATGTCTGGCTCTAGATAAGTGATCACACCATCATGGTTATCTGGGTCATAAAGATTTTTTTGTACAGTTTTTCTATGTATTCTTGCCACCTCTTCTTAATATCTTCTGCTTCTGTTAGGTCCATACAATTTCTGTCCTTTACTGTGCCCATCTTTGCATGAAATGTTCCCTTGGTATCTCTAATTTTCTTGAAGAGATCTCTAGTCTTTCCCAGTCTGTTCTTTTCCTCTATTTCTTTGCATTGATCACTGAGGAAGGCTTTCTTATCTCTCTTATTGCTATCCTTTAGAACTCTGCATTCAAATGAGTATATCATTCTATTTCTCCCTTGCCTTTAGCTTCTCTTGTTTTCTCAGCAATTTGTAAGGCCTCATCAGACAACCATTTTGCCTTTCTTTTTTGGAGGGATGGTCTGATCACTGCCTCCTGTACAATGTCACGGACCTCCGGCCATAGTTCTTCAGGCACTCTGTCTATCAGATCTAATCCTTTGAAGCTATTTGTCATTTCCACTGTATAATCATAAGGGATTTGACTTAGGTCATACCTGCATGGTCTAGTGGTTTTCCCTACTTTCTTCAATTTAAGTCTGAATTTGGCAATAAATCCCCAGAGGCAGGGACTCTGCCTTAATGACAACATATGGTACATAGTGGCACTAGGGGTAAAGAACCTGCCTGCCAGTTCAGGTGACATAAGAAATGTGGGTTCGATCCCTGGGTTAGGAAAATTCCCCTGAAGAAGGAAACAGCAACTTACTCCACTATTCTTGCCTGGATAATTCCATGGGCAGAGGAGCCTGGCAGGCTAAAGTCCACAGAGTCGCAAAGAGTTGGACACAACTGAGTGACTGAGTGCTCACACACACAGGGCACATAGCTGCTGGTCAGTAAATATTTGCAGAAAAAATTGAAGCGATGAGTATTTAAGTAAATAAGCAAAAGCAGTCAAGACATCACATAAGATGAGGATAAAAGATTTTAGGATTGATTTTAGGATTCAGGAAAATAAAGGTTGGCTTCTGTTCCTGTGTGGTACCACATAACTTTCATGACTTTCACATTGGAAGGTTCAAGAATTCCTGATAAAGTGAAAAGTCTCCTGCTAGTCATTTGGCCTTCCTTCCAAGAGCAAACTCTCTACAGAATGGATGGATAGCTCTGAAGAGGTGCAAAAACATTTAATCCAATGGTTTTCATCCAGATAGCATATAATAGAGTCATGTCTGACTCTCTGCGACCCCATGGACTGTGGAGCACTAGGCTGCTCTGTCTATGGGATTCTCCAGGCAAGAATACCAGAGTGGGTAGCCATTTCCTTCTCCAGGGGATCTTCCTGACTCAGGGATTGAACCTGAGTCTTCTGTGTCTCCTGCATTTTGGCCAGATTCTTTACCATCTGAGCCACCAGGGAAGCCCAACAGAGTCATTACCTCCTTTACGAGATGGAAGGTTAAACACATCATTTCAAAATTGCTTCAGCAAATAGTACTTTCTTTAAGCCAAGGAACTTAAAATAATTATAATCAACTCATCTGTTAGTGACCTTGAATTTTTGACTATTATCTCCTGTACATGTTATAATCACATGCCCTCTATTCGAGAAATCCTTTCAAAGTAGAATCACAGATTATTCATCATCATAAGACCGCCAAGTTGCTGATATAAAAGGAATATTTTGATGATAAATCCCTAGACAAATGAATGAAACAGAACTTCTGACAGATTGCTAATGTTTTGTTTTCAGATTTACAAATGAGAACTTGAAATAAAAAGGACTGGAAGTAGAAAACATAAGTGTAGTCTGCAGACAACCAATGCCCTTCAGGACATGAGGTGGGGAATTAGAATGAAATGTGGTTCAGCAATTTCTGAGAGTTTCTGAGAAGTAAAAAGTCAGCCTACCTGGGCCTGTGCAAACACAATGATGATTACGATGTACACTGCTGCCCACCCTCTCCTCCTTCCTGACTGCCAGCGGGTGCCATCTGCCTACAGGAGACCGTCAAAGCAAAGATATGTACAAAAGGAATCTGCCGTTTTCTCGGCCCTGCCCCGTGGAAAGTTAAGCCGGGAGAGACTAAATTCTTCCTACCACGTACATGTGGCACGCAGCCTGCATCTCCAGGGCACTGTGCTCTCTGATGGGAGCCACATTCTGAAAGCTGATAAACCAGCTTTCTGTACATTAGAGACTGGGGGGAAATACTTTAATTCACAGCATTTTGAAAACTATTTCCTAGAGAGGTCTGCCAGGAGACTAAGGGAATCCAAAGGCCCTGAAGTAGCTGCACTAGATCCCACGTGGCTCCTGTCCAGCATCCTTGACTCCCGGAGCCCACAGCCCCACCGAGAAGCTAATTCTCATCTTGGATACATCAAGTCTCACTCCATCCTCTTAACCACAAAGACTGAGTCTGGAATTCATTAAAAAAAAAAAAAAAAAAACATTTCTATGTTGTTTGATTCAACACTGTTAAAGGCTTTCAGAAAACAAGTGTGCATTTTTCAAAGAAGGCTGAGTTCTACGGGCTAAGTCAAAAATGCCTGGTATCAAAGAGACACAGTGTGCCTAAAATAGGGGTCCCCAACCTCCGGGATCTAATGCCTGATGGTCTAAGGTGGAGCTGATGTCATAATAATAGAAATAAAGTGCACAATAAATGTAATAAACTTGAATCATCCTGAAATGATTCCCCCCCCCCCGTCATGGTCCGTGGAAACCAGTCCCTGATGCCAGAAGATTGAGTGCCGCTGTCCTACAATATCTTTGCATACGGCGCAAGTAGTGTGGGCCTCCCTAGTGGCTCAGCAGTAAAGAACCCACCCACCAATGCAGAAGGCATGGGTTCAGTCCCTCAACCATGGGTTGGCAGGATCCCCTGGAGGAGGAAACGGCAATCTATTCCAGTATTCTTGCTGGGAGAATCNTGGCAATTTGATCTCTGGTTCCTCTGCCTTTTCTAAAACCAGCTTAAACATTTGGAAGTTCACAGTTCATCCCAATGCAGGGATCGAACCCTGGTCTTGCACATTGCAGGCAGGTTCTTTACTGTCTGAGCCACTGGGGACTCATTACTGTTATGTATTCCCAAATATCCTCAGAATATAAATGGGTGTCACTGAATAAGCACTGAGCGAGGGCATCAGAGGGCAGACAGACTGAAACCACAATCACGGACAACTAGCCAATCTGATCACATGGATCACAGCCTTGTCTAACTCAATGAAACTAAGCCATGCCGTGTGGGGCCACCCAAGAAGGACAGGTCATGGTGGAGAGGTTTGACAGGATGTGGTCTACTGGACAAGGGAATGGCAAATCACTTCAGTATTCTTGCCTTGAGAACCCCATGAACAGTACGAAAAGGCAAATTTGACTTCACCAGCCATTAATTATCATAGTTTTGTTTTTAAAATATTGATTGACTCTTCTGTGTGCAACAGTGTTCTAGGAACTCAGGGTATAAGCAATGATCATAACAAAGTCCTTGCTCTCACAGAGCTTACATTCTAGTGAAGGAGACAATGAACAAATAACCAGGGAAATGGGTAAATAAACAACCTGCTAAGGGGTGATGATGCAACAGAGAAAAACAAGGCAGAACGAAAGAGAGAAGCACCATGGTGGGGTATTTATGTCACAAGAGATGGTCAGGAAAGGCCTTGGTGAGCTGACACGTGTACAGAAACCTCGAGGAAACAGGATGGAGCCACGTGCGTCTTGGGAGGAGTTCAACACAGAGACAGCAACAAATTCAAAAACTGAGGCTGGAAACAGGAAAGCTAGGGTCCTGAAGTAGGTAAAATACAGAGCAGGAGACGAGATAATGCTTTACGTTGTGCTGCTGTGCTTGTTGTTGTTGTTGTTCAGTCACTAAGTTGTGTCCAACTCTTTGCAACCCTACGGACTACAGCACGCCAGGCCTCCCTGTCCTTCACTATCTCCCAGAGTTTGCCCAGGTTCACAGCCATTGAGTCAGTGGTGCTATCCAACCATGTCATCCTCTGATGCCCTCTTCTCCTTTTGCCTTCAAGTGTTGCTTTGAGTTAAAAATCATGCCAAAACAAAAATAGGAACAAACAATAATAATTTTCTAACTTCTGATGACAATGAACTTCTGACAAGGGGAACATATTATCAGTGGGCTTTAGTTAGAAGCCCTCTCTACTGGAAAAACAGGTAAATCAGTGTTACAAGAGGAAAAGTAATAAGGCCTTTAGCATGAGAATGGTACCTCCAAAAATTTAAATAATTACTGAGGAGCTTTGGAATATGGGAAAGTAGGTCCTTTTGTCATTTGATCAGTGGGATATCACAAATTAGTTTGTCTATCAAAATTATCCCTCCTGAAAGATACACTGACAGGGACTCCCAGGTGTCTCAGTGGTAAAGAATCCACCTGCCAATGCAGGAGACACAGGTTTCAGATCCCCCAGAGGAGGAAATGGCAGCCCACTCCAGGATTCTTGATGGGATAATTCCATGGACGAAGGCGTCTGGTAGGCTACAGTCCATGGAGTCACAAAGATTCAGATGCAACTGAGAGACTGGCACGCACGCATGCAAATGCATATCCCTCCAAACATGCACCTGGAGGATTCTGAACAGAAAGATGCTGCAGAGCCTTTCTGTTTCAATAAACGTGGATGGGTCCCTCAGTGAGCATCCAGATATTCATACTGTTGAGATTACAGTCAAATATGTAGACCCTGGTTCCTGGAATCCATGTTCTCCTGGGAAGATTCAAATGAACACTGAAGCAGGTACATCACAAATCCCAAATGTATGAGAAGCTAGCATGCCCCAATTCTGCATCGTGCTGAAATATTATGCAGGGAATACTCTCTAATAGTAGGAGTGAATCAGGGAGAGGGAAAAGAGCCCAGGGACCCAGGGCACAGCAATAGCAGCAGCCGGCCACAGTTAGAGCAAGCTCCGTGTGCCACTTCCTTCCCATGAATCTGAACCTGTATCCGGGAACCAACCCACCACTGATCAGACATTCTCCATAGCCACTCCTCTCCTCTGCAGGTATACTCATAGACGCTCAAGGATCTCCCAAATTAAGAACCAACAAGCAAATCTTCCTTATATGGTTTCCCATTACAATTAAAATCTAACCTGGATTCTTTTTCATGGTCTACAAAGCTACTCAACCTGACTTGAACCTTGTCCTATCTTCTCCCACAGGCACTTCATTCCACCCACACTGACCTTTCAAGAAGACACCAAGACCATTCTTTCCTCAGGCCCTTTGCAAGAGCTATTCCAACACCCAGTAAAGCTTCCAACAAACTTCCACATGGCTTGTCCCCTTGCTTCATTCACGGCTCTGCTCAAATGTCACCTCTTCAGCGAGGCCTTTTTTGCCTTGTCCATCTAGAATAGCACCCATGGGACTCAGTCATCACCCCCACTCTATCATCTGCATAGCACTGGCCCTACTGACAAGATATCAGATATAGGTTGAGTGTTTGTCTCTCCACTAGCGCGTGGCTGAACGTTGCTCTCTTTGGTTCACGATTGCATCCCTAGGATCCAGAAACACCAGGCACACATTAGGTGCTTAACAAGTATCTCCTGACTGAATGGGTGAATGAATAAACTTAATTCCTTGATATATATTCAAGTAGTTATACTAGTTCTTTGTGTACATTTTATCAAAATAGCGATTGTTGGTATATGTTCATTTTCCAGGCATATGCTTCATGATGAAGTGATACATTTTTCAAGCTAGAAAATGAAGGGAAAAGGATGATACAGATATAAGTGCACAAAACAATGCACTAGAGCAAAGAGGAGGAAACAGAGCAGAAGAATCTCCCCCAGGAATCTGGCAAAGACAGACAATCCTAAACGATGGAAGAAATGAGTAATCTAAGAGGATCACAAAGACGGGCCAGGCACATAAACACCATGGTTACAAAAATGTTCTTGCATAAATGATAACTTAGTTGAAGTAAGTCAGAAAAAGAGAAATATCACATGTTAACACATATATGTGGATTCTAGAAAAATGGTATAGCTGTGTGCGTGTGTGCTAAGTCGCTTCAGCCATGTCCAATTCTGTGTGACCCTATGGACTATAGCCCACCAGGCTCCTCTGTCCATGGGGATACTCCAAGCAAGAATACCGGAGTGGGTTGCTATGTCCTCCTCCAGGGGATCTTCCAGACCCAGGGATTGAGCCCATGTCTCTTGTGTTTCCTGCACTGGCAGGTGGGTTCTTTACCACGTGCACCACCTGGGAAGCCCATTGTATAGATGAGCTTATTTGAAAAACAGAAATAGAGACACAGATACAGAGAACAAATATGAACATGAGGTGGGGGAAGTGAGGGGGCAGGGTTTGGGATGAATTGAAAGATTGGGATGGACATACACACACTACTGATACCATGCACAAAATAGATAACTAATGAAAACCTACTGTGCAGTTCAGGAAACCCTTATTCAGTCCTCTGTGGTGACCTACATGGGAAGGAAATCCAAAACAAGGGTCTATATGTTCATATATGGCTGATTCACTTTGCTGTCCAGTAGATGCCTCTTGAGAAACCTGTATGCAGGTCAGAAAGCAACAGTTAGAACTGGACACGGAACAACAGACTGGTTCCAAATAGGAAAAGGAGTCCGTCAAGGCTGTATTTGTCACCCTGCTTATTTAACTTCCATGAAGAGTACATCATGAGAAACGCTGGGCTGGAAGAAGCACAAGCTGGAATCAAGATTGCCGGGAGAAATGTCAATAACCTCAGATATGCAGATAACACCACCCTTATGGCAAAAACTGAATCGGAACTAAAAAGCCTTGATGAAAGTGAAAGAGGAGAGTGAAAAAGTTGGCTTAAAGCTCAACATTCAGAAAACGAAGATCATGGCATCTGGTCCCATCACTTCATGGGAATAGATGGGGAAACAGTGGAAACAGTGTTAGACTTTATTTTGGGGGGCTCCAAAATCACTGCAGATGGTGACTGCAGCCATGAAATTAAAGGACACTTATTCCTTGGAAGAAAAGTTATGACCAACCTAGATAGCATATTCAAAAGCAGAGACATTACTTTGCCGATTAAGGTCTATCTAGTCAAGGCTATGGTTTTTCCAGTGGTGATGTATGGATTGAGAGTTGGACTGTGAAGAAAGCTGAGCACTGAAGAATTGATGCTTTTGAACTGTGGTGTTGGAGAAGACTCTTGAGTCCCTTTGACTCCAAGGAGATCCAACCAGTCCATTCTAAAGGAGATCAGCCCTGGGTGTTCTTTCGAAGGAATGATGCTAAGGCTGAAACTCCAGTACTTTGGCCACCTCATGTGAAGAGTTGACTCATTGGAAAAGACTCTGATGCTGGGAGGGATTTGGGACAGGAGGAGAAGGGGACGACCGAGGATGAGATGGCTGGATGGCATCACTGACTCGATGGACATGAATTTGAGTGACCTCCCAGAGTTGGTGATGGACAGGGAGGCCTGGCGTGTTGCAATTCATGGGGTCACAAAGAGTTGGACATGACTGAGCAACTGAACTGACTAAACTGAAGATCCTAACACAACATTGTAAAGCATTAAAAAAATAAAGTGTTATTTTCTGGGTGGAAAATAATAACTTAGCAAGAGAGGTTATTGTAACTTGGAGAGGTTATAATAACCTAGCTCAAAGAAAGCTAGATAAAGAAGCTAATGATAGTGTAAATAGGAATTAATTCATGAATCTTCAAAATCTGCATAGCCCAGAACAGAAAACCAAATAATTTTTTTTCACAAAGAAGATGAATTACAAATCAGTTTTTATGACCGATGGCTGAACATTCTTAACAATGTGATCTCTTAAGAGGATCCCACATTCCAGTTCTAGGTGACAACTTTTATTTATTCAGTCATAAGCTATTACATGAGTCATACACTTAAATGCCCACAGGAGGCAGGCGGGCAACGGAAATGAGGGGAGCAAGGCTGGGCTGCCTGGGGGCAGCCCGCCAAGCACCTTCCGTTGGGACAGCAGCTTCTTCCTTCTAGTCAGGAAGAGCACCCATGTTGTTAGGAAGCCTAGGTTTTCTGGCAACATTTCTTGATTTTTATTACTGGCAATCGTTTCAGACATTTTATAAATGTCATGCCAATAAAACACATTTACAGTGTCTTAGGTCTGTGATCAATTATTTAAATACGAAACCCACTGGAAGAATAGGAGTGATACCTCTCTTTTCTAATTATGTGATCAAATTCTATTTTTAAAAATTGCTATTTACACAAACCCAAGTCTTTGTCAGTTACAAATGAGGAAAATGTTGAGGGAAACTTGAACTACTGAAGGCATAAGATAGCAGCTAAGCCTTTATACTGGAGAAGGAAATGGCAACCCACTCCAGTATTCACGTCAGAAAATTCCGTGGACAGAGGAGCCTGGTGGGCACCAGTCCTGGGCCTGCAGAGAGTTGAACATGACTGAGCACAGATACCCAATCTATTCACTTAACTAAAAAACAAGCCTACAACTTACATATAAAACAAACAGCATTAGAATTTGCTGCTTCACTAGTTGCAAGTGACCCCTAAAGGGCCGTGACATGTAAAGATCTGTCAGCTTGCTGAGGACTCACTTGGTGAGTGAGCCCAGCAATGGCCTAGCATGCCTGTCACACTTCAGTATTATTGCTCTCTATGAACAGTCACAGAGAAGGCAATGGCACCCCACTCCAGTACTCTTGCCTGGAAAATCCCATGGACGGAGGAGCCAGGTGGGCTGCAGTCCATGGGGTCGCTAAGAGTCGGACACGACTGAGCGACTTCACTTTCACTTTTCACTTTCATGCACTGGAGAAGGAAGTGGCAACCCACTCCAGTGTTCTTGCCTGAGGAATCCCAGGGACAGAGGAGCCTGACAGGCTGCCGTCTATGGGGTCGCACAGAGTCGGACACAACTGAAGTGACTTAGCAGCAGAAGCATGTACAGTCACACCTACCGAAAGCTTTACAAAGTATCTAAAAGAGATTCATTTAATTNAGGAATCCCAGGGACAGAGGAGCCTGACAGGCTGCCGTCTATGGGGTCGCACAGAGTCGGACACAACTGAAGTGACTTAGCAGCAGAAGCATGTACAGTCACACCTACCGAAAGCTTTACAAAGTATCTAAAAGAGATTCATTTAATTTCTCAGTCATACTTTCCAGCACTGTGATCAAATTTAAATGTTCCCCCAGAAATAGCATATTGAGAGATTCACAAAAGTATTGCTATGTTTCCCTGATTAACGCCAAAGTGTACCTCACCTGTTTACACCCAGTGAAAGCTGAAAGGCTTCATCTGTATTTACAGCCACTCTGCATCACTTGCATAAGCTCCTGGGCTCTGCCTCCTGTCAGCTTAATGGTGGCATTAGATTCTCTTAGGAGCTCGAACCCTACTGTGAACTGCCCACGTGAGGGATCTAGGTTGCGTGCTCCTTATGAGAACCTAATGCCTGCTGATCTGAGGTGGAGCTGGGGCAGTGATGCTAGCGCTGGGGAGTGGCTGCAAATACAGATTATCATTAGCAGGGAGGTTTGACTGCACAGAGACCATAATAAATCAATCACTTGCAGGCTTATATCAAAACCCCATCGGTGAGCAGCAAGTGACAATTGAGCAACACACTTTGGATGTCAATGGCTCCCATCACGCCCAGATGGGACCATCTAGTTGCAGGAAAAACAAGCTCAGGGCTCCCACTGATTCTGCAGTATGGTGAGCTGTATAATTATTTTACTATATATCACAATGTGATCATAATAGAAATAAAGTGCACAATAAATGAAATGCACCAGAGTCGTCCGGACCATCCCATCCCTGCTCCATGGAAAAACTGTCTTCCACAGAACTCATCCCTGGTGCCTGAAAGGTTAGGGGTCGCTGTTCTAGAGCCCAGATCAGGGCCTGTTTTTATAAGCCATGTTTCTGGAACACAGCCATGCCTTTCTTTGACCTACTGTGGATGGCTGCTCTCATACTGTGATGGCAGAGATGAGAAACAGAGACCATCTGGCCCCTAAAGTCTAAAATAGTTACTATTCAGGCATTTAGAGAAAAGTTTGCTGACCCCTATTCTGGACGATCTATCCTCTTGTACCCTCTGAGATTTCCTCTTAATATCTCTCCTTCTCTCTGTTATCTCCGACCTCTCCATTTCCACAGTTTCCTGCCCTTCAACCCATCGCGTCTATATCATCGTTCAATCCCTCTTCAATGAACACCAACTGAGCACCTACTAACTGCCAGAGATGGGGGACACAAATACTAACAGGACACAATCCCTGCCCTCAAGCTGTTTGTGGCCTAGAAGGGGAAGGCAAATGTGTAAGCAGCTAAGCTTTCTCTAGTATTTGGGAAGCCAAGAAGAAAGTTCAAGCAAAGCTCTTCTCTACCTGGGGGACTTTTGGGGGATCAACTATATCAAGGAAGTCCAGGAGAATATACACATAACAAATAGCTGATCCAGGTGGTGGTTCACACACAAATCTTCACCATCTCACCTTGCATTAACCATCCTCGTCCTCTCTCTACCATGCCACGCTCTCCTGATCTCTTTATTGCTAATACTCTGAGCTTTCAACCTACTCCATCGTTCCTTTCAGCCTGGCTCTGTAACACCACCCCACTGCAACTGCTCCCTCAGAGGTCAACCAGGGCCCTCAGCTGACCTGTTTACAGCCACATCTCAATTCTCATCTCACTCACCCTCCAGGCAGCATACGATCACTGTGTACACTCAATCTCCTACCTAAAAGCCTTCCCTGGCTCCACCCGTCTGAGTTTCAAATCCCCTAGACTCTCTTACAATGCTTCCAAGCTCTAGGCACCTTCTTACCCATCGAATGCTTGTCACATCCACAAGTATACCCCACTATGTTGCATCTCTTTGTCTCTTCATGCTTTGCCCCTTGTCTGGGGTGGTCTTTGTTACCTTTCCCCATCCTGTCAACTCCTAATTATTCTTCAAAACCCAGTTCAAGTGCCATTCCCACCATGAGAGGATACCAAGGTCAGCTCTTCGTCCTTCTTCTCTGCTCTCAAAGCACTTGGTAGAAGAAGTGCTTCTTCTACCAGAAGCTCGGTGGAGCATTCTGGACTCCCAGTACTTACTCACATGTACCACCCCATCACTCCACTGTGCATGACAATCATGGCTCATACCTCTTTAAATCCCAAGCACTTGGACTAAATCCATGTAAAACTATAGGAAATAAATGACTCAAGTAGCAGCTCAGCTTGGCAGCTCCAACCAGGAGAAAAAAAAATCTAAATTCCTAAACATATCGAGACAAGTTATTGCTCAGGCATGTATCTCTTAAAATTCAGTAAACTTTCAGAATATGCAAATGACAATAAAACTTCCCTTCAGCACATTAGAGTGACAGTTACAAGAAAATGACATAAAACAGCTCCCTAAGGAGCCATCTCAAGATAGCATTAAATACTCAGACTTGTCACTAGGAAGGGCACCACCTAAGTCTTTTTTTTTTTTTTTTCAGTTTTAGTGACAAAGATAGCACAGTTATCAGTATATTTTCATTATCATCTCTGTCTTTAGAACTATGGGCCGAAAAGTATTGACTATGAATGTTAAGCATGTGACAGAAGAGGACTCGTGGGTTTGGGGCACCTAAGTATGAGAGACATGGATTATGGTTCAGTAGGCTCCTCAGGAAGATCCCCTGGAGAAGGGCATGGCAACCCACTCCAGCATTCCTGCTTGGAGAATTCCCAAGGACAGGAGCCTGGAGGGCTACAATCCATAAGGTCGCACAGAGTCAGACACGGCTGAAGCCACTTAGGAGGCACGCACACGCACAGGCTGCACCTTCTGCAGGATAGCAATGGGGATACTCCATCCTTGAGCTTTCCCTGTGACCACCAGCCCTACCCCAGGTCTTGAATANCGCACAGAGTCAGACACGGCTGAAGCCACTTAGGAGGCACGCACACGCACAGGCTGCACCTTCTGCAGGATAGCAATGGGGATACTCCATCCTTGAGCTTTCCCTGTGACCACCAGCCCTACCCCAGGTCTTGAATATAGAATAAGCCACCTGCCCAGGTCCAATCAGTGTCTGTCCCAAATGTTGGGGCCCATTAGAGCTTCGGGGGTCCATGAGAACCCTGAGGTGGAAGAAGAAGGCAGGACACGGACTTCCCTGGTGGCCCACTGGTTAAGAATCTACCTGCCAGTGAAGAGGACATGGGTTGACCTCTGGTCTGGGAAGATCCCATACGCCTCGGGGCAACTAAGCCTGAGAGCCGCAACTACTGAGGCCACATACCCTAGGTGATCCACAACAGGAGAAGCCACCGCCATGATTCGCCAGTGCGCCCAACTCGAGAGTAGCCTCTGCTCATTATAACTAGCCTCTGAGCAGCAACAAAGGCCCAGTGCAACCAAAACCAAATAAACTTTAAACTTACAAAAGGAAGGCAGGACACTTCCCCACAATTAATATTCTTGGAGCACGTACACACAGGCACATAGTAATCGAGGGAGGTTAGGCTGTGATGTCGCCCTGCACACTTTTAGGAACAACTCTGGGTCAAATTAAAGTCCAGGCAAAGCCCATTGCCAATTCTGTGGAAGCAGAGGCGCATTCATCATCTCCTGTGAAATATTTTCCACTTTCTGGCTCCTGCATGTATTCGGCTAATCAAGCGTCAGCACAGAGCCTGGAACTCATATGCTTTGTGGCTTTCGCTGTGACAACTGCATTTCCAAGCCTGTCGTGGCAGGCAAGACAACATTTGTAATTGTCTTGTTGGCTGAGGGTAAAACAAATACACATTTAGATCACAACTGATAAAGGCTTCCCCTGAATTAATCACCACGGGAGCCCAGAAAACACACTTCTATCGGGGAAATTGAAACTCATCGTGGCAAACCCACCCACAAGGAAACAGAACCACTGAAATACAGGGCAATTTAGAATCTTGCCAGTATCCGCAAATTGGGAGCTCTTGTTGTGAAAGCAGTCTCCCAAAGGCATCAACTAGATAAAGATGAGAATGCGTGAAGGTGAACGACCTTGGAAGGTCAGGTTTCCAGTGAGATCCTTTCACCCCAGCCAGTGAGATCCCACTGATTACAGACTCAGTGCAATTCACTTTAAAATGCACTTTTTGCAGGCCCACTGGGTGCTTGGCACAAAAGGTCACGAAACCCACTTACATTCACTCCTGGCAGGAGAGAGAGAGGCAGCATAAGCTCTCTCAGTGAAAAGACCCAAGACAGACCCTGGCAACAGACCTTTCCACTGGTTTTCCCCCACGTGAATTTGGAAGGCACATTTGCGTTATAGTTCAAAGCAAAAATGGATGAGTTAGTCTAAGTTTCGTAGGAAGTAGGGAGTAGGAAGGAGGGAGAAAACTGATTTTGTAAAAAGCTGATTCTTTATACAGAAGGACCATGTTACTCTACCAGCCATACCGTTGATAGCAGAAGGTAAGCACAACAATCCATTATTAAACAAACTGCCTGTTAGCTGGGCAAGCATGAGAGATGCACAAAAACCTCCTTACTTCAAGCCAAAATTGTATTGTCTAATGACACTGAGCTTTCCTGGAGGTAAATAGGATTCCTTTTATTGTGATATCTCCAGGGACTTCCCTGGCGGCTCACACAGTAAAAAATTTGCCTACAATGCTGGAAAACCTGGGTTCAATTCCTAGATTGGGAAGATCCCCTGGAGAAGGGCATGGCAACCCACCCCAGTATTCTTGTCTAGAAAATCCCATGGACAGAGAAGTCTGTTGGGCTACAGTCCATAGAGTTGCAAAGAGTGGGACATGACTGAGCGACTAACATTTTCACTTTCTTTCCGGGGACTATGGCACGTGACAACCCATAAGGACAGACGCCCTCTCCTAGGGGTCCTCTTCCCTTCCTTTAGCCTTCTCTCCTTCCCTTTCTCTTCTCTTCTTTTTCCTTCTCTACTCTCACAGGTCCAGGCCCTTAGGACACAGACTCTGAGCTGCAGAGTCCTGTGCAGGAACTTTCCTGGGAAGCAGTTTGGGAACCACAGCCCTGAAAGCAGTGTGGGAGGTAGAACTAGAGAGAAGTTGAACTGTTTCCACCAAGGCTTCAGCAACCCCACTGGGAACTGCAGAGCTGGGATGGCCCCAGAGATGTCCACGGTGGGCCACAATAGTGACAAGGGAGGTTTGTAGTCTTGGGAGATGCAGCTCCCTTCAATCAAGATCAGTTTCTAGGAGAGGGAGGACTCAGTCACAAGCCCTCAGCAGCCAACATGCTCCTGCAGCTGGATTGTTGTTCAGTCGCTTGGTCGTGTCCTACTCTTTGCAACCCAATGGACTGCAGTACATGAGGCTTCCTATCCTCCACTGTCTCCCAGAGTTTGCTCAAACTCATGTCCATTGAATTGATGATGCCATCCAACCATCTCATCTTCTGTCACCCCCTTCTTCTGGCCTCAATCTTTCCCAGCGTCAGGGTCCTTTCCAATGAGTCAGCTCTTCACATCAGATGGCCAAAGAATTGAAGCTTCAGCTTCAGCATCAGTCCTTCCAATGAATATTCAGGGTTGATTTCCTTTAGGATGGACTGGTTGGATCTCCTTGCAATCCAAGGGACTCTCAAGCGTCTTCTCCAGCACCACAGTTTAAAAGCAGCTGGGGAAGGAGAGTAACTCAGTCCTGAAGGGAGAGCCAGGTACCCCCTGCCCCCCTCCCTTCCTCTTTATCCTTCCCTTTCTTCCCTTCTCTTCTCTTTCCACAGCACCCTGAGTCCTACATGCCTTTGTTCTCCTTTCCCCAGAGTCCTGCCTCTTGCTTCTTTTGGTCTAAGCGACAAGCCTTGTAATAACTCTGTTCCATTTACCACCACCAGGATGGGATGATACCTACAAGCATGCTGACAATAAATACCCACTCTTAGCAGATCTGCAGTAAATTTTCAAGAGACAATCCTCCTTTTTATCTAAAGTTTACACCACCAAACAGGTACCATGTGTTATTCTAGCCTTAGCATGTTCCATGGCCCCAGCAGGGTTTCTTAATTTCAAAGTCTCTACTTAGGGACTTCTCTGGTGGTCCAATGGCTAAGACTCCGAGCATCCAATACAGGGGATCTGGGTTTAATCCCTGGTCAGGGAACAAGATTCTGCATGCCACAACTAAGAGTTTGCATGCTGCAACTAAAGGTCCTGTGTGCTGTGACTTCCCTGATGGTCCAGTGATTAAGAATTCACCTTCCAGCGCAAGAGACATGGGTTCAGTCCCTGGTCAGGAAACTGGGATCCCACATGCTGGGGAGCAACTAAACCTGAGCACCACAACTACTGACCCTGCAAGCCACAACTAGAGAGAAGCAACTAGAGAAGGCCTCGCACCACAACAAAGAGCTCCGGTGCCACAACTAAGACCCAACAGAGACAAACGAATGAACAAACATAGAGCCTGGTGGGCTGCCGTCTATGGGGTCACACAGAGTCGGACACGACTGAAGTGACTGAGCAGCAGCAGTTAGATCCAAGGAAGGAGCTGAGACCTGGACAGGCCACGAACTTCCCTAAGGTCACACAGCTAGGAAGTGCTGAGGGCCGGATGTGGCTAGCTGTGCACCAAAACCCAGACCTCTCCTCCGAGGTGTTGAGGAAGCCACCCAGCCAGGGACCACATACTCCTGCCCACCTTGTCCCCAGACAGGGTCAGGTGAGCAGACGTGGTGTGTGTGTCCTTTATACCCTCTTCATGCTCTCTTTCCTGTCTGCCTGCCATATGCCGTGGGCTTTGAAGGCCCAGGGGAAAACAGAACCATGAGATGGAGAGAGGCCAGGTCCCTGAATCACCAAGTAGAGGAAAGCCACCCGTCAACGTTAGACTTTCATGAGTGATAACTAAAGTTCTGTTATGCACAACTGAAATTGAGGGGCCTATCATGGCGGCTAGCACTACCCTAATTAACCTCAAGATGAAAGCTAGCCTTGCACTTACACGTGTATAGTTATTCATTCGACTAAATGAATGGTAGAGGCCACTTGAGTAACCTTTTCCACTAGTTATATACTAGATACCAGGATGTAGAGATGCACATGACATGGTCTCTTCCTTCTAGGAGCTCAGGTATGGTGAGGAAGAGAGATTATTCACACCATGGAAATACTAGGGGGAAAGACGGGCTCTGCCTGGTCTCATTTATGTAGTTTCTCCTCTGGAGAGGCACTGACATTTACATGGCAGTTCTATTTTTACTTATGTTTTCTAAATGGATACATATATAAATTCTTTCCATGTGAATATTCTGATAAACATAGGGACCTGATTTGGGGGGAAAAAAATCTCTGAAATCAACTAGGGAAACTGGGGGTTGTTAGAATCTAAAGTCAGACCATATGTTCAGTGATTACTAGTAACTCTCCTAAAAATATTTTTGAGGTATTGGGAACTTTTGTCTTCTGCCTTCAAAAGCTGCTGCTGCTGCTGCTAAGTCGCTTCAGTCGTGTCCAACTCTGTGCGACCCCACAGATGGCAGCCCATTGGGCCCCATCATCCCTGGGATTCTCCAGGCAAGAACACTGGAGTGGGTTGCCATTTCCTTCTCCAA
>SJYV01029952.1:204589-216494 GCA_006410875.1 Neotragus pygmaeus
GCCGTGGGCTTTGAAGGCCCAGGGGAAAACAGAACCATGAGATGGAGAGAGGCCAGGTCCCTGAATCACCAAGTAGAGGAAAGCCACCCGTCAACGTTAGACTTTCATGAGTGATAACTAAAGTTCTGTTATGCACAACTGAAATTGAGGGGCCTATCATGGCGGCTAGCACTACCCTAATTAACCTCAAGATGAAAGCTAGCCTTGCACTTACACGTGTATAGTTATTCATTCGACTAAATGAATGGTAGAGGCCACTTGAGTAACCTTTTCCACTAGTTATATACTAGATACCAGGATGTAGAGATGCACATGACATGGTCTCTTCCTTCTAGGAGCTCAGGTATGGTGAGGAAGAGAGATTATTCACACCATGGAAATACTAGGGGGAAAGACGGGCTCTGCCTGGTCTCATTTATGTAGTTTCTCCTCTGGAGAGGCACTGACATTTACATGGCAGTTCTATTTTTACTTATGTTTTCTAAATGGATACATATATAAATTCTTTCCATGTGAATATTCTGATAAACATAGGGACCTGATTTGGGGGGAAAAAAATCTCTGAAATCAACTAGGGAAACTGGGGGTTGTTAGAATCTAAAGTCAGACCATATGTTCAGTGATTACTAGTAACTCTCCTAAAAATATTTTTGAGGTATTGGGAACTTTTGTCTTCTGCCTTCAAAAGCTGCTGCTGCTGCTGCTAAGTCGCTTCAGTCGTGTCCAACTCTGTGCGACCCCACAGATGGCAGCCCATTGGGCCCCATCATCCCTGGGATTCTCCAGGCAAGAACACTGGAGTGGGTTGCCATTTCCTTCTCCAATGCATGAAAGTGAAAAGTGAAAGTGAAGTTGCTCAGTCATGTCTGACTCAGCGACCCCATGGACTGCAGCCTACCAGGCTCCTCCATCCATGGGAGATTCCAGGCAAGAGTACTGGAGTGGGATGCCATTGCCTTCTCCGCTTCAAAAGCTAGTTAGTACAATGGATAGATTAAGAAATACAATAAGTAAAGGTGCAAGAAAAAGTGGCCTTTTCCTTCTCAGTCCCACTTTATGCATTCTGGTATGAGAAGAAAATCAAGAGCAACATTACATCATGACCCCAAACTCCCGGGCTGGCCCAGAACCTTCCTTTCCTGTTCTAATTCTTTTTGCACTGGTAGAAAAGAACCCTTTCTTGCCTTCCTATGTGTCTCATCCATGTCCACCCCCACCCTTCCCTCTGCATCCACTCCCCATTCCCCAAGTATTTCAGCATATGCTCTCAATTCCTTTTCTGAGTAACTCTACATTTATTATTTAGTTGTAATTAAGAACTTAATTGCTCTTTTTTATTGGACTATAATTGCTTTACAATGTTGTATTGGTTTCTGCTGTACAACAAAGTGAATCAGCCATACGTTGACACATACACTCCCTCCCTCTTGAGCCTCTCTCCCACCCACNGACAGTGATGAACAGGGAGGCCTGATGTGCTGCGATTCATGGGGTCACAAAGAGTCAGACATGACTGAGCGACTGAACCGAACTGAACTGATACGTACAAATATATTCATGGCATCACTTACACACATAGCATCATTTACATACACACATATATATAATCACTTACATATATACATAGCATCATTTATATGTGTGTGTGTTTTCTATTTCTTTTTCTCTTTCTCTTTCTCCAGAAAAAGCAAGAAAATTCCAGAAAAAACATCTATTTCTGTCTTATTGATTATGCCAAAGCCTTTGACTGTGTAGATCACAATAAACTGCAGAAAATTCTTAAAGAGATGGGAATACCTGACCACTTGACCTGCCTCCTGAGAAATCTATATGCAGGTCAAGAAGCAACAGTTAGAACTGGACATGGAACTAGTTCCAAATAGGAAAAGGAGTCCGTCAAGGCTATATATTGTCACCCTGCTTATTTAACTTATATGCAGAGCACATCATGAGAAATGCTGGGCTGGAGGAAGCACAGGCTGGAATCAAGATTGTTGGGAGAAATATCAATAATCTCAGATATGCAGATGATATCACCCTTATGGCAGAAAGTGACACAAAAATAAAGAGACCCTGGATAAAAGTCAAAGAGGAGAGTGAAAACACTGGCTTACAACTCAACATTCAAAAAACTAAGATCATGGCATCCAGTCCCATCAATTCATGGCAAATAGATGGGGAAACAATGGAAACAGTGAGAGACTGTATTTTCTTGGGCTCCAAAATCACTGCAAATAGTGATTGCAGTCATGAAATTAAAAGACACTTGCTCCTTGGAAGAAAAGCTATGACCAACCTAGACAGCATATTAAAAAGCAGAGACATTACTTTGTCAACAAAGGTCCATCTAGTCAAAGCTATGGTTTTTCTAGTAGACATGTACAGAGGTGCGAATTGGACGATGAAGAAAGCTGAGCACCGAAGAATTGATGCTTTTAAACTGTGGTGTTGGAGAAGACTCTTGAGAGTCCTTTGGACTGCAAGGAGATCCAACCAGTCCATCCTAAAGGAAATCAGTCCTGAATATTCATTGGAAGAACTGATGCTAAAGCTGAAGTTTCAATACTTTGGCCATCTAATGTGAAGAACTGACTCCCTGTAAAAGACCCTGACGCTTGGAAAGATTGAAGGAAGGAGGATGGGACAACAGAGGATGAGATGATTGAATGAATAATCAGCTCGATGGACATGAGTCTGAGCAAGCTCCAGGAGTTGGTGGACAGGGAAGCCTGCCATGCTGCAGTCCATGGGGTTGAAAAGAGTCAGACACAACCGAGCAACTAAACAACAAAGCTTAAAAAATTGGATGAAATTACAATATAGCTAACACTGTACCCTTTATTTTTACAACTTAACTATTTCTAAAATACCAGGGGGAAATAAAAGCTTTTCTCATTACTGGAACTAAGCTATACATTTGTACTAAACATGTTATTTAAAAGATTTGGTAGTAAAAAATTAATCTCTCCCCCTCAACCACCATTATGGATCACAAATTACCAAAATACAAAATACAAAGCCCTCTGCAGTCATGTTTCTTTTTCATGTCATTATTATTCACCCATAACTGGAGGTGTTTAAAAGTGACTCAGAGCACTGGGGATGCCTTCATGATAGAGCATCATAATAAACATACATGAAAGCTCCTCCCTCTCACCCCTTCTCCATTGGTAATACATGAAAGAAGTGGGGACATTTGTCCTGAACTGTCTACCATCTGAGCCTAAGACTTTCAGCAGTCACATTCATCATTTTGATCATGTGATCATTAATTAGAATTCATTATAAACGCTAACGGCTACAATATACAAATACAGGAATTAGCAATTTTCTGATATCATAAAGAAGATGAAATTGAAAAGGATTCTTCCAGAATTTATCAGAAAGATAAGGCAAGAGCAAAGGTTGAATCAGGGATTTTGAAGCTCCTTTCTCGACACCACCTCCAGAAGACACGACAGTCTGTCGTCACTTAGGTTTGCGCATCAGCTAACCTCTTCCACTAGGGGGCGTTATTAGCATTTCTGCTCCTGGCATAAGAGCCATGGGTGGTGTGAAGAAATCCCTAGGTAATTCTGCCAGGCCCCTATGTCCTGCTCCCCACCCCACCTCCACTCACAGGCGTGTTCCCTCCTCTCTCTTTCCCTCCCCACTCTGCTTCTCTCACCCAGCAGAGATAACTAGTTTGAGAATCAAAGGTCGGACAGGACTGAAGCGACTTAGCATGCATGCATGTACCATTTCCATTATGCTGACGACACAGTCTATACACATGTCTATAATGGAGATACCTATCCTGTGCAGATTCCTTAAATATAATAAAGGGCCTTTCAGTGTGACCTGCTTCAGCCTTCTCTTCCTCCTCAAATTCTATCCTCTCTCATTCTC
This sequence comes from Neotragus pygmaeus, assembly GCA_006410875.1. Lineage (NCBI taxonomy): Eukaryota > Metazoa > Chordata > Mammalia > Artiodactyla > Bovidae > Neotragus > Neotragus pygmaeus. The sequence continues at coordinate 208,478 of SJYV01029952.1, forward strand.
CACCCTACCCAGCAACACACACACTTTGCTTGGACCCTAAACCTCCCATCATCCCTTGACTTGTCATGTTCCTTCACATCTCAGTGCCTCTCCTGATGCTGTTTTCTCTATCAAGCCTGCCCTCGCTCAATCAAGGGCTATTTTTTGCTGGTTTTTTTTTTTAAATTTTATTTATTTGCCTGCATCATGTCTTGGTTGTGGCACATGGGATAATCACGCGACATGTGAGATCTTTCATTGTGGTGCACACATTCTCTAGTTGTAGTGTGCAGGCTGAGTTGCTCCCCGGCATGTGGGATCTTAGTTCTCTGACCATGGATTGAACCCACGGTCCCCTGCATTGCAAGGTGGATTCTTTACCACTGGACCACAAGGGAAGTCTCCCCAAGTTCTATTTTTAAAACTTGTATTACCATTTAATGGTCCACTTAAATATCATCTCCTCAATGAAGCCTTTCCAGAAAGGATTAATTACTCTTTTAGATGCTCCCTATATTTAAAACATCTATCACAAAATATAGTTCATTCTTTATATACATATTCCTTGTGATAGGTGATAAGGTCCCAAAGAATAGAAACTTGATTCATATTTACCTGCTGTTTTTCATATTTGAAAGTTAACTGTTGGCACATGAGAGTTATCTGCTATTTTCTTGATATGTAAATGAGATAGAAGGTTAAAGAAGGCAGAACCAGTGTCTAAGCATTTCCTGGGTACAAGTCCTTAGTCCAGCACCACACACTAAGAAGGAATCTCACCAAAGATCTGTGAGAGCAACTTCAGTAGACACACAAGGTGTCCGGATGACATTCTTTGGGGCTCACCTATGATCTCAGCCATGGGTGACGTGGAGATTCATGTCAGTTAAACACACCTCACAGGAACCACCTCTTCCAGAGAAGATGCAATAGTAGATGAACAACCCCAGGATCCACTGCTCCTATCACATATCACATCACCCAGAAGGACCCCGCCTAACAAGATATTCAAATGGCCTCATATCAGCTGCAGCCATGAAATTAAAAGACTCTTGCTCCTTAGAAAGAAAGCTGTGACAAACCTAGATAGCGTGTTAAAAAGCAGAGACATCACTTTGCAGATAAATGTCCGTATAGTCAAAGTTATGGTTTTCCCAGTAGTCATGTATGGATGTGAGAGCTGGACCATAAAGAAGGCTGAGCATCAAAGAACTGAAGGTTTTGAACTGTGGTGTTGGAGAAGACTTTTGAGAGTCCCTTGGACAGCAAGAAGATCAAACCAGTCAATCCCAAAGGAAACAAACCCTAAATATTCAATGGAAGGATGCTGAAGCTGAAGCTTTAATACTTTGGCCCTCTGATGCAAAGAGCTGACTCAATGGAAAAGACCCTAATGCTGGGAAAGATTGAGGGCAGGAGAAGGGGACAACAGTGGATAAGATGGTTGGATGGCATCACTGACTCAATGGAATGAGTTTGAGCAAACTCCAGGAAATAATGGAGGACACAGGAGCCTGGCGTGCAGTCCATGGGATCGCAAAGAGTTGGACGCCAGTTAGCAGCTAAATAACAACATACTGGCTCAGCTATGGGTGTCCCCAGTGGCTCAGCAGATAAAAAATCTGTCTGCAATGCAGGAGACACAGGAGACACAGGTTTGTTCTCTGGGTCGGGAAGACCCCCTGGAGAAGGAAATGGTAACCACTCCAGCATTCCTGCCTGAAAAATCTCATGGGCAGAGACGAGCCTGGTAGGCTACAGTCCAGTGGGTCGCAAAGAGTAGAACCTGACTGAGTGACTAAGCCCAGCGCAGCACGTGGCACTATTCATGCCTACAACCTACAGAGTTAGGAGGCTGTGGAGGCTGTTTTCTAAGATGCGGAAAAGGCAATGGCACCCCACTCTAGTACTCTTGCCTGGAAAATCCCATGGACAGAGGACCCTGGTAGGCTGCAGTCCATGGGGTCGCTAAGAGTTGGACACGACTGAGCGACTTCACTTTCACGCATTGGAGAAGGAAGTGGCAACCCACTCCAGTGTTCTTGCCTGGAGAATCCAAGGGACGGAGGAGCTTGGTGGGCTGCCATCTATGGGTTTGCACAGAGTCTCTAAGATGCATTCTGTGCATTGAAGCAATAACCATTACATGGCCCTGGGTCCCCCAAAGCCAGAAAACCAATGTCTGGGCATCAAGGGGCGCATGCACTGGTTGGCTCCTCTCATTATCTCTATCGCTTGACTCAGACTGCTTGTTCCCACAACTCTAAGCTTTGCTAGAATAGAAGTCTCGGTTCTTAGAGGGCATTTCTCACAGGACACTTAGGCTGAAGCTGCGACTCAACGTAACCACTCAGACTCTTCATGCCACAGACCACGGTCAAAGTCTGGAACATCTCTCAATATACTGGCAGAGAAACTCCTGATAATCCGAGGAGACAGGGTAACTGCTACACAGTAGAAAAGCAAAGGAGGAGAAAGTCTGGATCTTGGGTGATCCCCTGAGGCGTCTCTTGGTGTTTGGTACCCACTGATCACAGGGAACAGGCAGGAAGTCAACCCACCCGGTCTCCGACCCCGAGAGGCTGGGTCACCTGATTCACCATCCTCCTGGCTGAGGGTGAGGGAGGTCTGCAGGGCAGAGCAGAGAAGAGAGATGAAGCGTAGCAACTGTAACTGCAGAACCCACCTCAGTAAGGAGGACTGTGGCTCGCTACACTGTGAAATCTTTTCTTCAAGGCAGGGGTCACCCTAGTCTTTGAAGCACAGTGACAATGCAATTGATGAGGAGCATCGGTGGGTCTGAGTAGTGCCAAGAGCCTGCACACCAGACAGGACGCTTCTGGCACTGGGTGTGAGCAGTGACACGCAGGGCGTGACTGGCTTCCTGAGGATGGCAACTTGCTCCAGCGTGGAACTGAGCCCAGCCTGAGGCCTTGCAGGGACTCCAGCAGCAAAGCTGCCTACTGGCTGTTCCTTCGTCCCTGTCTCACCCTCCACTCCTCCAGTCCTGACTGCTAGGGTCACCTCCAAAATAACCTCCCTGTTTCAGACTATGTTTTCAGGAACCCAAGGGAAGACCATGATCATGGTTAAGCTGAAGTTTTCAAGTTACCTTTACAAACCTTGCACTGCCCCCTCCCTTTATAGACCAGCTAACGCGGGAAATAACACACTTCTACAGCACTTGATTTCTTTCAAATAAAGAGCACACGTATGAGTAATAAGGAGAGCGACAGGGTGGTCGCTATTACCAGTTCCAGGTCTTTTTCATTTTAGACAGGCAAGGAGGCTGCAGCTTGGAGAGGTTATGCATCTTGTCCAGTGCTAAAGGGCTTGTACAAGGAGGAGGGGAGGGTACTCTGTATACTGGTACTGATGGTAGATGCTGTGGGTACCTCCTTATGCACACACACACCACAGATCAGTCTCTCCATCTCTCAGCTGCTGTAGGTGTTGCTGCTAAGAGCTCACAGCGACACCTTTGTCCAGAGATTGCCCTCCTCCGACATAAATGCCTGGGAGGGTATGTACCTCTACCCTACTCTCGGGCTCCTGCAGTGAATAACTGACTGATGAAGGGTGATTAGAGCCCAGCTTTCCTGTGTCAAGATGGGACTTCTCAGGAGTTTGAGATGGACATGTACACACCCCTGTATTTTAAACGGATAACCAACAAGGACCTACTGTGTAGCACAGGGAACTATGATCAGTGTCGCGTGGCTGCCTGGATGGGAGGGGAAATTGGGGAGAATGGATACACATATATGTATAGCTAAGTAGTTCTGCTGTGCACCTGAAACTCTTACAGCATTATTAATCGGCTATACTCCAATATAAAATACAAACTTTTTAAAAAAGGTGGAACTTCTCGTTGGTGTCATTCATGCTCCCGACTTCCCCATGAGATCAGATTAGATTTCAGCCAAGACAACTCTTTGCTTATCTTCTTCCCTGCGCTGTTCTGTCTTCTCACCTCCTACTTATATTCCACTCAATAAATTATTTGCACAGCCCTGTCTCTCAGGAACACAACCTAAGATAAGATCTATGTTTTATGATTCCTAGGCTAGAGGTTTCCCCACTGCTGAAGGTCATGTGGTTAAAGAGATCTAGAAGACACTACATACTAGCCCCTTACTTATTAACACTGGTCACTCATCCAGATGAACAATTTTCCTGTCTCAGAAAAATCACAGAAACTTATTTCTCAGTGTTTCTTAAAGTAATACTACTAAGAAGTGTGTCTGCCTCAAATAAGGAAAAAGATACTGGGTTTTTAGGAAGAAACTTATGCTAAATTTTTCAAATTTCTATATAGTTTTAAAGATTACTTTCCATTTACAGTCACTGCAAAATATTGACTATATTCCCCACGTTGTATAATAGGTGAAAGAAAAAAATTAAGTGGCTCAGTCGTGTCCGACTCTTTGTGACTCATGGACTGTAGCCCACCAAGCTCCTCCATCCATGGTATTCTCCAGGCAAGAACACTGGAGTGGGTTGCCATTTCCTTCTCCAGGGGATCTTCCCAACCCAGGGATCGAACCCAGGTCTCCCAAATTGCAGGCAGACGCTTTAACCTCTGCACCACCAGGGAAGCCCTTATGTAATAGGTACAAACTTTTAAATATTTCAGTTAACATATTTCAGCAGCATACTTTATGTGTGTGTGTGTATGCATGCTTAGTCATTCAGTCGTGTCCAACTCTTTGTGACCTCCTGGACTATAGCCTGCCAGATTCCTCTGTCCATGGGATTTTCCAGGAAAGAATACTGGAGAGAGTTACCATTTCTTTTCTCCAGGGGGGATCTTCCCGACCCAGGGATTGAACCCATGTTTCCTGCGTCTCCTGCTTTAGCAGGCAGGTTCTTGACCACTGAGCCACCTGGGAAACCCCAGCATACTTTATACTCTTCAATAACTACAAAGTGTTAGAAATACAGAGGGACAACAAAGAAACTCACAGGTCAATGTAATTAACTTGTCTCATTTGACAGAAGTATGTACAATAATTCATCAGCTCAGAAGTATGTGCCTGCAAAATGATAAATCTATTTTCTCAGCTTTCCCCTGTTATCTTGCTCTTGGAGGTCCAAAGTGAAGTAAATTTTATAAACTTTCATTTTCTGAGAATTGTCACAAAGACAGTAACAATTCATTCCGTTGGCAATCATCCCTGAGAACTGGTATCTGTGTCAATCCAGGTTAAACTAGAAAATCAGAAACCACTTCACAAACCCGGAACAGGGACTTCAGTAACGGAAGTGGTGGCACAGGCGACGGAAGAGCTGTTGAGAAACCAAATAGGAAAGTGAGGCAGCCCAGAGACGGCCAGCAGCAGGAAGCCAGGACTGGCCCGAGGCGAGAGGGTTCAAGGAAGGCGGCTGCAGCTGGGGCGGCCTGGAGGAGCTGGTGCCCTGACCTCTTCCAACCTCCAGGTACCCCCACTGGCAGAGCCCTGTGTGAGAGCGTTAATCGCTCAGTCGTGTTTGACTCTTTGAGACCCCATGGACTGTAGCCCGCCAGGCTCCTCTGTCCATGGGATTGTCCAGGCAAGAATACTGGAGGGGGTTGCCATTCCCTTCTCCAGGGGATCTTCCTGACCCAGAGATGGAACCCAGGTCTCCTGCACTGCAAGGCAGATTCTTACCATCTGAGCCACCAGAGATAAAATGACAAGAAGGAGCTGGGGAATCAAGCCAGTCTGCCAGGTTCATCCCCATCACAGGGAGCAGAGAGAGGAAGGGCAAGGAAGGCACACGCAGGCAAAGGGACAGAGCACACGGCGTAGTAAACACCGCAACAAAGATCTGAAACGATCAAAGGCTCTCCACGTGAGAAGTGGCACGTCGAGACCGCTGCCTGGAATTCTAACACCGGAGAACAAAACGAGGGGGAATCTAGTCTTTGATTGTGCAGCTAATGAAATTATAAATCAAAACCACAGGGAGAGCTTTCCGACTCAGGTTTGTAGCAGCACTTAAACGTTATTTCAGAAAAGCTTCTCACTAGCATCCTTAGAAACAGCTTTGGGAAGGGACTAGGCAGCTTTGCAGAAAAAAAAAAAAGCTTATTTCCAATCAGATCAAAGAAAAATGTATCTGGTTTGTTGCTGTTGTCATCACCTGACCTCCAGGCTTTTCTATAAAATGTAAGTATCTACTGTCTAGGCTTGAGCTTTAATAAGGGGTTACTGAATTTAAAAATGTGTTTCTATCACTTTGGGTGAAAATCATAGTGTGAACACTAGGTACTATAATTAATGCTTGCAAGGATAATCATGATCAAAATAAAAGAAAAAGTTTGTTGAAGCATNCTGACCTCCAGGCTTTTCTATAAAATGTAAGTATCTACTGTCTAGGCTTGAGCTTTAATAAGGGGTTACTGAATTTAAAAATGTGTTTCTATCACTTTGGGTGAAAATCATAGTGTGAACACTAGGTACTATAATTAATGCTTGCAAGGATAATCATGATCAAAATAAAAGAAAAAGTTTGTTGAAGCATGAGTCTTTGAAGCAAAAAATTTAAATTTAGCAGAGAAAAGTCTATTGTGCAAGCTGAATAAGCACTCATTAACGTAATGAATCCAATGATATGTTTGAATTATTACAGTAATTTTTCCTTTTTAAGAATTTCAATGGTAATAGACTCCAAAACTAAAGAACAATCAGAAACTGTGTTATGAGCAATTAAGATTTGTGGAAAACAGAAAATACCCAAAATGTCATAATTCCACTAGCCTAAATACTGCTAGCATGTTGGTATTTCAGTCACAAACCATTTACTTTGAAAGACCAAAATAGGAACCATTATTGAGAGTTCTGTGCTAGGAAATGGAGTCTCAAATTTGATTACAAGTCTAAACCACAATGGCAACTTTCACTTCATAGCACAGGGAAGTGATGGGAAGGAGAAGCAGGAAAAGAATGCATTTGCTACCCTTGCCACCATTCTATAGCAACACAGTTCGAAGGATGCTAACTGCTTGGCATCCCATAGAGAGTAAATCCATTGTCTGGATTCTCAACAGAGTTTGCTATCCCCAGTTAGAACTGTGTTTCTAAATACATTGCCTTTTCCCTGGTGGCTCAGATGGTAAAGAATCTTCCTGCAATGCAAGAGACCCAGTTTCAATCCTTGGGTCAGGAAGATCCTCAGAAGAAGGGAATGGCAACCCACTCCAGTATTCTTGCCTGGAAAATCCTGTGGACAGAGGAGATTGGTGGCTACAGTCCATAGGGTCACAAAGAGTCAGACACGACTGAGCGACTAACACTTTTCACTTATCTAAACATATAAATAACCTCCAAGAGAAGGAAATCCCCACAGGAGTGAGAACTAAAGTCCCACAGAGAACTTTTTCCTCCCTCTGGTTGCAGTCTACTTCCTTATCCTCAAGAATGTTTGAATCTAGCAGAATTAGACTTTCACTTCTGAATATGTAAGACCCAAAAGAGACTCCCCAAACTTAGACTCCGTGTCACCACACAATTTAGTACCAAATAACTCTGTACTGTTTTACCACTTGATATTTTTATGTGTGCTGTGCTCAACTTCCATGGAAGTCGTAAACGAGGTGACCAAGGTCAGATCTCGTATTTCCCTAACATGTTATCCAATAGCCCACCTCACTCACCAAGCAGCTAGTACATGCTCAATAAGTACTGCTGACATGATTGACTCTGATTTTAAACTAAAACGCAAACTACTGGATAAACATTATGAATCACATTGTGAAATGCATTTCACCAGATATTTACAAGGTTCTCTCCCTTATTTCGTTCAGGCAGATGCTCACACAACAGCCCTTCAAAGAGTACCTCTTTGACTATAAAATCAGAACTTCCTAACACTTTCCATCTGTGTGTCCTGCTCTCTTTCTCTCCTTAGTATACAGTGAAAAAGCAAGAGAGTTCCAGAAAAGCATCTATTTCTGCTTTATTGACTATGCCAAAGCCTTTGATTCTGTGGATCACAATAAACTGTGGAAGATTCTGAAAGAGATGGGAATACCAGACCACCTGACCTGCCTCTT
>SJYV01029956.1:0-10627 GCA_006410875.1 Neotragus pygmaeus
AAAAAAACTTAATATTTTAAAACTATTAAAAATACAAACATATGGAGGCTAAACAACATACTCTGATCATGGAAGAAATCCAAAAGTAAATAAAAATAATCATAGAAACAAATGAAAATGAAAACATGACAACACAAAACTGATGAGATTCAGTAAAAGCCAAGCTAAGAGGGAGATTCATAATAATACAAGCTTACCTCAAGAAACAAAATAAGAGATACATCAAATAAACAACATAACTTTACATCTAAAGTAACTAGAAAAAGAAGAACCCCATAGTTAGAAGAAGGAAAGAAATCATAAAAATCAGAGCAGAAGTAATTGAAAAAGAAACAAAGGAGACTATAGAAAAATCAACAACTAAAAGTTGATTTTTTGAGAAGATAAATAAAATACTTGAACCATTAGCCAGACTCATTAAGAAAAAAATGAAATAATCAAATCAATAAAATTAAAAATGAAAATGAGAAAGTCACAACAGACAGCACAGAAATGCAAAAGATCATGAGACTACTATGAGGAATTTTATGCCAATAAAATGGACAACTTGGAAGGATTGGACAAGTTCTCAGAAAAGTATAACCTTCCAAAATTGAACCAGGAAGACATAGAAAATCTTAACAGACCCATCGCAAGCACAGAAATTTAAGTTGTAATAAAAAATCTTCCAACAAACAAAAGCTAAGGACCAGATGGTTTCACAGGTGAAATTTACTGAAAACTTAGAAAAGAGCTAATACCTATCCTACTGAAACTCTTCCAAAAATTAAAGAGGTAGGTAAACTCTCAAACTCATTCTATGAGGCCACCATCACCCAAATACCAAAACCAGACAAAGGTGCCACAAAAAAAGAATACTACAGGCTAATATCATCAATGAACATAGATGCGAAAATCCTCAGTATAATTCTAGCAAACAGATTCCAACAACATATTAAAAGATCATATATCATGACTAAGTGGGCTTTATGCTAAGATTTCAAGGATTGTTCAATATTTGTAATCTAATCAATGTGATACACCATATTAACAAATTGAATGGTGAAAATCATATGATTATCTCAATAGATGCAGAGAAAGACTTTGACAAAATTTAACACCTATTTATGATAAAAACTCTCCAAAAAGCAAGCATAGAAGGAACATATCTCAACAAAGTAAAAGTCATATATGATAAACCAACAGCAAACATTATCTTAAATGAAAAAAAAAAAAACTGCAAGCATTTCCTCTAAAATCAGGAATGAGACAAGGGTGCCCACTCTCACTGCTACTATTCAACATAATTTTGGAAGCCTTAACCATGATCATCAGAGGAGAAAAAGAAATAAAAGAAATCCAGATTGGAAAAGAAGAGTAAAACTCTCACTGTTTACAGATGACATGATACTCTACATAGGAAACCCTAAAGACACCACCAGAAAATTACCAGAGCTAATTAATGACTATAGTAAAGTTGCAGGATATAAAATTAATAAACAGAAATCCCTTGCATTCCTATGCACTAACAATGAGAAAAATGAGAAATTAAAAAAAAACAGGAGGGGGGTTCAGAGTGAGGAACACGGGTATACCTATGGTGGATTCACGTTGATGTATGGCAAAACTAATACAATATTTTAAAGTAATTAACCTCCAATTAAAACAGATAAATTTATATTAAAAAAATCCCATTCAGCATTGCAATAAAAAGAGTAAGATACTTGGGAATAAATTTACCTAAAGAAACAAAAGACCTCTATATATAGAAAGCTATAAAACACTGATGAAAGAAAACAAAAGTGACACGAATATGGAGAAATATAACAAGACTGTGTTTTGGAAAAATCAATATAGTGAAAATGAGTATACTAACCAAACAATTTATAAATTCCATGCAATCCTTATCAAGCCCACATAGATATTTTTCACAGAACTAGAACAAATTTCACAATTTGTATGGTAACACAAAAAAACCTTGAATAGTCAATGAAATCTTGAGAAAGAATGGAACTGGAGAATCAACTTGCCTGACCTCAGAATATACTACAAAGCTACAGTCATCAAGACAGTATGGTATGAAACAAAGACAGAAATATAGGTCAATGGATCAAAATAGAAAGCCCAGAGATAAATCGATGCACCTATGGACAGCTTATCTTTGACAAAGTAGTTGAAAATATACAATGGAGTAAATACAATCTCTTTTTCAATTGGTTCTGGGAAAACTAGTCAACCACATGTAGAAACTTGAACACATTCTAACACCGTATACAAAAATAAACTCAAAATGGACTAAATATCTAAAGGTAAGACTAGAAACTATAAAACTTAGAGGAAAACAGAGAGAGAACACTCTCTGACATAAATCACAGCAAGATCCTCTATTATCTACCACCCAGAGTAATGGAAATAAAANATAAACTCAAAATGGACTAAATATCTAAAGGTAAGACTAGAAACTATAAAACTTAGAGGAAAACAGAGAGAGAACACTCTCTGACATAAATCACAGCAAGATCCTCTATTATCTACCACCCAGAGTAATGGAAATAAAAACAAAAATTAACAAATGGGACCTAACTAAACTTAAAAGCTTTTGCACACGTGAAGGAAACTATAAGCAAGGTGAAAGGGCTGCTTTCAGAATGGAGTAAATAATAGCGAATGAAAAAAGTGACAAAGAATCAATCTCCAAAATATACAGGCAACTCATTCAGTTCAATTTCAGAATAATAAAGACCCAGTCAAAAAATAGACCAAATAAGTAAACAAATATTTCTCCAAAGAAGACATATAGATGGCTAATAAACACATGAAAAAATGCTCAACACCACTCATTATCAGAGAAATCCAAATCAAAACCGGAATGAGGTATCATCTCACACTGGTCAGAATGGCTACCATCAAACTGTCTAAAAACAATAAATGTTGGAGAGGGTGTGGAAAAAGGGAACCCTCCTACACTGGGAATGCAGTGGGAGTGTGGAGAACAGTGTGGAGATTCATTAAAAACCTGGAACTGGAACTGCCATATGAACCTGCAACTCAACTGCTTGACATACTCACTGAGGAAACCAGAGTTGAAAGAGACATGTACCCAATGCTCATTGCAGCTCTATTTACAATAGCTAGGATAGGGAAGCAACCTAGATGTTCATCAGCAGATGAATGGATAAGGAATTTATGGTACATATACACAATCTAATATTCAGTTCAGTTCAGTTCAGTTGCTCAGTCGTGTCCGACTCTATGCAACCCCATGAATCGCAGTACGAAAGGCCTCCCTGTCCATCACCAACTCCCAGAGTTCACTCAGACTCATGTCCATCGAGTTGGTGATGCCATCNTAAGATCTTACATTTGTTTTATGCATACTGCTGACCTGAAATAATCAGACTGCCAGATACTTCTCCAGGAAAGATGGGTTTATGAGCTATCAGCAGAGAATTGCAGTTGAGGGTCTGCAACCTTGGCAAGCCATGGGTAAGCCTCCACATGTCAGGGGAAGAAGAACACTTTTGTAGAGGTGATAGAGCTATAGTAAACAGAGTCCATGCTTTCCATTGGCTGAGCCCTTGCCAGGAAAGAGGGGTCTTCTTCCTGTTGGAGTTGGCTGTCATCGAAGGGCATGAGAGCACCCCCTCTGGTCTCCTGACTGTTTAATCGAGATTTCTGTTGTTATTATACACAATTCTGTTTGTTTCTTAAGGAGTATAATTAAACTGTACCAAGGAACTACAGGCTAATAAAATCCTTAAATAAGTGCTCAGTCGTGTCCGACTGTTTGCAACTCATGGACTGTAGCCCGCTGGGGCTCCTCTGTCCACGGGATTTCCCAGGTAAGAATACTGGAGTGGGTTGCCATGCCCTCCTCCAGGGGATCTCCCCTGCCCAGGGATGGAACCCATGTCTCCTGCATATCCTGCATTGGCAGGAAGATTCTAACGCCACCTGGGAAGCCCAATAAAATCCTTCAGTTCAGTTCAGTCACTCAGTCGTGCCCGACTCTTTGCGACCCCATGAACTGCAGCACACCAGGCCTCCCTGTCCAATCCTTAGTCTTGGAAAAAGCTCTGAAGAGGAAGAGGAAGTCCACAAGCTCCAGGGACCTACCAAAATTAAATAGAAATCTTGTTGGTGCCTAGAAGTTAGCCAAGATACAGGTACAGCTTTTGGTTTCTAGGGTGAGCCTTCACCTGGCTCAAAACATTTTGTAAGAAGGATGGCCTCACACCTGAAATCCCATACTCTTGCATGCTTAGTTGCTCAGCTGTGTCTTTGCAGGGTCCTGCCAGGCTCCTCAGTCTACAGTCTTACGTGCTCCTTTCTAAGGAGCAGGGCTTCATCAGATGGTGTAAATAATTCATAATCCAATAGAGCTGGGCTTCTCAGTCTGGACACTGTTGACATTTGAGCCAGGCAGTTCTTTGCTTTTGGTGGAGGTCAGGCTAATTGGGCACTATAGGATGCTGAACAGCATTCCTGACTCCACCCATTAGATGCTGGTTAGCACCTCCCCCCGGGATGGGTGGGGAAGGTGCAGAATCACCCCTGGCTGAGAATCCCTGCAGTAGAAGTAATATTTTTTCACATATATGAAGCATAAAGATTGCCAAGGGAAGCCAAATAGACTATTTTAGATATTGTCTTAAAGAGAACCGCTTTCATCATCATTGAAAAAACAGTGCTAACTATCAGACCTAAAATAGTAAATGAAAACTACAATTGCTTTAAAATATTCCCTCAAGGAAGTGACACATTTGTATCAGTTACGCCCTTTCACCCATGAAGATGACTGTAATCATCACAGGTATGGTGAAAGGCATTATTCAGAAGCCCAACCCATGGTTTGCTGGTGAGAACAGTCATTGGCTCAGGGTTCCAGCTTCCAGGCAGAGTCTGTGAGCTGCCCGGTCTTTCTCAACCACTCCTGAAAATCCCTACATTGTTGGAACTTGAGTATTTTAATTATGAGCAAGATTTCCCAGAGCCAAAAATGAAGTTGCTTGACCAGATCAGCAGGATATAGAATAGACCCTAGGGGCTGGTAAACTTGACTTTTNTCTTTCTCAACCACTCCTGAAAATCCCTACATTGTTGGAACTTGAGTATTTTAATTATGAGCAAGATTTCCCAGAGCCAAAAATGAAGTTGCTTGACCAGATCAGCAGGATATAGAATAGACCCTAGGGGCTGGTAAACTTGACTTTTTGTAGTTTCTAAGTACTCAAGTATAGTAGAGAAGGGTTTTAGAGATGATCCTCAACATGTCAGAGGCCCTGTTTCTTATCCACAGCCACTGTAGAGAACCCAAGTTCAAGAGTATTGAAGAAGTACTATTTCTGAGCCTGGGTTGTGGGGTATGTGAAAGTTAAAAAGAATGAAGTTCTATATGTGTGTGCATTGTGGTCACTATGTACATGCACACACATATGCATGTGTCATGGAAATCAATCTCTAAAAATGCCTAAAGCAATGAAAGTGATGGAGGTGGTTTGAATTGTTCAGCACGGATTGGGGCTGAGACACTGATCAGAGAAAAATGATCTCTGATACCAAAAAAGAGCCATCTGGCGTGGCTGGAGGCTCAAGCAGAGAAAAGTGGGGGAGGGGGGGGCAGGAACAGATGAGGAGGCTTGAACCCCCACACAGAGCAGACAGTCTGGCAGCTGGACAGAACACACCTCTATACCTTTGCACGTGCTGTTCCTTCTGCCCAGGGCCTCTCAACTCTTGCTGCCTATAACCCCTGCTCACCAGTAAGCATTTACGGACAGAAAACTCAGTCTGTGGTTTGTTTTTAAATTGGGATTGACACACATNTGAGTCCAGACGGCTGACAATGACATCATGTGTCAGGTTACACCCAAGTGAGCAGCACAATGTTCCACGCAAGTTCAGGCCAACAGCACCTTGGAATTCCAGAAGGAATGGAAACACTGTTCAGCCCTGTCTTGTATCCTCTATGGAAAGAGTAGGAAGAAGACGTGCAGGTCCTTGCTACCACTTTTTAATTCTTTTTCATTCTCACACTAGAAGGGAATAGAGAGGGAGAAGGGGCTTCCCTGGTGACTCAGTGGTGAAAGAATCTGCCTGGATTGCAGGAGACACGGGTTCAATCTCTGGGCCAGGAAGACCCCCTGGAGAAAGAAATGGCAACCTGCTCCAGTATTCTTGCCTGGGAAATCCCATGGACAGAGAAGCCTTGTGGACTATAGTCCATGGGGTCACAAAGAGTCAGACACAACTTAGCAACTAAACCACCACCATGAGAGAGGGAGAGAAATTGTGCTCTTAAGAGGGAGCTTGCTGAACTCCGTCTTTATTCTCTGCTTGCTTTGTTTTCTGCGTGTATGAGTCTCTTTCTGTTTTGTAAATAAATAAGAGTCATATCCAACTCTTTGTGACCTCATGGACCTCACCAGTCCATGTAATTTTCCAGGCAAGAATGCTGGACTGGGTAGCCATTCCCTTCTCCAGGGCATCTTCCTCATTCAGGGATCAAACCTGGGTCTCTTGCATTGCAGACAAACTCTTTACCTTCTCAGCCACAAGGAAAGTCCCAGATAAATTCGTTTGTCTCTCTCTCTCTTTTTTTTTTCCAGAGTCCACATATAAGTGATATCATATAGTATTTGTCTTTCTCTGTCCGGCTTACTTCACTTAGTATGATAATCTCTAGGCCCATCCATGTTAATGCATGCATTGTACATTTTCTCTGGTGGTGGTGGTTTAGTTGCTAAGTTGTGTCCAACTGTTTGTGACCCCATGGACTATAGCCCACCAGGCTTCTCTGTCCATGGGATTTCCCAGGCAAGAATACTGGAGTAGGTTGCCATTTCCTTCTCCAGAAGGAAAACACCACAGAAGCCTAGGTCATTATTTCTGTCATTTTTAGTACAACTATGTTAAACTAAAATGAACACATACATTAGGAATTTCTGGGGAAAAGCAATATTTGCTCTCTGTAAATGGTCATTTACTTTGGTCACTTTGAGGAAATAAACCAGAGAAGAAATTAAAGAGTGAAATATCCCCTATAGCCTGTATTGACTCCTTATTAAGTTAATAACTGAGTCACAAATAAAACATTCCCTTTTCCAATACTATGTTAGTGCTCTGTCTGTTTTCAAAGAGAAATTATTTGAGAAATGCTCTAGTGGCTACATCAATTTACATTCCCTTTTCTCCACATCCTTGCCAATGTTAGTTACTTCTGTTCTTTTTGAGGGCTTCCCTCATAGCTCAGTTGGTAAAGAATCTGCCTGCAATGCAGGAAACCCCGGTTCTTTTTGATGATGGACATTCTAACAGGTATAAGGTGATAATCTCATTGTGATTTTCATTTGTGTTTGCCTGGTGACTAGCTATGTTGAGCATCTTTTCATGCGCCTGTTGGCCATCTGCATTTCCACTTTGGAAAAATGTCTATTCAGATCTGCCCATTTTTTAATTGAGTTGTTTGTTTTTTAATGTTAAGTTGTATGAGCTGTTTATAAATCAGTTGCAAATATTTTCTCCCATTAAGTAGATGGTCTTTTCATTTGGTCTGTGGTTTCCTTTGCTATGCAGAAGCTTTTCAGTTTAATTAGGTCCCAGGTGTTTATTTTTACTTTTATTTCCTTTGTTTTAGGAGATGGACTCAAAACATTGCTATGACTTAGGTCAGAGAATGTTCTGACTATGAGGAAAACTTTTTAAACTTATCTCTTGAAGGTTTGAATCATACTCTTTTTAGTCTTTGGGTTCCCCTGGTAGCTCAGCAGTAAAGAATTGGCCTGCAAATACAGGAGACCCGGATTTGATCCCTAGGTCAGGAAGATCCCCTGGAGAAGGGAATGGCAACTCACTCCAGTATTCTTGCCTGGAGAATCCTGGGGACAGAGGAGCCTGGCGGGCTACTGTCCATGGGGTCACAAAGAGTCAGACATGACTGAGTGACTAAACAACAGCAGCAGGAGCCCTACCTCTCCACTGCAGCTGCTGACCTTCAACACCCCCTGAAAGGAGTTCAAGGTGGAGGTCAGGAATGAAGCCTTCTGGGCTCTGGGAAAAACTGGCAAAACAGGTCCTCAGATAGTTACATAATTTTCAGAAGAATTTATGAGCCCAAATTCTTGCATCTTCTCATATCTAGAAAAGCTTTAAAATCACTAATGGTGACATCACCTTTGCCTATTGAGAAGAGAAATGTATTTGGAAGTAAAAATGGAATATCTGTGTCAGACTCCGACACTACCAACCATTAATGGGGGTGCCTCTGTGAAGTTTATGAGTAACTTCCTTACCTGAACCTTTATGCCTTTTCTTGTTCAAAGCTTATTCTCTCAAGATTGAGGAGTATCAGAGAAAAGGGGGGAATTATAACTGAGCAGGACCCCTTGGGGCCTTCTTCCATATCTTCTAGCTAGTAGTATTTGATGTACATTTCCTGAGTTGTTTTACAGATGTAAAAAAATCCTCCTCCTCTCCAACAAATGGAAAATCTTAACTACTTGATGCACATGAGCACATAGCCAGGCCTCCTCATTATCAGGTTTTCCTCAAATAAAGACTTCTTTATATTTTTAAATGACTGTCAAACATTGTAAATTAACTATACTTCCATAAAAAAGAAACATTTCCATTACACAAATAGATAAAATAAAATGACTCTGAGATGTTATACAACATCAACCAAATGGGAATTATTCATAAACAGCCTTCCATCATTTTTTCTGGATATTTCCAGGAAGGCCAAAGGTAAACCAAGTATATTCCATCTTTCACAGCTGAATAGTTGGTCTTCACAAACCCAACACTAATTGAGAAAAGCTCTAGTTTACAAGGAGAATACTTGTGTGAAAATACCCAAAGAAAACAATGTGGATCCATTCACTTCAAGGATTGGAGGCTTTTACAACTGTCTGGAGGAATCATGAAATCATTAGTGTCAGAGCCAGAAAAGATCTGAGAAAATATTTTATCTGCATTTGCAGATAAAGAGAGCAACATTTAAAGTGAAGGGACACAGCTTGTTAGTAGTAGAACCAAGACTAAGGGAGAGAAAAGGATCTCTTTGGCTTCAGAGCACTGGTGCATTCCTTTTTGAAGCCCAGCCAGAGCAGTGGACGTCCTTTGCTGTAGAACAGCATGTCTGGGGTGTCTGTTACATCCCATACCAGGTTCAATCCTGTCATGTAATTTCCCCAGATGGTGGTTGACAAATTCCTGACACAACATAAGTCTCCAAACAGAACCATTCTATTTCCCAGCTCACNTCCTTTTTGAAGCCCAGCCAGAGCAGTGGACGTCCTTTGCTGTAGAACAGCATGTCTGGGGTGTCTGTTACATCCCATACCAGGTTCAATCCTGTCATGTAATTTCCCCAGATGGTGGTTGACAAATTCCTGACACAACATAAGTCTCCAAACAGAACCATTCTATTTCCCAGCTCACAATGTCTTTGAGAATATAGGGATCAGCCCCTTATGCCCTGCAAAACCTTCAGCTGCTTCCTTCAAAGGAGGCAGAAATTCAAAGGAAAGTAGCCCTGTGGAGGCCCATTGTTTAGGCACGAGCTGGCAGGGTTTCCAAGGCATCCAGGGAATGAGGGGTTGAGGACCATGTCAAGTTGATTAGGCCTTCAAACAGCCTTTCAGGAAGCAATCCTTAAGAGGGCCTCTTTTTGGAGCCAGGAGAGCACCTTCTCCCGGTGTTCAGTGCCTTCTATCTGTCCCCCTCTTAATGGCTTGCTTTGTCTCTTCTACAATGCAGAAGTCATCAGATATTTATGAGGAAAGTCCACAAGACTTTTACTGTTTCCCCCAAATTTGTGTACATCCCTAAAACATAGCATTTCAATTCCCATGACTTTGAGGTCAGGCAACTAGTACCTACATCATAGGATCATTGCAGGATTAAATGCAATCCTTTATTGAGTTGGAGATTCTGGGTTTACGAGCTTCCTAAAGGAGTTTCTGACACTAGAATACACACAGGCCAAGTGGTGCTTCTCCCCAAGATGGAAAATCACTTCAGCAAAAACCCTTTTGACTCGGCAAGCGAGTAAAGAGTCATATGTTACATCCTCCAATACCAGGAATTCAGGGAAGTTTCTTCAGTTCCTCTTTCTATATGAAGCATTATATTGCTTTTAGATAGGATGGTGAGAGGAGAAAACTCCCCAGGCTCTGAAACTGGACCCACATAATTACCCACTGAGGCCCTACCTTAGTTAGGTACCACCTTGTAACAAATTACCCAGAAATGTTTTGGCTCAAAATAATAAACATATCTTAGCTCACAGTTTCTAGGGATCAAGAATCCAGATGGTTCTGTCTCAAAGTCTCTCATGGGGTTGCATCATCTGAAGGCTCAACTGGGGCCAGTAGATCCCCTTCCAAAATGGTGTACTCAGTGGTAATTGGCAGGAGGCCTTAGTTTCTCACCACTGGATTCTCCATAGGGTTGCTTGAGCATCCTAATAACTTGGCCATGAGAAAGAGAGGAAGGAGGAAACCACCATGCTGATACCATCTCATCTCAGAAGTCACACAAGGTCACTTTTGGCATATTCTCTTATTGAGAAGTGAGTCATTAAGTTTAACCTACATTCAAGGGGAGGGGAATTAGTCTCCATGTTTTGAAGAGGAGAAGTTTCAAA
>SJYV01029961.1:0-11876 GCA_006410875.1 Neotragus pygmaeus
GGACACGACTGAATGACTGAACTGAACTGAACTTAGGATTCTATGTGATTGATCACATTCTATAGATGAGGACACTAAGGCACAGAGTGGCTGCTAAGGTTATTCATCAAGCAGAAAAATGGACCTTCAAGCTGAGCTAGATCTCTGTGGACTTCATGTGCGCTACCTGATTTCACCTATTAGACACTGATGGAGTGTTCCTGTCTCAGTTCATCAAATATCCTCCTGTGAAAAGCCTACCCTGTTTTTAGTGCCCTGACTTCTGATCTTGCTTACTGCTACTCTTTTTCTGAAAAGAAGTAAGTTCCAGTATATGTTCCTCAAGTCTCTTTTTCTCCAACCCCTTCTCTTGCCATGATCATCCTCCTGAGCACAATTCCTCATGGACTGTCCTTGCCCAAAAGCCTCCAATGGGTCTCTTGCCAATGGGTTCAATGGGTCTCCTGCCAGTGGGTCAAAGTTTTACATCTACATTTGTTGGCTATTCATAACATGGCCCAAACCTACCTTTCCTTTTGCGTAACTACTCGCTGCTGCTGCTATAAGTCGCTTCAGTCATATCTGACTCTGTGCAACCCCAGAGACAGCAGCCCACCAGGCGCCTCTGTCCCTGGGATTCTCCAGACAAGAATACTGAAGTGGGTTGCCATTTCCTTCTCCTGACCACTCATCATACTTTTCTTTCAAATTCATTTATTCTTAATTCATTTCCACTTCTCATGCTTCTCATCTTCTAATGGCACGTTTCCTAAATTCCCTTCCTCCATCTTGAAAGGTCTGAATTCTACCTTCCTCAAGACCCACTCATCTTCAAAAACACTTACGTATGCCCAGAGTCTTCCCTCATCCTTCTGAGGTTGGATTAATGTCTCTCATCTGATTTCCTGTTGCACTTTCTGTCTCCGTCTATTATTGCACTATTACCAGTATTTTTCTCCATGGTGACAGACTCACAATGAGTCTCTATCTTTGTACCAAACCCCATCCCCAATCACATACACAGGCAATTATCCTTAGTTCCTGAACATAGCAGATGTCCAGTTCACATCTTTTGAACTAAATTTAAATTGAGGTGCTGCAGGAATGTGGTATCAGCCTAATGGGCAAAAATGGACACATACATTCCCAAAATGCTCTATGATTGTAGTATTAACTTTATGTACCTTACTTCATGTGGCCTTCTTTGGAATTATCAACATTTATTGTATTGTGAAACTGAGGATCTGGGATGTGGATTTATTCAACCAAAGTAATACAAAATTATGAAAGAAACTCGGGTCTCCCCCAAAAGTGAACTTCTCTAGAAAGTCTCTCTGTGGGCTGGTGCACGGGGATGATCCAGAGAGAGATTGTGGGGTGGGAGGTGGGAGGGAGATTCAGGATTGGGAGCTCGTGTACATCTGTGGTGGATTCATGTCGATGTATGGCAAAGCCAATAGAGTATTGTAAAGTAAAATAAAGTTAAAAAATAAATAAATAAAAATAAAATCCAAAACTAAAAAAAAAAAAGAATGTTAGTTTTGTCAGAAACACAGAGAAAAAAAGAAGAAACACTTTTTGGTCTTAAATACTTTCCTTGTCTTTATGACTGTCAGATATTTTAGGTTATTTACTACTGACTTGCAGATCAAAGGTGACTATAATCAGAATTGGATCTCTGGTATTTCTTTTTATTTATTATTTCCCTTTCTCTTTAAGTTATGCAGAGTGAAGAGAACGCGACAGACATTTCATAGAAGATCATGGGTTGAAGATAAACAATATGAAAGAAAAGAACCACAGGAGTCATCCAGACCAGCCTCCCTTTTTATGAATTCTTAGCTGCCAGATTTCCGGACACTCACAGACCCCAGGAAAGGAAGGCGCAGCCTGCAAAACCTGGTGGAACTTTCACCAGGTGGGGCTGAAATATATGAACTCAAAGTCAATCCCCTATACCAGTTAAGAGAGTATTAAAAATATACCTATATACACTGTATATATCTATGTACATATTAAAAATGATTAAGTGCCAGGCTTTGTCTTAGATACCAGAAGTACAAAAAGATTTTCCTTTTGTGGAATTCATAGCCAAGTGACTAACACAGTTATAAGTGAATTTACAGGCTCAAACACATATTTATAAAACGCAATAGGAATGCAACCCAGCAACCACCTTCTTGGGCAGTTGGTTTTGTTTTTTTTTCCTCAGATAAATGAAAGCATTTTTTCACATAGAGGCCTTGTTTGTAATCCCCAAAAACCAAGGGAAAGAAACAACCTTCAGATGTTGTTCAATGAGGGTAAATGGTAACCAAATTGTGGTAAGCCCATACCATGTAGTACTACTCAGCAATTTAAAAAAAATAGACAACCGATATACACAAAAACTTGGCTTCATCTCAAGGAATTTGTTCTGAGTGATAAGCCAATCTCACTAATTATATAATGTATTCCATTTACATAGAATTTTTAAATGACAAAATAATAGAAATGAGAATAAAATTAATGATTGATAGGGGTTGGGGATGCTGGGGGTTATGTGTGAGGAAAAAGAAGTGGACATGTGACTATAAAAGGTCAATATGCCAGACTCTTATAGTGATGGGCTATTTAGTGTTTTGACTCTGGTGGTAGATACATGACCCTACACATGAAACAGAATTGCATAGAACTAAACAATCACACTGGAGAAGGAAATGGCAACGCACTCCCAGGATTCTTGCCTGTGAAATCAATCCCAGATACAGAGAAGCCTGGTGGGCTATAGTCCCTGGGGTCACAAGAGTCGGACACAACTGAGTGACTACCACACAATCACACACACATAAAGTAAACCTGGGGAAATATAAATAAGACTCATGAAGCACATCAATGTCCTGGCTGTGATACTGCACTGTGGCTTGCCAGGGGAAATTTTTCAAAAGTATGCAGAGGCTGTCACTGTATTGTTTTACAAAACTGCATGTGAATTTACAATTATCTCAAAATAAAATAAAAAAAAACTAATTGAAATACACTATGAGCTATAATAGAATTTACTTGATAAGATGAAGGTGTCGGACAGAGGGATGTGGTCCAGCCTGGGGGGCCCAGTAAGATCTCTCCAGAAAAGAGAACATTTGATCTGAGGATGAGTATGTATTATCTGTAGAAGTAGTTAGGGGCACCGAGGAGGAGGGGGCATGATGTGTTCTTAGAACTGAAAGAAAGCATACAGAATAGCATAGGATAAATCAAAGAGGTAAGCAAGATTGCCACTATAGGCCATTTTAAAGATTGCCTCTTTATGTTGTGTTTTCTTAAAATGCTATCATACAGGGAATGCTGTGGGTTACTCTCCAGGGGTGGGGGGTGGGGAGAGGTGAGAAACTATCTATCTTCCCTGGAAATACCAATGGAATTATTTTACTTAAACTCCTTTAAAAAACAAAGCTTTTAAAAAATGTTTTTGTGTATGTGGCCGGGGTGGGGGGTGGGGAGGTGTAGTGTGTGTGGCTGTGTTATAAAATAGTGAATTTCCCTTATCTGAAACTAAACAATAAGAGCATTTGACCATTGTGTGTTGGACATACACAGTGATTAGGAACAATATTGAAACAGACAAGATCTAATGTTCCTTTCCATTTCTATAATATTGTCTTAGTACTCTTTGGGGACAGGATTAAAGAGAAAAAGGACAGGCAGATGTGGGGGAAAATATCTGGAAATTGATCAAAGGCATCTTGAGTTGATTTAAGGAATTGCTCTAATGAGTTATGGCAGCTTTCAGGTTGCAAAACCCTGAAGGATGGTGCGTGAAAACAGGCAGGACATCACAGAAGATTTCACACATGGGTCCCTGGAGTCCTCTCTTCCTCCAGGTAGATGAGTCTTTTCTTAATGGTCTGCATTGCAGGCTACTCATTCTGGATTGGGTTATAAACACAAGCCCTCCTATTAATTTCAAATGATGCATTTCTATCTCTGGCAATGAATAAAACAGATCAATGCCACCCACATGTTTTATTGGGCCTCCTGTGAAATGAATCTGTAGGGAGACAGCCAGCAGGATGGAGTTGACATGCAGATGAGATTTGTAAGTGAGGACATATTGATTATTTTCATCTCAGCTCAAGCAGTAATTCCACCCAACGCTGCTTCCCCTGTTTGAGCTCATTATTTATGCCATAAAAACACTATCTCAATGATAATAACAGGCTTCATTTACAAGCTGGAACATAAAGCATCAGCGCTTAAGATTTCAAGAGGTAGAAGAAGAGGGAGAGAGAAATTTAACAAGTCCTATAGAAGCACAAAACTGCCAAACCTCATCTTGCAGCTTTTATTCCCTCAAAAAATCAGGAAAGCGAGCAGGTACAAGATTACTGGGCTCTTTATTAAAAACTGGGATTTTCTCCATAGTGAAACTTCCCTTATGGAAATCTGATTTTTGCTGTGCCATGTCACTGTCCCTGTTCAAGGTAGAGAAAGCCTTTTCAAGTGCCTTCCAGCATGTATGTTTCACAGTCTCACCTGTCCATCTGAGCATCCACTCAAATGGAGCCACTTCCTGCAAAAACTAAAAAATGCGTCCGTGTAGAGGGTTTCTGCTTATTTTGTTTTGTTTGTTTGTTTTACCATCAGCGAGCAATTTCCAAAGTCAACAAGGCCTTATCTACTGCTATGTCATCAATACTCTAGCAACCTTCATTTAAACTTAACCTCAAACAGGTCATTTAAGTCAGGTTAACCAGCAGCAGTCATGGTGCATACATGTTCCTTGCACTGCTTGTGGGAGCTATAGGCTTTCTCAGTTAGATAAGATAGAGATTCAGCCATCAGAGAGCCTTCAGCCTAGGGAAGGAGTCTTAAGTATATAGCAAGAAGGTCTAGACACTTGTAGCAGAAGAATTTAGGGAAGGAAATAATACTTACAACACAGAGATGTGGGAAGGTGTGGGACCCTAAATGGGAAACCTTAAAAAAGAATGGGTTAGCTTTGTGGTCGGAAACTAAGATGGTGCCTACAGGAAGGAGTGGGGGCATAGTTTATGTTGTTAAAGTTTTTGATTGGTCACTATAGACTTCTGTTACAATGAAGGCACATGATGACTTGACCTTTAAAGTGATTGGTGCAACTGAAGGCTGACCTTTAACGTGACTGGTGCAACTGAAGACTGACCTTTAATGTGATTGGTGCAACTGAAGGCTGACCTTTAACGCGATTGGTGCAACTGGAAACATAACGATTTGACCTTTAACTTGATTGGTAGAATTGTGGAAAGTCCCTCCCTGCTTGCCTATATAAGCTGGGAACTTGCGGCAATAAAGTGGAACTGCTTAGACGGAAACCCTGTCGGGTCCGAGCGTCTGATTGTCTCTCGCTCACTGGGGGGCTGGGTTGTCGGAGAGCAGGCTCACCTCTCCTTGGGACCCCTTGGCTTTGCTGAGGGAAGTTCCACTGTCTCTTTTTCTGCGGAGCGCCCCCCGCAGAAACTGGCGTCCAACGTGGGGCTCGCTCGAAGTGGATGGACAGAGGTGGTGACACCGTGCGGCTCTGAAAGAAGGAGCGACGAAGGACCCTAGGCTGGTTGCAGCACAGAGCTCCCCTTCAGAGGAGTATCGCCCGAGGTAATCCAGACTTCAAGGTGGGCCCCCTTCTGCCGTGAGGGAAGTGACAGCTCTCCTTATTTTCCTTCTCTGCTGCTTTTCTGATCTGTCCTTAATTCCTTTTTCTGGAGTTTCAGTGAACAAGCGAACGGTTGTGGAGGCAATTGATAAGTCCTGGCTAGGGCCACTCTCTTGCGGACTTGGAAGGCCCTGCAACAGGTAAGCCTCAGTAACTAGAGCCCAACCGGGTGAAACTCCACTGTAATCATTCTTAACTGAGGACGTGGCCTCGAATCTTCCCTGTGGGCACGGGTCAGGCACTTAAAAGCCAATAGGGCGCCTGCCACTTGAAGACTCCCGTGACAGGATAAGGGGGTCATGGAACGGGCTAGAAACCTCTAGGGTGCCTGCCCCCAGCAAGAAAATTTCCGTGCAACGACGCAGGCACATAAACAGTTTCACAAGCATACCAAAAGCCCAACTCTCTGGCCGCCACCACTCCCAGTAGGATTTTTGGTGGTTGTCCTCAGTGACTTTTCTTTCTATTTTTTCTTGGAAATATGGGAAATAACATTGGTAAGTCCAATGAGTCTGTGCTAAAGGCACTGAGATATATGCTCAAGAGTAAGGGACTTGAAGTTTCAGATAATCAGGCTGCTACGGTCTGGGAGACCGTTAAACGGTTGGCCCCCTAGGCTGGGACACCATAACACAAGCATTCCACTGTCCTAGCAATCTCTATCAAGGAGGGAGAGCATGCCCTGAGCCTGAGAGTAAAATTGTCGAGGCATCTCAGATAGGGGTGAACCTTAAAATATTTTCCTTACACAGGAAATGTAGACGATTCAGTTAACCAGTCTTCTGTTGATGAGCATTTATATTGTTTGCAGATTTTTTTAATTACACAAAATACATACTTACATAAGTATATTTGTAAGGTATAATCTAATCTAACAAATGGAATTACTCTTTGAAAGTGTATTCATTCTTTAAGTTTTGAAGAGTCAAACTGACGACTGTTTTTTTTACATGTTATATATTTTACAAATTTACAATCTCATCAATAGTTAATGCACTATTGGATTTTCTCAAAAACTGCCAATAAGCAGTATTCTCAAAGTGATCTACACCATTCTAATAGGTGACAAAAGGCATTTCACTAAAATCTTAATTTGCATTTCCATAATTATATGTGAGATTGTACTCTTTTTCATGTTTATGGGCCATTTGGATGATTCTTTCTAGGGACTGCCTGTTCATCTTCTTTGCTCATTTTTCTATTAAGTCATTTGTCTTTCTGTTACTGATTTTTAAGAGTTTGCATATTAATAAAGTCAGCTGTTTCTCTACATTATGTGCTATGAATAATTTTTCCATTTATTATTTATCTTTTTATTTTGAGTAGGCATGTTTTTCTTTTTGTCAAATATCACAGAGTCAAATTTCTAACTGCTTTTATGACTTATCTATATTGAATTGCTACTGGCCAAATGATCCCTGAGAAGAGAGACCCCTAAGGTTGAAAAAGAAAAATACTAGAAACATATGAGTTGGAGGAATATTCAGTTCAGTTCAGTCACTCAGTCATGTCTTACTCTTTGCGACCCCATGAATATCAGCACGCCGGGCCTCCCTGTCCATCACGATCTCCCGGAGTTCACTCAGACTCACTTCCATCGAGTCAGTGACGCCATCCAGCCATCTCATCCTTGGTCATCCCCTTCTCCTCCTGCCCCCAATGCCTCCCAGCATCAGAGTCTTTTCCGATGAGTCAACTCTTCGCTTGAGGTGGCCAAAGTACTGGAGTTTCAGCTTTAGTATCATTCCTTCCAAAGAAATCCCAGGGTTGATCTCTTTCAGAATGGACTGGTTGGATCTCCTTGCAGTCCAAGGGACTCTCAAGAGTCTTCTCCAACACCACAGTTCAAAAGCATCAGTTCTTCAGCGCTCAGCTTTCTTCACAGTCCAACTCTCACATCCATACATGACCACTGGAAAAACCATAGCCTTGACTAGATGGACCTTAGTCGGCAAAGTAATGTCCCTGCTTTTGAATATACTATCTAGTTTGGTAATAACTTTCCTTCCAAGGAGTAAGCNCAGTTCTTCAGTGCTCAGCTTTCTTCACAGTCCAACTCTCACATCCATACATGACCACTGGAAAAACCATAGCCTTGACTAGATGGACCTTTGTTGGCAAAGTCATATCTTTGCTTTTCAATATGCTATCTAGGTTGGTCATGTTTTGGTCTAGGTTGGTATTAGTTTTCTTCCAACGAGTAAGCATCTTTTAATTTCATGGCTGCAGTCATCATCTGCAGTGATTTTGGAGCTCAAAAAAATAAAGTCTGACACTGAGTTTAGGAAGGTGAAAAACTTCAGAGATGCATGATGGTAAGTGTTGCAAAACAATGTGAATGTACTTAGTGTCTTCAGTGAACTATACAGTTAAATATGCTTAAAATAGTATATTTTATATGAATTTTATCACAACAATAAAAAAATTAAAAAAAAAACTTGTGTTTGTGTGTATAAAGGTGTATGAGGATTTCTTTTGAAAAAAATCTGTTGCTATTAGTGTCCCAAAATAAACAAAGGCCTAAGAGCAAATATTTGTGTAAGATTGGAACAAGTTTTTTAAGAACGATACTTCACCTTGACTCAAATGTTAACCTCAAGAATGCTCATTTCTCTTGCTGCCAGCTTACCCTTAATAGGAAAGATAGACACAGCAAAACAAATAAAAACATGAGTCCTCACTCTCTGAGGTAATGAAATGGGGTTCCAGTCTCTAATGCAGCAAATTTAGGAGATCTCAAGAGAAGGATGGCTCCAGGTCCATCTTTTCCAGAATGGGTGGAACAGCACACTTGACAGAATGGGTCTTGTGGATGATAACTGGGGACACTGCTCCTGCTTGTTGTCATGATGGTACTAAAATGACTAGATACCTGGGCTTTCCCTGGACAGACAGATGAGGCTCGGCTCAGCATCAACCTTGTCAGGGAGAAAAAGGAGTTACTCCACCACATCTATCATGTCTATTAGTTGAGAAGACTGTCCAGAGTATAAGGACAACCTGACTTGAAATGTAGGAAGAAGGACGGATGTACAAGTGGTGACTGCTTGGTGTTTGTGTCCATTACATGACAATGCAGTCACTGACTTATTAACTGTTGTATCAACAATGCTTATTGGAACCAACCTAGGTAGGTGGTTTGGAGATGGTTCGAATGAACTGTCTTACTACAGAAATAGGTAGGATTTCCTATGAATCTGGGGCCACTTGTGGTTCTTAAGTTGTACCCAATGCCTAGCACACAGTCAATGAAATCCTATTGAACAAATCTTTTCTACTTACAGTAGTTGTCTACATCTAAAGAAAATGTGTTGTATAAAGTTGATAGCATTTATTTGAAGAGGCAAATACCTTTGGTTTTGTCTATCTCTTTCATTTGGTTTGCTATCTTGAACAAATGGTTTTGTTGGAAGAAGACATTTGTTTCTGGCAGAAATTGTAGTTTCTTTAAACTGTGTCCAGTCAGTGCCATATAGAATGAGCTGATAACATGGTTGGACTTTGCAGATTCTGCCCAGACCCAATACACAGTGATACTGTAACCCCAAATCTAGTGGCTTTTCCTGCTGGGGTCCAGCCTCAGCAGAGTCCAGGGATACCCTCAGGATGAATGGCATTGGCAAATGAATGAATGACATGGAGAGACCAAGCTTCAGTGAGTGAGGCCCGTAATTTTATTTTCAAAAGGGACTTTTATATCCTGATTTGTACATAGAGGAAAATGAAAGATGCAAGGTCACACAGAGTCAGCTCAAACACTCCAGCAGTTTTGCCCTTATCAAAGCCAAGATTTTTTTTTTTCTGCATACCTTTCCCATAAACAAGGGTCCTATGTTGTGTACATTATCTTCTGGCCTTGGAGGCCTGTTGACATTTTATTACCCTTTTTTGATAAAGGTTGATCAACCAGAAAACTTGTTTTCCCTTGAAGTGTTTTTTCTTTATACCTCTAATCTGTGTCAGCCTCAGAAAGTACTATACAAAGTTACATTCTCATGGAACAAAGGCACAGTGGCTTACAACAAAGAACTTATTAGCTCAAAGGTCTGATGTGGTTAATACCAAGGCTACTACTTGTTTTTCTTACATTCCAACTGTATTAACTAATGCACTCCCAGGCACCCAATGGATAAAGGATATGGGAACTTGGCAGCAAGCATTGGCTTAACAATGTAACCCTTCACCAGTATAATTTAATAACTTTTTCACCCCTCAAAGGGCTCTATATTTTTAGAATGCTTAGGCTTCCCGTGTCATGGTTGGGATGTTGTGAACAAGCATATGCGTAGTTGCAAGAGTCTGGATAAACCTGCCAAGCAAGCTAGAATGCTAACAGGGGGTTTGAATTGAAATGCTCCTTTCATGCCCAGGGGACTTATCAGCTAGAGCCCTAAGTTGATTTTCTCCAGAGACAGGTGGTCGGGGATAGCCCCCTGTCAATGTCAGAAGAGTTGGTGAAAGGCATAATATAGTAAACAGTAGACAGACAGATTTTGGTTTGGGGTAGATGCTCAAGCAGGTCAGGGAGTCCCTCGAGTCCTGATCTGCCTTGCTTGTCAGGTCTCCTCTGCATGACCTTGTCGTGGGTAGGATCTCTCGTGCTGGCTCCTGGCATTTTCCTATCATTCACCCTACTTGTCTTTCTTTTAAGGGTTTAACATGACATCCTCTCTTCTTTTTCTTCTCTTTTCCTCCCTCTTTATCCCCACCCCTACTCTACTTCACCAACAGCCCTCAAAACTTCTTTCCAAAATCTACTGTCCTGGCCAAGCTAACTCTGCCTTTCCTTTCACAAAGTTGCTTGACCAGGGAGTGATCTTTGGAATTCAAGCACAGAAAACCCTCATAGTAAAATACAAGCATTTTCAACGAGTTGCTAGGATTTTGTGTATCCTGCTTAGAACTTGCCTAGGTAAGAGTCTCAGGGGTGGTCTAGCAGCTCTGAATGTGTATCTCTTCCAGAACAGGTTTCCTATTAGAGCTCACTGACATGTGTACTTAGGAACTGGGGAAACAGAGAACCCAGAGTCATCGTGGCTTTAAATCGATCTCTCTTTCTTTCACTTCTTCTTTGTATTGTACACAGACAGAGGCAGTTCCAGTAATAAGAACATTTCTCTGCAGAGAAATTTCCACTTTTCTTCTTACTGGAAAGAGTAGATTCCTACCACACTCACCACACATGTTAACACAGACCCACATGTGCATGCACACACACACACACACACACACACACACGTCTGTTTCAGTCTCAGTAGTAGCTTAACAGGGTTGCATTGGCTGGACACTCCAGGAATTCATCTTGCTTATGAGAACTCAAGGCAATCTCAGGCCCACATCCTCTATCACCCAGAATTTCAGTAATTCCCCAGAATGCTCACAGAAATCATGAAAGTGTTATATTTAAGGATTATCACTGGAATACAAAGAATNGGCTGGACACTCCAGGAATTCATCTTGCTTATGAGAACTCAAGGCAATCTCAGGCCCACATCCTCTATCACCCAGAATTTCAGTAATTCCCCAGAATGCTCACAGAAATCATGAAAGTGTTATATTTAAGGATTATCACTGGAATACAAAGAATGCAAATGAACAGCAAATGAAAAAGTACACTGGGCAAATCTGGGTCAGTCATAAGCACAGGAGCTTCTGACTCCATGAAGTCTGAGGGCGCCACCCTCCAGGTACTTATGTTCACCAACCAGAAGTCTCTCTAAGCCTCTTTCTTCAGCATTTTTTCAAAGTTTCATTATATAGGCATGCTTAATTAAATCATAACTACAGAATGAAACTCAATCTTCAGTCCCTCCTCCTTCCCTGGAGGCAGGGAGGTGAGCAGGTACTGAACGTTTCCACTTTCTAGTCACATCTTTGCTGTTTCTGGCAACTAGCCTTCATCCTAAAGTTGTCTCCATGAGTTGCCTTGTTAATATAAAATCAAGTATGAATAACAAAAGGGATTCCTATCACTTAGAAAATTCCAGGAGTTTTTGAAGCTCTGTGTCAGGAACTATAGGTAAAGACCAAATATTAACTTTTCTTTACACACTAATGCTATTCATCTCATGTTTTCATTACTTTGCTTCTTACATCAATGTGTAATTAGCATATGATTGCTAAAGTGTAATTATGATTGTCACTGAAGAAAGTTTCAAAATCAGCTTTAAAGAAAGCAGGCTTGAAGCTCACTGCACCATGAGATCAGTTCAGTCACACAGTCGTG
>SJYV01029962.1:0-14276 GCA_006410875.1 Neotragus pygmaeus
CAAATAATAGATCAGACATAATGACAGCTATCATTTTAGGGGGTTTCCCAGGTGACGCTAGTGGTAGAGAACTCACCTGCCAATATGAGCACCTTTTAGGCTATGTGCCTAAAAGTCTTTTCTCAAATTTGTAGTCATTCCATGAGGCAGTTTTGCCACCCTACAGCTTACAGATGAGGAAAGAAGAGTCCTGTGGTCCATCACAAGATCAGTTATTTCAGGATTTAAACACAGGGCATGGTAGGGGAAGCGGGGAGACAGAAAATGACCATGCAGCACCCCAGTTAGTAGGATGGTTCCAGTACAAAGTGGGAGCAATGAGAATGGTGGATAAAAACCAATTCTGACAAGTGACAACGCAGGAGAGGCTCCAAGATTGCTTCTCAAACACAGCTCTAAACGAAGGGCAAGGTGGGACCCGAGTGTCTAAAAACTCAAACAGGGGGGCTTCTCTGGTGGTCCAGTGGCTAAGACTCTGCACTCGCAAGCAGGGGCCCAGGCTCCATCCCCAGTCAGGGAACTAGATCCCACATGCAGCAACTAAAGATCCTGAGTGACAAAACGAAGACCCAGCACAGCCACATACATACAGGGATTTTCTTTAAACAAATAAAAAAATAAAAACTCACAGTCTCCATGGGCTAGCTCAGGAACTTGACCCCCGACTCACGTCACTGTTCCTATGCAAAGATATATTCTAAACGAGGTACTTTCTCAGCAACCTCCAGGACACCATGCCTACAAAGCTGGGAGTGCTCAGCATCACTAACAGAGCTGCCTCACATGCTCTGAACATGGTGTTTCTCAACCATCTGCGGCCGCATTTGGTTCCCTCCTTGGTCTCGTTTGGCTCATTCCTCCTCTGACATCTGACCTTTCAGTCACTGTCCACAGGGTCTAGCGCTCAGCACCTTTCAGGTCTCCTGGCCTGCATTCATCTCCACTTGGCACGTCAATGTCCTTGAAAACAAATTTCTCACCCATTTGGAAACCACTGCCAGGCCCCCTCTTGACTTCAGTGAATTACTTGCAAGAGCCATCTCAGCCTTTGGAGACTCAGCAAGAGTGTTCAGTTACAGAGAAATGGATTAACAATAGGCGGCGCTAAGGAAAAGTGACTATTTCACTTTAAAAAAGAAAAAAAACAAAACAGGAAATACATGGTTCAGAGGGCAAGGAATGCAATCCACATTTTTGACTTTCCAAACTATGGTTACAGGCTTTGAGTCACAAACTAAACTGGCTGGTCCCTGACCTTAACACACCTAGTCTAGATCCAAACAAGTGATAACAGGGGCCTGGTTAAATTTAATATATGAGACTGAGAAACAAATCTTGTGACACAGGAGCAAATACTCTCACAGGGCAGTCACTCTCACCACCCAAAGCAGGCTGCCTGGAGCATTAGGGACGAGCTTTACGTGGGGCTGAAACATCAGAGACAAAGGTCAGCCAAAGAAGCCAATCCCAGAGAAGGTGGAGCGCGTGCACCCTTAGCTGCTCAGTCATGTCTGACTCTTCGCGACCCTAGGGACTGTAGTCCGCCAGGCTCCTCTGTCCATGGGATTTTCCAGGCAAGAATACTGAAGTGGGTTGCCATTCCCTTCTCTAAGGGATCTTTGCAACCCAGGGATCGAACTCAGGTCTCCTGCATTGCAGGCAGATACTTTACCACCTGAGCCACCAGGGAAGCTCCCAGGGAAGCTGAAGGGTTATGGCAAACCTGACATCTGACCTGTCCTGTTTATAACAGGCCTGCAGAAAAATCCATTGTGCATCAGAATGAAAAATTTATCATTTGTCATAAAAACCCAGTATTTAACCTTGACCCTGTCTTTTCCATTATGCCTCAGAGTAGTGTCAGATGACATTTATGCAGCTTTAGCAGTAAAACTGGCAGTACAGCAAGATTAAAAATTATACCAATGGTACCCATTTGTGTAAACCCACACTATGAAACCAACTGACACTGTTGTCCAATAGTTTAAAGAATCAGAGACAAAGGAAGAAAAGCAACTAAAGTGTGAGGATCTATTATCCCATCTTGAAACAGGCCTTTCTTCCAAAAGACTCTTAAGCTGTAAGGGGAAAGCTACATTGTTAAAAGAGAGAGAGGAAAGATTCAGTAGTTACTTCTGTAACACAAAAACGGTGTAGCTCATGTTTTCTGAAATAGCTCTTCCTCAGCTAGATCTTCAGCGTCCTGCATGCGCTCAGTTCACTGCACTATCTCACTTTCTACCCACTACCAGTGTGAAAATGAGAGTACCTTGGCAACAGGATTTCTCACAGTAAGATTCACTTTATTCTAGGATCTTTTCAAGTAAAAATAAAATGGCAAAGGAATCTCATTATCCAGAAGATTTTCAACATGGCCTCTTCAGCCTATTCCAGTAGTAATACCCCATTCATTCTTCTATTCAAATTACAGTGACTATGCATCTATTACACGTGTACAGCTCTAGCTGCTGGGACCACAGCTAAGGGCTCTCGGGCTTCTGTGGGAGAGAGAGGCATCTAGAAATAATGTTTGCAGGGTGATAAGTGCTATAACAGGATGTGAGCGAGGCACAGACAAGCGCTTAGCTTTCCCAGGGCAAACTGCCTTAAAGGCTTTCTAACAGATGGGACACTCAGTTTAAGTCTTAAAGGGTGAGTTCAGATGAGTGTGTGGCTAAGGAAAGGCAAAAGGGTACCACTCGGCAGCAACTCCAAGCATAAGGTGCAAGAAAGTCAGGTATGTTTGGAAGACTGAGCAGTTCTATCCACAGAGCAAGTCATTTGGGTACACAGAACTGCTGAAGGTCTAGGTCAGGTAGAATGTTAACTCAAACAGTGACGGTTGGACTTGATATGAAAACAGGAAGGAAGCACACAAAGGAGAAGAGGACAAGGAAAGAAGGAGGAAAAATCTGGACCAACAATTTCTGAGTGTTTACCACATGCAAGGCACCATGAATTCATGAAGTGGGTATTATTTTGTTTCCATTTTACAGATGGGGAAATTGAGATTCAGAGAAGAAAAGTAACTTTCGGAAGGCCTCACATCTAATAAATAATCAGTGGAACCAATATGTAAATCTAGTCCATGCTTTTCATCAATCCAGTATACTGCCTGCTAGTCTAAGAATATTAAGCAAGTTAAAGACACAGATAGATACAAATTTCGCATTGTTTTCACTAACCTATGAGGCATATAACTCTCTTTCAAAAGAGAAAAAAGAAGGCATCTGAAAGTTAGTCTGCATACAGTGTGGAAGGCTGGGTACCAAATTCAGAAGAAAAAGGGAAGCTGCTACCCTCCATGTCAGTGGTTTTCACCTGAGGGTGATTTCACCTATCAGGAGACATTTGGCAACATCTGGCGGTATTTTTCCTTGTTACAACTTAGGCAAGCGGTGTGCCTGGCATCTCCTGGGTAGAAGCTACAATTACAGCTAATTATCCTACAATGGAGCAGACAGCATCCCACAACAAAGAACTATCTGGCCCCACGAAGATACAACCTGACATGAACCACTGAACAAAAGGTGAGTTTCCCATCTCATTTTATAATAAAAATAACCAACCGCTGTCAATATATCTAATGGAAAGTAGAGTCTGAACTTCTGACCCTGCAACTTAGATTTATCACCATCTGCTATGGTCTAAATGTTTGGGTCTTCCTGAAATTCATGTCGGAAACTTAAGCCCCAAAGTGATGGTCTTTAGGAGGTATGGCCTTTGCAATTAGTACCTTAAAAAAAAAAAAAAAAAAAAAAAGGCAAACTGAGCTCTCTAGCCCCTTCTGCCACATAAAGACACAACAAGTTTTCAACCTGGAAGAGGGCCCTCACTCAACCATGCTGGAACCCCTGATCTCAGACCTCCAGCCTCTAGAACTATGAGAAATATATTTCTCTTGTTTATAAGCCACTCAGTTTGTAGTATTTTGTTATAGCAGCCTGAATAGATTAAGATACCACCCATGCTCAAAAACAACAAAAACTGTGTGTTAGTTTAAATTTAGTTCAAAGTTCAGTTCAGTTGCTCAGTTGTGTCCGACCCTTTGTGACCCCATGGACTGCAACACGCCAGGCCTCCCTGTCCATCACCAACTCCCAGAGATCACTCCAGCTCATGTCCATTGAGTCAGTGATGCCATCCAACCATCTCATCCTCTGTCGTCCCCTTCTCTTCCTGCCTTCAATCTTTCCCAGCATTGGGGTCTTTCCAAATGAGTCAGCTCTTCACATCAGGTGGCCAAAGTATTGGAGTTTCAGCTTCAACATCAGTCCTTCCAATGAGCACCCAGGACCGATCTCCTTTAGGCTGGACTGGCTGGATCTCCTTGCAGTCCAAGGGACTCTCAAGAGTCGTCTCCAACAGTTCAACCACAGTTCAAAAGCATCAATTCTTCAGCACTCAGCTTTCTCTATAGTCCAACTCTCACATCCATACTGACTACTGGAAATTAAACTAACTTAAAGTTAGTTTAAGCTTAATACTATAGAATTCAAGGACAATTATATTAATGGGGCAGCAAAAAGTGTGATCCAGCATCAACCAAGAAAATTGTAAGCCCTAGATAGAGAAGACTCTTGAGAGTCCCTTGAACTGCAAGGAGATCCAGCCAGTCCATTCTGAAGGAGATCAACCCTGGGATTTCTTCAGAAGGAATGATGCTAAAGCTGAAACTCCAGTACTTTGGCCACCTCATGAGAAGAGTTGACTCATTGGAAAAGACTCTGATGCTGGGAGGGATTGGGGGCAGGAGGAGAAGGGGACGACAGAGGATGAGATGGCTGGATGGCATCACGGACACAATGGACATGAGTNCTCTCTAGCCCCTTCTGCCACATAAAGACACAACAAGTTTTCAACCTGGAAGAGGGCCCTCACTCAACCATGCTGGAACCCCTGATCTCAGACCTCCAGCCTCTAGAACTATGAGAAATATATTTCTCTTGTTTATAAGCCACTCAGTTTGTAGTATTTTGTTATAGCAGCCTGAATAGATTAAGATACCACCCATGCTCAAAAACAACAAAAACTGTGTGTTAGTTTAAATTTAGTTCAAAGTTCAGTTCAGTTGCTCAGTTGTGTCCGACCCTTTGTGACCCCATGGACTGCAACACGCCAGGCCTCCCTGTCCATCACCAACTCCCAGAGATCACTCCAGCTCATGTCCATTGAGTCAGTGATGCCATCCAACCATCTCATCCTCTGTCGTCCCCTTCTCTTCCTGCCTTCAATCTTTCCCAGCATTGGGGTCTTTCCAAATGAGTCAGCTCTTCACATCAGGTGGCCAAAGTATTGGAGTTTCAGCTTCAACATCAGTCCTTCCAATGAGCACCCAGGACCGATCTCCTTTAGGCTGGACTGGCTGGATCTCCTTGCAGTCCAAGGGACTCTCAAGAGTCGTCTCCAACAGTTCAACCACAGTTCAAAAGCATCAATTCTTCAGCACTCAGCTTTCTCTATAGTCCAACTCTCACATCCATACTGACTACTGGAAATTAAACTAACTTAAAGTTAGTTTAAGCTTAATACTATAGAATTCAAGGACAATTATATTAATGGGGCAGCAAAAAGTGTGATCCAGCATCAACCAAGAAAATTGTAAGCCCTAGATAGAGAAGACTCTTGAGAGTCCCTTGAACTGCAAGGAGATCCAGCCAGTCCATTCTGAAGGAGATCAACCCTGGGATTTCTTCAGAAGGAATGATGCTAAAGCTGAAACTCCAGTACTTTGGCCACCTCATGAGAAGAGTTGACTCATTGGAAAAGACTCTGATGCTGGGAGGGATTGGGGGCAGGAGGAGAAGGGGACGACAGAGGATGAGATGGCTGGATGGCATCACGGACACAATGGACATGAGTCTGAGTGAACTCCGAGAGATGGTGATGAACAGGGAGGCCTGGCATGCTGCGATTCATGGGGTCGCAAAGAGTTGGACACGACTGAGTGACTGAACTGAACTGAGAAAAGGATAGCTAGTCATTATCTGCTAAAGGTAACAAACAATGCTTTCCCCATTAAATTGCTTTTAAATCACTTTAAAACCATGGATAATAAATGGCATTTTTAATTTTTTTTTTCAAGTAAAAAGTCTTGTAAAATTGAGGGGGCAGTTAAGTCTAAAGATCTAAAGGTATAACATGGTATCTATAGGGGATAAGGCTATAGTATATAACTGAAATTTGCTAACAGTAGTAGATCTTTCAATAAGAAAGAAAGGTGTGAGATGTGCATGTGTTAAGAATGGTGAGATGTGGGAAGCCTTTCACAATATGTATGGGTATTATATCATCAAGCTGTACTCCTTAAACATGTTACAATTTCATTTGTCAATTATACCTCAATAAAGCGGGAAAAAAAATACTTTCAATCATTTTTTTTTTAATTTTTGAGGGAACATTTATATAGTAGTTCATCTTAAACCATTACAGCACAGATATCATGTTTGAGGTTTAGAAACCTAGACGCAGAGTGAAAAAGGTGTACTCTCCCAGTCACATGTAACTTACTAGCCAGTCAAGACCCATAGTCAATCTTTTATTACCCCAGAAATGCTTATACCCCAGAAATGCTGGGGTACGATTACTTGCTTCAACCTATGTTTAGAAGGTCCCTGACTGTGTACCTTATGTCACTGGCATTGAAAGATATAGCTATGTGTGAATATAATACAATTTGCAAAAAACTACTGCTTTTCCCTTTTTCTCGGTCTTCTTAGATTTTTTATTTACCAATGTAAATGGAGTATAAGAAACGATTGTTGGTAAGAGAGATGCCCGTAATTCAAGTCCCCAAGTTCTGCTTTTCTAATTTATTAGGAAGTTTCTGATCAAAGTATCAAAACTGATTCATAATATTCCATCAGGAACCTCAGGATGATTTAGAAAGTAACTTCATTTAAAAGTTAATGGATGGGTTTAACTGTGTGAATTGGATGGTATATCTCAATAAAGCTTTTTTTTTTTTAAGTTAAAGGAAATTCCATCTTACTGTCACATGGGTTTCATTAATTTAGTCAAATACACTGAGGGAGAAACAAGCACCTCAGTGTTTATTACATTACTACTCAGAGGACTAAAATCTTGCTGAAATGAAAATACTGATCTAGTTCACATTTACAGCAGCAATTTTGTGGACTAAATCATAAAACCTCGTGATTTTCTTTTCCCTAAAAATCTTTTGCTAATCAAATGACAAGTAGTAAAAGTAGTCTGAGTCACATTTAAGTTTTGCTTTCCAAGAGAACAAAAAGAAAGATTTCTACCTCACCCAGCACAGAAAACTACAAAGGACAAAACAAACGCTGTCCTGAGCAAACACTGCTCAAAAAACTAAGAGACCAACCACAGCAGAAATTCCTACTAAAATAAACAACAGAGATAGCGGAGAACAAACAGCTAAAAGCTATTGTGTGGCTCGACACACAACCAATAGCATTCAGTTTATATAAACTTGGGTTTTTAAATCTTGGATAGGGCTCCAACCACAATCTGCGTGCAAGACTTTCTGTTTGACAAGGTAAGGTTACCTCTAAAGTAAGTTAAGAAGGCAAACAGCTATATCTTATTAGTATGAATATCACACCGGTGTTTTATTTTTCTAAATATTTTTGAAACAGAAAACTATTTTCCATTTAAATGCTACTCATCTT
The DNA here is from genome assembly GCA_006410875.1 of Neotragus pygmaeus. Lineage (NCBI taxonomy): Eukaryota > Metazoa > Chordata > Mammalia > Artiodactyla > Bovidae > Neotragus > Neotragus pygmaeus. The sequence goes on from SJYV01029962.1 coordinate 7,653, forward strand.
AACAAGGGGCTTCCCTGGTGGCTCAGACGGTAAATCGTCTGCCTGCAATGCAGGAGACCTGGGTTCAATCCTTGGGTCGGGAAGATCCCCTGAAGAAGGAAATGGCACCCCACTCCAGGACTCTTGCCTGGAAAATCCCATGGATGGAGGAGCCTGGTAGGCTACAGTCCATGGGGTTGCAGAGCCAGACAGGACTGAGCAACTTCACTTTCACTTGAATCTGAACATATAAGACGTGTAACTATTGTCCTCAGGCTGAAATGCTTCCNTCTTGCCTGGAAAATCCCATGGATGGAGGAGCCTGGTAGGCTACAGTCCATGGGGTTGCAGAGCCAGACAGGACTGAGCAACTTCACTTTCACTTGAATCTGAACATATAAGACGTGTAACTATTGTCCTCAGGCTGAAATGCTTCCCATGGGAACAAATATGTAGATTTTTTTTGCCTAAAGTCAGTGAAAAACTTTGATCAGAGTTGCAGAAAAAAAATCACTTTATAACTAACTTTTCAATGAGTAACTTGGTGTTTAAACAAATCCACAGTGTTTTTCAAAATAGTACAGAGGGGAAAATATGTTTTACAAAGCTTATTTCTATGCCTTCTACTTAAATTTACTTCAACTAATCTTTTTAATTTATAATGCATTATTATAATGGTAATGCAACCAAATTATTAAGTAACTGTTTAGGAATCCATAAAATTCCTCCCATTAAGGGTTAAAATATGTAATTTTAACACAAGATTAGATGTCTTCATCTAAGATAGAATGTGAAAAAGGGTCATCTCAAAATAAATATTAGAAAATACTTTTGAAAAAAATTCTATTTCAATTTCAGTGGAAAATGTCATATGCTTAGCCAACTTTAGTTAGCGATAATCAAAATTATCAAGAGTACTATCCTGGAAGGAAAACACTATAATAGTAGTTATTGGCTATTGACTTTGTAGTAATTGTTTACTATTTCATTTACAAACTAAAGTAAGAGTTAAAGAAAATGCCAAGTATGTACAAAACAATAATATGCACCAACATTCATTCAGGGTTTGAATATCATGTAAGATGCTGTTCATACATTACACCATTTGTAAGCATATATGTGTTTAATTTAGTACATACCATTAGCAGATTGGAGAAGGAAATGGCAAACCACGCCAGTATTCTTGCCTGGAGAATCCCATGGACAGAGGAGCCTGATGGGCTACAGTCCACGGGGTTGCAAAGACTCAGATACGACTGAGCAGCTGAGCACGCAGGCACAAGCAGATAGGTGCTTAACACACGCATTTTTATGGTAGCATAGTAGCTACAGATAATGTGGTTAACTTCAGCAGACATCTGTGTTATACATATGGCCATCAAAATAACTGTGGTGTGCTTCGTGACACTGAAAGAGGGCATGCCTGCTGCAAAATGATTACTTTGAACAAAGGCATGCCTAAATTATTGTTTAGTTAAATGGCATATATCCAAAATAACAGCATTATAAAGTTGTGAATGCCTTTGAATCACTCACCAATTTTCAACCTATTTGTAAAACAAGATAAGCACCATCAGATTATAAAAAGTAATTATGGATCAGGATTTTTGATTCATGTTTCTTTGACAATATTATTCCATTTGATCCCAAGTCTTGGCTGCTCTCTTGACAGAATAATGTACAAGCTCCACAGCTGACAGGAATAGGGCTTTCATGATAAAATAGGAAGCTCACATACCAGATGACTTTAGACTTCAGACTTCAGAAAAGATCGCTTTGTTGTTTTAGTATCAGATCATGAGTTATCTTTCTCTAATTGTTTCAAAGCCAAAGAGAATCTATGTGTTATCAAAAATGTATGATGCTTTTGTGAGTGTTGCCTATTTTATGTGCACAGTACACCAAAGAATGTTACATCATCTTGTAAGTTCTTTCCCTGATTTCATGTTGGTGGGGCGAGGAATGGGAATTGGAACATAAAGAGCTAAAAGTATACAATGAACACTTGCCCAAAGTCTTTTATTGACCTTAAAAGGAAACACAGAATCTGATTGACTTGCTTATTACAATTACAGGGCAAACAATATTCAAAACAATTTCCTAAAGGGTTTTTATTTTCGTAGCTTTAACTGATCATTTTTACCTTTCTCTGACCAAAAAAAAAAAGCTGTAAAATCAGAATTCTGTACACCAAGAATGATACAAAGCTGAAACTTTTGACAGAGAACAGTTACTCTAGTGCCTATTAAGCTATGTTAAAAACTAATTCACACAAGGAAATGACCGGAGTCTACGCCATTAGGATTAAATTCTGCGGTGAAAAGACAAGGACAACACAATTGGCAGCCTTAACTTTATTTTTCAGACGGCCTGCTGTACGAGAGAGAGGCGGGGGAAGGACGATTTCCCCTCCTCAGACTCAGCAGCTAAGGTATCTAAAATGCTGAAGTATTTTAAACTGAAGGAGAAAGCGAAAACAACAAAACACTCGAGACTGCGATCACCTCTAGGTAGCTACCTTGTTGCGAGACAAAAACCAGCGCGCAGGCGCATCCTTCAGGTTGTCAACCGTAAACACGAGCCCATCAAAATTAAGGAAGTGGATGTGTCTGCAAGCTCCCATATCCTTTTTGTTTGGGTTCTTCAGCTTAATAGAGGTAATTGCATTTTAATGACCTACTAAGAGGCACAAAGTTATTACCTCGTTTGGAGAGATGTTTACTTAAACATGGGGCTAAAACCAGGTTGCTTTCGGAAAAGGAAATTATTTTCCGGCCAAACGTAACATTACCCAACCACAAACACAGGCGACACAATCACAACCACCTAATAAATGTGTTTCAACGAGTGAGCTAGTTTCCCTTCCCAGTAATCCTATCAAGGAAAAAACAGTCGTTCAACAAGCCGAGGATCGCCTGTATATTCATTTCTGCGCCTCTTTGGGAGCTCTGGGGGCCTTAGCTGCTTTGGGAGGAGGACGAGGTAGGGAAGAGTTTCGGGTCTCAGTTTCAGGACGGTAGACTGCAGCTGAGAGCTGCTGCACCGACGATCCTGCCGGACGTCAAACTTGCTCTCCATTATGAAGGACTCAAAGTTAGCTCGGCGACACGTCCAGCCCGCACCTGAGCGCGGGTGAGCTGCCGCGCCTTCCCACCGTGCGGAGACGCCCCGCCGGCGGTCGGCGCTGGGACAAAGCCACGGACCCCCAGCTCCCCCGGCCGCGCGCCGCCTCCCCAGCACACGCCCCCGACCCGCGCCTACCTTGATGCCCTGTTGCTGGGTTGTGAGAGTTAACTTGGATTCATTCAGAAGCAAAACTTCGCAATAGAATTCTTCCGGAACCGCGCAGAAACAGCCCATGTCGGCTGTGGCGGGCCTCGGCCAGCGGAGAACGCCGCGACCCAGCCGCTGAGCCACCCCCTGCCCTCAAACGCGAGGCATGGACGGACTGCCCGCCCCGCGGCGAGGCCGAGAGCACAGTCCCCGGCGGGGTCCGGAGCGGCGCGGACGCACGGTAAGGCGGGCGGGGGGGGCCCGCGCAGCGTCAGCGCCCGGGAGCGGCCGGGGACGCGCCGGCGGAACTGGGCGCGGAGGGCGGCGAGTCCCCGCGCATCCTGCGGCGCCGGCTCCTCCGAAGGCGGGGGCGCCGCGGCCCCTCTCGCAGCCCTGCGGGCGAGAAAAGTCGCCTGTCAAAGGGGTCAGGGGGCGAGAAAGGAAAGGGACGAGGGCTCCGGGCCCTCCTCGGACGCCCTCCACCTACGCCCGCCGGAGGTCAGAAGCCACGCACCGGCCTCCCCTCCGCCCGGGGTCCCCAGAGGGCGCGCGCTTCCAGCTCCCACCTCACCCCGCAGCCCGCGGTTCGGTTCGCCGACCCGGGAGCTCTCGGCTGTTCCTTTGTGTCGGGGTGCCCCCGCCACGTCCCGGCCCCACCGCAGGGGCAATGGCGAGGGTCGTCCCCCAGGCCACTACCGCCGCCTCCCCAGCCCGCCAGCACCGAGAAGCCGGAAGGGGGTCCGAGAGGGTTTCGGGCTCCTTACCGCGACCGACGAGTGGAGGTCAGTGCGTCGCGGGGCACAGCTCCCGTCCGGGGATCCCCGAGTGCATCACGGGTGGCCAACCTGAAGCTCTCCCTGCGAGAGCCCCCTGCCCGGGCGGCGGAGTGCTGCTCCTCCAGGAGATTCCGAGCAGCGGGCGGTCGGGAGACTGGTGAGCGGAGGAGCCGGCGGGCGAGCGGGGCGTGCCCGGGGCGCGCCAGGCCGCGGCGGCTCCGGCAAAGTTATCTCGGCGGTGCGAGGGGTGGCGCCCCGGGCGGGAGCGGCCCAGGTGCAGCTGGGCCGGGCCTGGGTGCCTGCGAAAGGCCCGGGAGCCAAGCCGGGACCCAGTGGCCGCGCCAGGGGCGCCCCTTCTGGGGCGGGGTCTCGGCTGGGGATGGAGGGCGGAGCAGAGATGGTCAAATGGCGAGATGCTGGAAGGTCCGCTCGGGAACCGCGCGGCGCTGGAGCGGCCCGCCTCGCGGCCCCGGGCCCGGGCTCTCTTCGCTGTGTCGGTTTCCCGGGGAGATCGGAGGCGTGCTCTAGCAAGGGGCAGGGCGCGGCTCCGCGCGGACCCGGGCGCTCGACGCTCCCAGCCCCACGCCCTCCGCGCCACGGGCTCTGTCCAGGACGGGCAGGCACCACAGCGCCGAGGCGGCAGTGCCCCCTGGTGGGCACTCCTGTCCGTCCACAAGCAACCAAGGCTGAGCTGCGGGTGAGACCCGGCTCCCGCTGGCCTTCTGAGCANTGGTTGGATGGCATCACCAACTCAATGGACATGAGTTTGAGCAAATTCTGGGAGATGGTGAAGGACAGGGAAACCTGGCATACTGCAGTCCATGGGGTTGCAGAGTCAGACACGACTGAGTGGTTGAACAACAAGGCCTGTGTCTAGCTTATTGATTAAACCTTTCCTGTGTCAACTAAATGTATTCACATGCTTCTTCCAGAGAAGTGATTCAATCTTGAGTTTGGCGGAATATTTTAGGTGGTAGAAAGGGACTTTAATTACATTCCTCAAATTTTCATTTTGTTGAATCCAAGATTAAAAGAGTAAACACAAGGACTTCCCAGATGGTATAGTGGATGAGAATTTGCCTGCCAGTGCAGGGGACACAGGTTTGAGCCCTGGTTGGGGAAAATTCTACGTCATAGAACAATTAACTTGTGCACCACAACTGCTGAGCCCACATGCTGCAGCCGCTGAAGCCTGCACTCCTACAGCCTGTGCTCTGCAACGAGAGGAGCCAGCCACTGCAGGGAGAAGCCGGCGCACCACGGCAGAGCAGCCTGCACGCAGCAGTGAAGACCCAGGGCCGCAGCGATAAACAGCTCAAAAAGAGAGTAAGAGTAAAAACAGCAACTTTAAGCTATACCTGGTTCTGAAATAATTATTTGTACTGTTTTCCTTTTTGGCACTTACCTTTCATTGATAGGCCATTTATTTTAATGTCCTCAACTCTTAGCTCATTGCTTGCTAATGCATAATTAAGACTTTATTGAGAATGAGGCAGAATAAATGATTTCATTTATAAATTATAATTCCTCCTAGATTTCTGCTCTAAAAATCACAAAATCTTGGAATTGACTTAAAATTGGAGTTCAGTTGATGATAACCCTTTTTCATTGTGAACTACAGTAGATAATGTTACCCATTCCAGTGAATAGTTGAGGATAACAAATACTAGAAAATATCTGCCAAAAAATTTGTGGGCGTAAGAGTCAGTTACAGTAATTGCTGTTATTTTGCAATTTTGTAAGTTATTCCCTTTGTATCATTTGTGTCTTANGGTACTCAAATCATTCTATTTTGAAGCATCCGTTAAATTAACAGTTCGGTCGATTTCCTCTTCTTCACATTCTCCAACTCTCACGGCTCCAGTCCTGAGAGTTCCTCATTGGCTAACGATTTTGCTGTGGGTCCGGCAATTCGCCAACATCACTTTCATTGACTTCCTGAAATCCTACATTTCTTGCAAGACTTGCGATTTCACTTTATGACCTGCACTGTATTTACAGTTCATTATAATTTATTGAATCTACAGTTCCTGCCCAATCCTTCAACAAAGATATTGATTAGTGGGATGGGTGAGAATAAACATTACCTTTTTTTTCGGCCACACCACGTGGCATACGGGATCTTAGTTCCCCAACCAGGGATCAAACCTGTGCCCCCTGCATTGGAAGAACAGAGTCTTAACCACTGGACCATCAAGGAAGTCCCCCAGTGTTTTAATCTTATTACACTGATGCGTTTCTATACACCACTTTGAGTCAATGAAGGAGGAAAGTAGTGATAAATAAGCAACAACAAAACATGCAGCTCAAGACTTAGAGAATAAACTTATGGTTGCTGGGATGAGATGGGGGGAAGGATGGGTGAAGGGATGGCTGGAGAGTTTGGGATCAATATATATACACTGCTGTGTTTAGAATGGGTAACCAACACAGTCCTACTGTATAGCACAGGGAACTTTGCTCAATGTTACATTACAGCCTGAATGGGAGAGGAGTTTGGGGGAGAATAGATACATGTATCGGAGAAGGCAATGGCACCCCACTCCAGTACTCTTGCCTGGAGGATCCCATAGACAGAGGAGCCTGGTAGGCTGCA
>SJYV01029965.1:0-18720 GCA_006410875.1 Neotragus pygmaeus
TTCAGGGTTGATTTTCTTTTGCCATGACAAGGCTATGATCCATGAAAGGGATTAATTAAGTAAGTGTACTTAAATCCTCTTGGGTACCAGGTTTTATGTTATAGCCTTCTGAAAACAAAAGCTGAGAATGTTCATAACCTACTATAACTAAAGGAAGTTCTTTAAGCGAAGAAAAAAATATACCAGATGAAAATTTGAATCTATATAAAGGAATGAGAAAGGGCTGAACACTGGCTTTTAAGGAATCTATCAGGAATCTTGAGTGAGTGATAGGAAATTCTGATAGTTTTTTTACCTTTTCTCTAAAAGTCTCCACTTAGAGGCTACTGGTGCCAATTAATTGAAGGTCCATGAAAATAACTTTGAAATCAGGTTTCCAGTTCAGACAAGTCCTCAGATATAGATACCCTCACTCTCATTGTTTCTGTATGATTGCTGCTTTATTTTGCAAGTTGACTATTTGTAGGGGCACAGGAAAGATCCTAAAACCATCCCTCTAGTTAAAGAGTTTGTTGTCTAGGGCAGGGTCAATAAATTAGAACCCACAGGTCAAATCTGGAAAGTCACCAGTTTTGTACCATACATGTTACATTTTTACACTTTCCAATATTTTTTTTGCTCTTTTCCCTGGTGGCTCAGAAGGTAAAGAATCCACCGGCAATGCTGGAGACCTGGGTTTGATCCATGGGTTGGAAAGGTCCCCTGGAGGAGGGCATGGCAACCCACTCCAGTATCCAGTGTTCTTGCCTGGAGAATCCCATGGACAGAGGAGCCTGACAGGCTACAGTCATGGGGTTGCAAAGAGTTGGACATGACTGAGCAGCTAAAATATACATGACACAAATTTTACCTTTTTCACCATTTTTAGGGACCTACTGGATGGCAGTGGTTAAGATTCCACACTTCCACCACAGGGGTCATGAGTTCAGTCCCTGGTTGGGGAACTAAGATCCTGCATACTGTAGGGCATGGCTAAGTGAAAAAGAAAAAAAAAGTTTGGGGGTATAAAATTAAATGACATTAAATACATTCACATTGTTTTACAACAGTCAGCACCACTGCATTTTGTATGGTTTAAAAAATCAAAAGAAGAATAATTGCTTTGGTGAGGTATAACTGATTTAGAAAGAACTGCACATATTTAGTGGAGAAGGCGATGGCACCCCACTCCAGTACTCTTGCCTGGAGAATCCCATGGATGGAGGAGCCTGGTGGGCTGCTGTCTCTGGGGTCACAAAGAGTCGGACACGACTGAAGCGACTTCACTTTCACTTTTCACTTTCATGCATTGGAGAAAGCAATGGCAACCCACTCCAGTGTTCTTGCCTGGAGAATGCGAGGGACGGAGGAGCCTGGTGGGCTGCCATCTCCGGGGTCACAAAGAATCGGACACAACTGAAGTGACTCAGCAGCAGCAGCAGCACATATTTAGTGGGTACTATTTGATGAAAGTGAAGTCGCTCAGTCGTGTCCGACTCTGCAACCCCATGGACTGTAGCCTATCAGGCTCCTCAGTTCATGGAATTTTCCAGGTGAGAGTACTGGAGTGGGTTGCCGTTTCCTCCTCCATGGGATCTTCCTGACCCAGGAATCAAACCCAGGTATCCCGCATTGCAGGCAGATTCTTTACCAGCTGAGCCACAGGGGAAGCCTGACTAGATGTAACCATATCCGTGAAGACCAGAGGACTCCAAATAGGATGAAAAAAAAGTCATATTTTATGACATGTAAAAACTATTTGAAATTCAGACTTCAATGTCCACAAATAAAGGAACACAGCCATGCATGTTGATTTACATATTACCTGTGGCTATCCCCCACTGTAATTCCTGTAGCATTAAGGAATTGCAGCAGAGACCAGATGGCTCTCAAAACCTAACATATTTACTCTTTGGCCCTTGACGAAAACATCTGCCAGCTGCTAGTTTACTGCAAATGTTCCAAAACTTCAGTTTCAATAAGAATTATTGGGACGCGAAGAGGGTATGGAGGAGGAGGATTAAAGCTTGGTTCTATGGCTTCTTCAGCCAACCAAGGACAGTACTCAGGAAACGGTTATCATTTATAAAAATTCGAACTTATTTCTAATACAATTAAGACACACCCACTTAAAGAGACGTGACTCTGGTACTGTGATTTTCTTTTTTTTTTTTTTCTTTACTAATGTTTATTTTTTTTTTTTTTTTACTTTATTTTACTTTACAATACTCTATTGGCTTTGCCATACATCGACATGAATCCACCACAGGTGTACACGAGCTCCCAATCCTGAATCCCCCTCCCGCCTCAAACTTCATTGCGTATTCAAATCAATTAAAGAATTATTTTAAATCCTGGGAACCAGATTCCCCACTCTCCCACCCCTGGAAAAATCTCTTGGAATGGGACCCCAGCAGTAAAATTCCTTAAGTCTCCCAGGTTATTCCTAAGTGCAGCCAAGGCTCCAAACCCGTGATGTAATGTACCAGTTAGCAGACTGTTGATATGTAAACGAATGCCATGACTGTGTTCCAGTAAATCTTCATTTACAGAAACAGGAGAATGACACATGCATTGAGTCAGGTTATCTGGAAGTGATTTTTTTTAATGGGGTCATGGGAATTAGGATGAACAGAAATCAGTCACAGGAACCATAACAAAGGACCTGTGGGCATAAAATGCAGAGAGAAGACATAATCCCAGTATTCAGTCATCATCACGTGGTGGTGGTTGTTCTTGTTTAGTCGCTAAGTCATGTTCGACTCTTTTGTGACCCCATGGACTGTAGCCCACCTGGCTCCTCTGTCCATGGGATTTCCCAGGCAAGAATACTGGAGTGGGTTGCCATTTCCTTCTCCGGAGAATCTTCCCGACCCACAATTAGAAGCATATGTATGCACACACGAACATGTACACAAGCACANCTGTAGCCCACCTGGCTCCTCTGTCCATGGGATTTCCCAGGCAAGAATACTGGAGTGGGTTGCCATTTCCTTCTCCGGAGAATCTTCCCGACCCACAATTAGAAGCATATGTATGCACACACGAACATGTACACAAGCACAAAAATTACATAAAGGGCTGGAACCCCTGTCACCTGCATCGGCAGGTGGATTCTTTACCACTGAGCCGCCGAGGGAACCCCCATCATTACGTACACCTTATATATTACATATGCAACTTCTATTTTTTTAAATGAAAATTTAAAAACCCACCATCCCTTTGACAAAAAGTTATTGTAACTTTTGATTAAAAGTTATTGCAACATTGCTCCACATGTTAGGAACCACACAACTTTACTTGGGTTGAGCACCAAGTGGATAGAAATGTGAAGAGAGAAAAGAATTAGCTGAAACCAGATTCAAACAAATCTTGAAAATTACATTCAGTCTGGATTTTACAGAAAGGGGGATTGGGAATCGAGGTGTGGTTTGAATAGAGAAGTGACAAGATCAGAACTGCATGTGAGAAAGAGCTCCCTGGAGGTCACCATGGAGACTGGACAGGAGGGGGGAACTGAGAGAAGCAAAGCTCTTTAAAGACGGAGGGAACCCGTGTCAGAGGTCAGAACTGAGCCCTCACAGAAAGAAAAGAGTAGATTTCAGAGCTTCCCAGAAGGTAACAAACAGAAGCTGCACCGCCTGACCGGTTCCTGTGGTTGAGTCAGAGGAAGGAGTTGGGGGAAGCGTCAACTGACGCAGAATTTCTGGAGAGCAGTTTGCAATGTGTCTCAGAACTGAAGATGTGGGTCACTTTTGACTCAACAAATCCAGTTTAGAAACTTGGCTTCAAGAGGTTATTATGACATATGGAACTGATTTCTCAGGAAATTCTCAGTTCAGTGTCCTTTAAATAAGCAATTACCCTCCAATTAAAAAAAAAAAGGGAAACCGTACATGTTAACCTGAACAAATAGACTGCCAGTCATTTCAATGGCAAAAATGTGTTTATTCAGAATTAGAAAATTACAGTTTAGGGTCTATGACCACGGGGACCCATGTTCCCAAAGGGCAGGAGACCACTTTTATCGAGGGGACTAGGAAACTGGACGGAGAAGGCAATGGCAACCCACTCCAGTACTCCTGCCTGGAAAATCCCACGGACAGGGGAGCCTGGTGGGCTGCAGTCCATGGGGTAGTGGAGTCAGACACGACTGAGCGACTTCCCTTTCACTTTTCACTTTCCTGCATTGGAGAAGGAAATGGCAGCCCACTCCAGTGTTCCCGCCTGGAGAACCCCAGGGACGGGGGAGCCTGATGGGCTGCCGTCTATGGGGTCACACAGAGTCAGACACGACTGAAGCGACGCAGCAGCAGCAGCAGCAGGAAGCTGGAGGGCTGTAGTAAATAGTCCGTGGCTTTTCATTGGTTGAGTTGCTACGGAGAAGAGGGGTCTTCCTTCTTCCTCTCTTGCCGAGCTATCAGCTCAGGGTGTGGGAGCGCCCCCTTCTGGTCTCTCCCAACTCAAGTTAGTTGAGGTTTCTGTTTATCAGTCTTTTACACGCACTCACAAACACAATTAGAAGCATATGTATGCACGCACGAACATGTAGACAAACACAAAAATTACATAAAGGTAGATCTTGGGAATAATAAAGACAATTATGTACATGACCAAATGAAAAACTCTTCAGTTACTTAAATCATGCATAGATTTATGTATTTATATAATATCTAATATGTTATACACATTATATATACTAACATAGAAAGAATTACATGTGCATATATTTGAATATGCATGTTTATATATTTATATTGTGTATATTATACAGGTATTGTATTATGATAATCTATTCAAATGTATTTTTATATGGGCATGTGCATACTTTAAATGATTGAGTCGTTTTCCATTTTGTCATTCACATGATTCTGCATATAACTCATGTTCATACATTTTATTTAGGTATCTATAGATGTCTGAGGGCATTCCCAGGTGGTACTAGTGGTAAAAGAATTCTCCTGTCAATGCAGGAGACAGAAAAGACACAGGTTCGACCCCTGGATCTGGAAGATCCTCTGGAAGAGGAAATAGCAACCCACTCCAATATACTTTCCTGGAGAATTTCTTGGACAGAAGAGCCTGGTGGGCTACACCCCATGGGTCGCAAAGAGTTGGACACGACTGAGGCTACTGAGCACACACATCTATGGATACAGATATGAATAGAGACAGAGGTGGAATCGTTAGGGATACAGTTTTAAAGAGAAACAGCAGGATACAGAATCAGGAGGATGTAACCTTTCTATAAAAATAAATCTGCTTTAAAATATTCATTGCCTCATTTTTCCATGTCTATAAAATCTTACATAAAAAATATTTTTTTGCAAGATGGCTAGTTCACAGTATCTAAATGAGCTAAAATATTTAGCCATTAAAAGGTTTATTATGTATCACATTATTAACTAATATGGCTTACCTGACCTGTGTGGAAGGGCCTCTGACTACAGTGTTTCAGGGTCTGCATAAAGTACAATTTCTCCTTTTCTGGATTTAAGGTAAAGGGAGAGCCCACTTTACAAAACTGAGGCTCAAACAGAGGATATCCAAAACTTGGAATCCCTTGGCCCTCCTTTCTTTTAAAGCCAGAGGTCCCGGACTTCCCTATTGATCCAGTGGTTAGGAATCCACCTGCCAATGCAGGGGACATGGGTTCAGTCCCTGGTCCGGGAAGATCCCACACTCCACAGAGCGACTAAGCCCATGTGCCACAACTACTGAGCCCACCTTCTAGAGCCCATGAGCTGCAACAAGAGAAGCCACTGCGATGAAAAGCCCACACGCTGCAACCGAGAGGAGCCCCTGCTCAGTCCAACCAGAGAAAGCCCAGGCCCGGCAACGAGGACCAGCACATCCAAAGAGAATAATGAAAGAGCGTTCAGAGCCAGAGGCCCCCTTCCTGTCCTCTAGTCCAGACCTAACCCACACGGTGGCCAGTAGACACCTGTGGCTATTGAAGGCAAGGACTGTGGCTAACGTAAGCTTAAATATCCTTCCAGTGTGAAATACCGGATTTTGAAGCCTCACTACCAAATGTTGAAGGGAAAATATCTCAGTTGTTTTTATATTGACTACAAGTTGAAACAATACTTTGGATATACTGGAGCCAATATATTATAAAAAATCAATTTTACATAGTTCTTAGTTGTTTGTTATGGCTATTAGAAATTTTAAATTACAAGCATGGTCAATATTACATGTTTACTACATTACTTTAGTATGTTAAGCTATTTTATTGTGTTCAATTTATTGTATAGTATATTGTTTTCACCATAAGACTTCAATTTTGAGCAGATAGGCGGAGGTGGGGACAGAGAGATGGAGATATAGATATATTGGTTCTAAAAGATGAAGACTTCAAAACCCAAAATTTTGAAGTCTTAAAATAAATCTACAGAAATTAATATTGTAAATATTAATATTTTATGAAATAGTATAAAACTGATGAACCTGTTTCTTGATGCACTTCTTGTGTTACTTACATTGAACATGAAATGTGGATGGATTTTAATGTATCTTTGTTCAATGGGAGGAGGCAGCTGATCAACAGCTGAAGGTTCTAAGCAGTGGTTCTCAAGCTTGACTGCAATTACAGTCATCTAGGGGGCCTTGTCTCTTGAGAAACCTGCATGCAGGTCAAGAAGCATCAGTCAGAACCCTGTATGAAACAGCTGCCTGGTTCGAGATCAGGAAGGGAGTATGACAGGGCGGTGTGCGTCACCCTGTGGTTTAAGCTGTGCTCTGAGCACATCATGAGAAGTGCCGGGCTGGATGAGCTACCAGCTGGAATCAAGATGGGCCGGAGAAACACCAACAACCTCGGATATGCAGATGATACCACTCTAATGGCAGAAAGCGAAGAGGAACTAAAGAGCCTCTTGATAAGGGTGAAGGAGGAGAATGAAAGCTCTGGGTTAAGACTAAATGTTAAAAAAAAAAAAAAAACTAAGGTCATGGCATCCAGCTGCATTACTTCATGGCAAATAGAAGGGGGAAAGGTGGGAGTAGTGACAGATTTCCTCTTCTTGGGCTCCCAAATGACTGTGGACAGTGACTGCAGCCATGAAATCAGAAAACAATTGCTTCTTGTCAGGAAAGTGATGACAAACCTAGGCAGTGTGTTGAAAAGCAGAGACGTTGCCAACAAAGGTCCACATAGCAAAGGCCACGATATTCCCAATAGTCATGTACAATTGTGAAAGCTGGACCATAAAGAAGGCAGAATGCCAAAGAATTGATGACTTTTACTGTGGTGCTGGAGAAGACTCCTGAAAGTCCCTTGGACAACAAGGAGATCAAACCAGTCAATCTTAAGGGAGATTGGTCCTGAACATTCACTGTAAGGACTGATGCTGAAGCTGAAGCTACAGTATGTTGGTCATCTGATGTGAATAGATGACTCTTTGGAAAAGTCCCTGATGCTGGGAAAGATTGAGGAAAGAAGGAGAAGAAAGCCTCAGAGGGTGAGATGGTTGGATGGCATCACGGACTCAATGGACATGAGTTTGAGCAAGCTTTGGGAGATGGTGAGGACAGGGAGGCTTGGCGTGCTGCAGTCCATGGGCTCACAAAGAGTCGGACACAACTGAGCAACTCAAGAACAGGGCACCTTTAAAGAACCCCGGTGTTGAGCATCTCTGATCTAACCTAGAAATCAGAACCTCTGGGCATTAATACTTTGAAACGATGCCCCAGGGGCGTGAGTTTTAAGACAGTCAAGGTTGAGAACCACTGGTCTGGGAGAACTTGATGCTCAAATTGAGGAAATGGTCTCCACCTGTCAGTCATTGTGTGGCTGCAGGAAGCTCCTGGCAATGGGATTGGCTCCCAGTGGCCAATCACAGAGCTTGGGCAGAAAGAGGAAGTCTTTTATAGGAGGTTTCCTGTGGCTTCAGCACTCAGAGGCAGGGAGTAGGTCATGGAGCAGGGATTAGGCGTAGAAGAGGTGAGTAACAGTCCTGCTTCTTGACTTCATGCCTCTCTATCTTCATTCAACTGCTATGTCTCTACAGTAAAAATTCCTCCTCCTTTTCTTTGACTATTTGGATGTCAAACTGTTGAAGGACTTGAAGTTTCAAGTCAAACTCCTGCTTGTGCAAAGATGGAGCACTCCTGGAGGGGAGCCCCTTCCTGGGGCTGCTTCCATAACTTTAAACAGGTTCTTTTCTCTTGCTGAAGCTCAGCCTCCTCAAGTCACAGGAACATAATGTAAATTGGATTAACTTTCCATGCACCTCAGGAGTACAGCAGAGGTGCCTGTTCTTGGCCCAAACCTTAAACCTAACCCTTTCCTTAGTGGGAAGGCTGTATGGGAATCCCAAGCAGCTGGAGGTGGAAGAAACCCAGCTCAAATGAGGGCTCATAACCCAGATGTTTATGTTCTTACAAATTCTTCTTTACCCTCCTTCCATATCCAGTCAAGAACTATTGATTTCTCTCAGAAGATATAACCTGAATTCAATTAGTTCTCTACAACTAGGTGTGAGTGCTAAGTCGACTCAGTCATGTCTGACTCTTTGCGACCCTATGGACTGTAGCCAGGCTCCTCTGTCCATGGATTCTCCAGGCAAGAATACTAGAGTGGGTTGCCATGTCCTCCTCCAGGGGATCCTCCCAACCCAAGGATGGAACCCACATCCCCTGCACTGGCAGGTGGGCTCTTTAACACTAGTGCCACCTGGGAAGCCCCTCTACAGCTACATCTAAGAACAGAGAACCATCGTGGCAGAGTAACTAACTAAAACATGGGCCCTAGAGCTATTGGTTATACCTGGTTCAGAGCCCAGTTCTGACACTTTATGACCATGTAAACGCAGATGATCCATCTAACATCTCTGCTAACCCAGTATCAGTATCTGGAGTAGGGAGGATATAGTACTTGGGGATATCATAGGATTAATGCGCCAAGTCTGCAGGGTTGATTGCAGTGTCCAGGTGTTCCCTGACCCCACCCTCACCTGGATGAGTTCAGAATTCTCAGCAGGCAGCAATGAAGACTCTCCTTGACCCAACTCGAGTTGGGATTCTCTGAGTCGCTTTTCACTAGACTTCATCCTTGGGCTCTCTCCCTGGCCTGTTTCAGTCTGGTTTGAGCAAGAGAGCCTGGCAGGCTACAAACCACTGGGTCGCAAGCAGTCATACATGACTGAGCAACTAGGTACAGCACACCACTGCTCAGTCAGTTGAGCAAAAATCCCCACCTTCAATAGCATCAAATTCGTCACCCCTCAGTGATATCTGATCATCCAGACCTGCCCTCAGCAAGAATTCTCCTAGCCTCGACATTTCCTCTTAGTCATTGGGTTCCCACAGGACCCCTCCCCACCCTGTAAATCCTGTTCCTTGGCTCTCAATTCCCACTTGTCTTTATTGTAGTTGGAGTTAAGTTCTCTCTCTCTCCCCCTTACTTCAAAACCCCTGATTTAGTAACCTCTCTCAAAGTCTTCCTTACCAGCTTCAAGCATCACAAAAACTTTCAACCAGCTCCTTGGTGTGACTCCCCTCTCTCCCCAAGAAGCAAGAGAAAGTGCTCCTGAAATCCCAGCAGTCTGTGAGGTCTCCCCACTGGAAATTTTGGAGCAGCTTGCTACTGCACTTGGAATCAAATTGTAAATCCTCACTCACCTGGAACCCCTTCATGACAGGCTGTCTGATCCTAGAGTGGAGTCACAGCCTTTGTCTGTCTGTCTGCTCCAGCCAATGCACACCTAAATCCTTTGCCTCAAACCTGCCGTGTTCATTTCAGCCCTGAAATGATACTAGTTGTTCACACTGCTTAGAATTTCTAACCCCCACCAGTTTCCCTAACCGGCAGCTCCTACTCATCAGGTCCTCAATTGAAATGATATTTCCTCTGAGAAAATTCCATGGTTACGTGACCCTTACTCTATTTCTCTGTGTCATCTTCTCTTCAGGCTTTGTCACTGCTTCTGTTTGCATTCATCAGTGAAATGTCTACCTCTCCCCCTACACTCCACGTGTGTACTCAAACTGAGTATAAACCCCAAGTAGGCAGAGTTCTTACCCATCTTTACAGCTGTCACTTAAGTTCTAAAATTGTTCCTGGGGGGAGGGGTCTGGGGATAGATGTGTTGGGAATTTGGGATTAGCAGACGTAAGCTATTATATACAGGATGCATAAACAACAGGGTCCTACTGCATAGCACAGAGAACTATATTCAATATCCTATGACAAATATAATGGAAATGAATATAAAAATGTATATATGTACAACTGAATCACTCTGCTGTACAGCAGAAATTAACACAACATAAATCAACTATACCTCAATAAAATTTTTATTTAAAATAAAATAATTCCTGACATCCAAAGGAACCTTTTATTGGCATAGATGAATACCCCTAGCCATTTAATAAGGCGGGTGATGGTGTAGTTGATTAGCAATTAGAAATTCAGTCTCAGAACCCTTGGCTGAAACCCTCAACTGTTAAAAGGATTTCACATCCAGGTCTGTTGAGTTCAGAAGTGACCCTTTGAGAACAGTAAATTGAAAAGGCATTCCACTCAACTGCAGAGTGAATATCTGTTAAGATAGTCTCAACTCAAGATACTCATTTAGTAGGCAAGCTCCATAAACATCCTAAGATAACTACACATCAAGTTGCTACTAAGGGCTAAAGTCAATAATTCTCATTAATTTATTTGTACATCAATTTACTGAAAAACACCAGATGAGCCGCTGCATGCAGGAGGCCCAGCAGTGCAGGCTTCCTTCCCAGCTTAGCCGCCTCCTGTTCTCAGGGCTCCTGAGCTCCAAAGCCGAGAAAGAGTTCGATGTGGGCTTTACCTCTACTGGGGAGTTTGTTCTTAACACAGCAGGTTAGGCAGGCAGAATAAACAGCCTATTTCCTGATGCAGAAGCAACCAGCATTTGAGAGGGGAGTACCAATCCCCTGTGCTTTTCCCTCCTCCACCCCCCCTAAAACGTGGTTAATGCCAAAAGTTGAGCTCTTGTTTGTTGGCCAAGATGGCGCCTTCTGCCAAGCTGGCGCCTTCTGCCAAGCTTGGCTGCCAAGCTGCCAAGCCAGGGTGAGCTGAGCAAATTCAAATCTCCTCTGAGGGACCATTCTCTGAAAGAGGAGTTACAGCACCTCCTGCAGACGGGGGTGGAGGCTGTCTCTTATACACATCTAGATGTGTATAAGAGACAGCTTACATTGAACATGAAATGTGGATGGATTTTAATGTATCTTTGTTCAATGGGAGGAGGCAGCTGATCAACAGCTGAAGGTTCTAAGCAGTGGTTCTCAAGCTNGTGGAGGAGGCCAGCAGGAAGCAGCTGGCCGACGTCCTCACTGCCCACTTCCCCAGCTACTGGGTAGAGATGGTGACCACCCAGGTCTTTTTTTTTTTTAATTAGAGGATAATTACTTGACCTACTGTGATGGTTTCTGCCATACATCAACATAAATCAGCCATAGGTATACATATGTTCCCTTCCTCTTGAACCTCCCTCCCACCCCCAACTCCATCCCACCCCTCTAGGTCATCACAGGGCACCACGTGGAGCTGCCTGCATCACATAGCAAATCCCACTGGCTATCCACTTTACATATGCAGTAGTGTATATATTTCCACGCTACGGTCTCAATTCATCCCACCCTCTCCTTCCCCCATTATGCATCCAGGTCTCTGATGAGATGAACCGAATGGATCTGTCTGAGAGAGCAAAGGATGAACTCCGGGGTAAGCAGAAACAAGCCCACCCTGCATCCTGGGAGGGCACAGTAATAGTCTCTGTGGTTTTAGAAACACAGAAATGATATTGCTCCATGGAGAGGCCAGCTGACCTGAACGCAGGTGCTAGACCTTGGTCGAGTCTGCTGGTGTCTTCCGAGGTTCTTGTATCCTAGCTATTTTCACTCCACGTGTGGTATACCTACCCTGGCCACTTCACTAAACAACTGTTCTGTTCCAGACTGTTTCTGGAGCAGATTCATTTTTTCACTCTTTCACATGTCCTCCAAGATCTTATCAACCCTCTGTTTACAACATTCATGCTGCTGCTGCTGCTAAGGCGCTTCAGTCGTGTCCGACTCTGTGCAACCCCATAGACGGCAGCCCCCCAGGCTCCTCTGTCCCTGGGATTCTCCAGGAAAAAATACTGGAGTGGGTTGCCATTTCCCTCTCCATAAAACATTCATAATGTTATGTATATTTAAAAATGCATACAGTATTATGTATATTAAAAAGTGAAAATAAAATAAAAACATGAAGAGAAGGGAAATTCAAAAAATTCAAAGAAAAAAGTAAAAATACTATGTGCATGCAGCCTCAGTCTCTCAGTTGTGTCCAACTCTGTGTGACCCTATGGACTGTAGTCTAGCAGGCTCCTCTGTCCATGGGGTTTTCCATGGACTGGGTTGCCATTTCCCACTCCAATTACTCATAAAAGATTTGCCTCTGTAAAAAAAGATAGGAGAAAAATGTGAAGCTGAGGGTTATAAACCCTCTATTTTGTGTTCAAGTCCCACGATGTTTCCCTCCCCCATATAATATGACTGTAAACATTCTCTCTCCCCACCCTCAGGAAGAGCATTTAACATATCTCCTCTTCTTATCCTATCATTTTTTAATTAATTTATTTATTTTAATGGGAAGCTAATTACCTTACAATATTGTGGTGGTTTTTGTCCTACATTGACATGAATCAGCCACGGGTGTACACGTGTCCCTCTTCCCATCAGGCCTGTCCCAGTGCACCGGCCGTGAGGGCTCTGTTTCATGCTTCGAACTTGGACTGGTGATCTATTTCCCATATGGTAATATACATGTTTCAATGCTATCCTCTCAAATCATCCCACCCTGGCCTTCTCCTACAGAGTCCAAAAGTCTGTTCTTTATATCTGTGTCTCTTTTGCTGTCTCGCATGTAGGGTCATCATTACTATCTTTCAAAACTCCATATATATGTATTGGTGCTTTACTTTCTGACTTACTTCACTCTGTATAATAGGCTTCAGTTTCATCCACCTCATTAGAATTGATTCACAGGTGTTCTTTTTACTAGTTGAGTAATACTCCATTGTGTATATGTACCACTGATTTCTTATCCATTCATCTGCTGATGGACATCTAGGTTGTTTCCATGTCCTGGGTATTGTAAACAGTGCTGCAATGAACATTGGGGTACATGTGTCTCTTTCAATTCTGGTTTCCTTGGTGTGTATGCCCAGCAGTGGAATTGCCGGGTCATATGGCAGTTCTAGTTGCAGTTTTTTGTTTTCCATAGTGGCTGAACTAGTTTGCATTCCCACCAATGATTTAAGAGGGTTGGTTCCCTTTGTCCACACCCTCTCCAGCATTTATTGTTTGTAGACTTTTTGATAGCAGCCTTTCTGACCGGCATGAGATGACACCTCACTGTGGTTTTGATTTGCATTCTCTGATAATGGGTGATGTTGAGCATCTTTTCATGTATTTGTTAGCCATCTATATGTCTTCTTTGGAGAAATGTCTGTTTATGTCTTTGGCCCATTTTTTGATTGGGTTGTTTATTTTTCCTGAATTGAGCCGTAGGAGCTGCTTGTATATTTTTGAGATTAATTCTTTGTCAGTTGCTTTGTTTGCTGTTATTTTCTCCCATTCTGAAAGCTGTCTTTTCACCTTGCTTATAGTTTCCTCTGTTGTGTAAAAGCTTTTAAGTTTAATTAGGTCTCATTTGTTTATTTTTGCTTTTATTTCCATTACTCCGGGAGGTGGGTCATAGAGGATCCTGCTGTGATTTATGTCAGAGAGTGTTTTGCCTATGTTCTCCTCTAGGAGTTTTATAGTTTCTGGTCTTACATTTAGATCTTTAATCCATTTTGAGATTATTTTTGTGTACGGTGTTAGAAAGTGTTCTAGTTTCATTCTTTTACAAGTGGTTGACCAGTTTTCCCAGCACCACTTATTAAAGAGATTGTCTTTACTCCATTGTATATTCTTGCCTCCTTTGTCGAAGATAAGGTGTCCATAGGTGTGTGGATTTATCTCTGGGCTTTCTATTTTGTTCCACTGATCTATATTTCTGTCTTTGTGCCAGTACCATACTGTCTTGATGACTGTGGCTTTGTAGTAGAGCCTGAAGTCAGGCAGGTTATTCCTCCAGTTCCATTCTTCTTTCTCAAGGTTGCTTTGGCTATTTGAAATTTTTTGTATTTCCATACAAATTGTGAAATTATTTGTTCTAGTTCTCTGAAAAATACCTTTGGTAGCTTGATAGGGATTGCATTGAATCTGTAGATTGCTTTGGGTAGTAAACTTATTTTCACTATATTGATTCTTCCAATCCATGAACATAATATATTTCTCCATCTATTTGTGTCATTGATTTCTTTCATCGATGTTTTATACTTTTCTATATATAGGTCTTTAGTTTTTTAGGTAGATTTATTCCTAAGTATTATATTCTTTTCATTTCAAAGGTGAATGAAATTGTTTCCTTAATTTTTCTTCTGTTTTCTCATTGTTAGTGTATAGGAATACAAGAGATTTCTGTGTGTTAATTTTATATCCTGCAACTTTACTATATTCATTGATTAGCTATAGTAATTTTCTGCTGGTGCCTTTAGGGTTTTCTGTGTAGAGGATCGTGTCATCTGCAAACAGTGAGTTTTACTTCTCCTTTTCCACTCTGGATTCCTTTTATTTCTTTATCTTCTCTGATTGCTGTGGCTAAAATTTCTAAAACTATGTTGAATAGAGGTGGTGAGAGTGGGCACACTTGTCTTGTTCTTGACTTTAGGGGAAATGCCTTCAATTTTCACCATTCAGGATAATGTTTGCTGTGGGTTTATCATATATGGCTTTTATTATGTTGAAGTATGTTCCTTCTGTGCCTGCTTTCTGGAGGGTTTTTGTCATAAATGGATATTGAATTTTGTCAAAGGCTTTCTCTGCATCTATTGAGATAGTCATACATTTTTATCTTTCATTTTGTTAATGTGGTGTATCACATTGATTGATTTGCGAATATTGAAGAATCCTTGCATCCCTGGGATAAAGCCCAGTTGGTCATGATGTATGATCTTTTTAATATGTTGTTGAATTCTGTCTGCTAGAATTTTGTTGAGGATTTTTGCATCTATGTTCATCGGTGATAATGGCCTGTAGTTTTCTTTTTTGGTGGCATCTTTGTCTGGTTTTGGTATTAGGGTGATGGTGGCCTCATAGAATTAGTTTGACAGTTTACCTTCCTCTGCAATTTTCTGGAAGAGTTTGAGTAGGATAGGTGTTAGCTCTTCTCTAAAATTTTGGTAGAATTCAGCTGTGAAGCTATCTGGTCCTGGCCTTTTGTTTGTTGGAAGATTTTTTATTACAGTTTCAGTTTCTGTGCTTGTGATGGGCCTGTTAAGATTTTCTTTTTCTTCCTGGTTCAGTTTTGGACGGTTATACTTTTCTAAGAATTAGTCCATTTCTTCCAAGTTGTCCATTTTATTGTCATATAGTTGCTGACAGTAGTCTCTTATGATCCTTTGTATTTCTATGTTGTCTGTTGTGATTTTTCCATTTCCATTTCTAACTTTGTTGATTTGATTCTTCTCCCTTGGTTTCTTGATGAGTCTGGCTAATGGTTTGTCTATTTTATTTATCTTCTCAAAGAACCAGCTTTTAGTTTTGTTGGGTTTTGCTATAGTCTCCTTTGTTTCTTTTTCATTTATTTCTGCTCTGGTTTTTATGATTTCTTTCCTTCTGCTAACCCTGGGGCTCTTCATTTCTTCTTTTTCTAGTTGCTGTGGGTGTAAAGTTAGGTTATTTATCTGATTTTTCTCTTGTTTCTTGAGGTAAGCTTGTATTGCTATGAACCGTCCCCTTAGTACTGCTTTTACTGAAACCCATAGGTTTGGGGGTTGTTGTGTTTTCATTTTCATTTATTTCTATGCATATTTTGATTTCATTTTTTATTTCGTCTGTGATTTGTTGGTTATTCAGCAGTGTGTTATTTAGCCTTCATGTGTTTGCATTTTTAATAGTTTTTTTCCCCTATAGTTGACATCTAATCATACCACACTGTGATCAGAAAAGATGCTTGAAATGATTTCAATTTTTTTTAATTTATCAAGGCTAGATTTATGGCCCAGGATGTGATCTATCCTGGAGAGTGTTCCATGTGCACTTGAGAAAAAGGTGAAATTCATTGTTTGGGGGTGAAATGTCCTATAGATATCAATTAGGTCTAACTGGTCCATTGTTTATTTAATATTTAAAGTTTGCATTTCCTTGCTAATTTTGGTAGATCTATCCATAGGTGTGAGTGGGGTATTAAAGGCTCCCACTTTTATTGTGTTACTTTTAATTTCCCCTTTCACACTTGTCAACATTTGCCTTACATATTGTGATGCCTCTATGTTGGGTGCANTTTCCTTGCTAATTTTGGTAGATCTATCCATAGGTGTGAGTGGGGTATTAAAGGCTCCCACTTTTATTGTGTTACTTTTAATTTCCCCTTTCACACTTGTCAACATTTGCCTTACATATTGTGATGCCTCTATGTTGGGTGCATAAACACTTATAATTTTTATATCTTCTTCTTGGATTGATCCTCTGATCATTATGTAGTGTCCTTCTTTGTCTCTTTTCACAGCCTTTATTTTAAAGTCTATTTTGTCTGACATGAGTATTGCTACTCCTGCTTTTTTTTGGTCTCCATCTGCATGAAATACCTTTTTCCAGCCCTTCACTTTAAGTCTTTATGTGTCCCTTGGTTTGAGGTGGAGTTCTTGTAGACAGCATATATAGTGGTCTTGTTTTTGTATCCATTCAGCCAGTCTTTGTCTTTTGATTGGGGCATTCAACCCCTCATTTACATGTAAGGTAATTATTGATAATTATGGTCCCATTGCCATTTACTTTGTTCTTTTGGGTTCAAGTTTATACACCTTTTCTGTGTTTCCTGTCTAGAGAAGATCCTTTAGCATTTGTTGAAGAGCTGGTTTGGTGGTGCTGAATTCTCTCAGCTTTTGCTTGTATGTAAAGCTTTTGATTTCTCCTTCATATTTGAATGAGATCCTTGCTGGGTATAGTAATCTGGGTTGTAGGTTTTTCTCTTTTATCACTTTAAGTATGTCCTGCCATTTTCTTCTGGCCTGAAGAGTTTCTATTGAAAGATAAGCTGTTATCCTTATGGGGATCCCCTTGTGTGTTATTTGTTGCTTTTCCCTTGCTGCTTTTAGTATTTGCTCTTAGTGTTTTATCTTTGTTAATTTGATTAATATGTGTCTTGTGGTGTTTCACTTTGGGTTTATCCTGTTTAGGACTTTCTGGGTTTCTTGGACGTTGGTGGCTATTTCCTTCCCCATTTTATGAAAGTTTTCAACTGTTATCTTCTAGGGTATTTTCTCATGGCCTTTCTTTTTGTCTTCTTTTTCTGGGACTCCTATGATTCAAATGTTGGGGCATTTCACATTGTCCAGGAGGTCTCTGAAGTTGTCCTCATTTCTTTTAATTCTTTTTTCTTTTTTCCTCTCTGCTTCACTTATTTCCACAATTCTCTCTTCCCCTCCAGAGTGTTTTTTATCTCAGTTCTTGCATTATTCATTATTGACTGACTCTTTTTTATTTCTTCTAGGTCTTTGTTAAACATTTCTTGCATCTTCTCAATCCTTGTCTCTAATCTATTTATCTGTAACTCCATTTTGTTTTCAAGATTTTGGGTCATCTTTACTATCATTATTCTGAATTCTTTTTCAGGTAGACTCCCTATCTCCTCCTCTTTGTTTGGTTTGGTGGGCATTTATCATGTTCCTTTACCTGCTGAATACTTTTCTGCCTTTTCATTTTGTTTAGATTGCTGTGTTTGGGATGGCCTCTCTTTAGGCTGGAAGTTTGTGGTTCCTCTTTATTGTGGAGCTTGCTCCCTGTTGGTGGGGTTGGACTAGTGGCTTGTCAAGGTTTCCTGGTTAGTGGAGCTTGCATCTGTGTCCTGGTGGTTGGAGCTGAATCTCTTCTTTCTGTAGTGCAATGATGTGTCCAGTAGTGAGTTTGGGGGTGTCTATGGGCTTGGCATGGCTTTGGCAGCCTGTATTTTAATGCTCAGGACTGTGTTCCTGCATTGCTGGAGAATTAGTGTGGTATGTCTTGCTCTGGAACTTGTTGGCTCTTGGGCGGAGCTTGGTTTCAGTGTAGGTATGGAGGCTTTTGGATGAGCTCTTGTCTATTAATGTTCCCTGGAATCAGGAGTTCTGTGGTGTTCTCAAATTTTGGATTTAAGCCTCTGGCTTTCAGTCTTATTCTTATAGTAGCCTCTAGACGTCTCCATCCATACAACACAGATGGTAAAACATCTAGGTTAAGGGTGAAGTGGAGAGTGAAAAGTTGGCTTAAAGCTCAANGTGGTGTTCTCAAATTTTGGATTTAAGCCTCTGGCTTTCAGTCTTATTCTTATAGTAGCCTCTAGACGTCTCCATCCATACAACACAGATGGTAAAACATCTAGGTTAAGGGTGAAGTGGAGAGTGAAAAGTTGGCTTAAAGCTCAACATTCAGAAAACGAAGATCATGTCATCTAGTCCCATCACTTCGTGGGAAATAGATGGGGAAACAGTGGGAACAGTGTCAGATTTTATTTGGGGGGGCTCTAAAGTCACTGCAGATGGTGACTGCAGCCATGCAATTAAAAGACACTTGCTGCTTGGAAGAAAAGTTTTGACCAACCTAGATAGCATGTTGAACAGCAGAGACATTACTTTGCCAACAAAGGTCCGTCTAGTCAAGGCTATGGTTTTTCCACTGGTCATGTAT
>SJYV01029970.1:0-20581 GCA_006410875.1 Neotragus pygmaeus
TGTTGAACTTTTATATCTTTTAGAAGCCCTTACCCAACTTCCACAAATTTTGTGATGATCAGTTGAATGAAAACACATCAAGTTAGTTTGAAATGCATAAAGCACTATGTAATGAAAGATTGAATAATTATGTAAAAGGCATCATTTTGAATTTTATTTATACTGCATCTTTGAAATGAGCACCATATTTTCCTTTAGGAGCTATTACTGCTTCTAAAGAAACAAACATACATGGTGCCCAAACCTTCTACTGAATAGTTTTAGGCAATGGCATTTATCAAATACTACAGGTTACTAAAAGCACAGAGACTCAAATCAAACGTCACATCTCAGGGTCAGGCCAGCGTTGCAATTTGGTAATTAAGCCTTTGATTATTCAAGGATCTTCTAATTTGTAGAATGCATTAGTATGACAAAGAGAAAATCTTACTTGCAGGCTATTTTGAAAAATAGGATATTAAAATGCAATTTTCTTTAGAAGAAAAAAAATCAATTGTCTTTTCTGATGAGTGTTTCTAGCCAAATTAAAATGGTGGATTCATGTCGATGTATGGCAAAACCAATACAGTATTGTAAAGTAGAATAAAGTAAAAATTTAAATTAAAAAAAAACTAATTTGGGGGTGTGCATCCAGATGTTCCCATTTTATCTTAACCTTCTAGTCAAGCACTGCTGAATAAGAAAATGAATGTTTTTTAAATGTATTTTCTTACACTCAGAACTTATAAGAACCTAGTCTTTGCAGGCTTCCTTTATTTTTTTTAGCCACATAGTCCTGTTATCTCTCTAAATTTAGTCTCAGGTGATTTTGTGCTTGGATCCCCTGGGTCAGTGATGGGGAGCGAGATCTGATCCCTGAGGCTTCCTGTTCTGGAAACCTGGCTCTGATGATATGAGCTGAGGGTTGGGTTACAAGATTGGGGGTTAGGGAGAAGAGAGGAACCAAGCTGTTTCTTCCAACAGCCAACTTGCCTCCTGCACCTGCTTAGTCAGGAGCTATGTCTCTTCCATGCTCCACTTCCCACCACTGTTGCCTGCATGATTGCAGCTCTCATCAGGTAAACCAAGACTCCTATTTTATAGCAGCAATTCCTGATCCTTGTGATCCTCCTGCCCAAGGTTGATTATGGCTTGCCCTGTTGCTAATTTCTGGGTTCCCTTATTTTTCTCTGCTTGGCTTCATCTATCCCTTTCATCATCTGTTTTATGCTTTAATCAGTTCCCTGTGTGAGAAGCCAAGATTAAAGTATTACAGGTGAATACAGTTTTCCTTGACTGGAACCTGATTGACCCAAGATCTAACACAGGCATCCTAGTTAACTGAATTCTCAGGTACGTGACACTGTTGAAAGCACAATTCCTCTGTATCCATCACAAAGGTCTCATAGTCTTTCTGTAGCATGAACTTCTGAGATCACTCTTTTCTTCACAGCACTTTTCCTTTAGTAAAATGACAGCGCTACCTTGAGACTGCTGTGTACCATGTCTCTGAGAAGGAGTCAGAGAAAAGGTAATTTTGTTTATTTCTTCTAACACCAGAGTCACAAGAACCTCAGCCATTACACTTGTTAGCCCATCCTGCCTCCTTCTTCAGGTCACGTCTCTGAAATTCACTTATAGGTAGTGGTTTTCTCAGATATTATTACCCTTTCTACAGACTCAGAAAGAATGATAGCACCTACAGATAATTTTAATGTATCTGAAAATGAATATTTTCATGTATCTGACTAGAATATGCATCTGTGAGCTGTTACCACTCTAAAACTATATCCCTTCTTTCTTTTCAAGAAAGTAAATTTGGGCCACTTAACAACTCCATATCTCAAATTGATTTTAGGGAGTTTAAATTAGTTCTATAATTATTCTCTTACTCCAGAAGTATCAAGCTAGGGTTATATGTTCATGCATTTAGTAAACTTCTTTTGGACTCCAAACATTGAAACATGCATTAATACTGTTTCTTTCTTTTTTATTTTTTAATTTTCTGTTGTTCTTATATTTTATTTTCCAAGTAGTACTGATTAAAAAATATTTATACACCTACTTTATTTTTTTCAGCATTAAACATATTTTATTTTGTAATGCAAATTTGACAGTACTTTCCAACTTTTTTTTTAATTTTTACTTTATTCTACTTTACAATACTGTATTGGCTTTGCCATACATTGACATGAATCCACCGCAGGTGTATACGAGTTCCCAATCCTGAACCCCCTCCCACCTCCCACCCCACATCGTCTCTCTGGATCATCCCCGTGCACCAGCCCCAAGCATCCTGCATCCTGCATCGAACATAGACTGGTGCCTCTTTTCTTACATGGTAGTATACATGCTTCAATGCCATTCTCCCAAATCACCCCACTCTCTCCCTCCCTCTCCCTCAGAGGCCAAAAGTCCGTTCTATACGTCTGATATATACCTACTTTAAAGTCCACAGTTTAGCACTCTTATTTGTATGAATGCTGTTTCTAAAAATATCATTTTGTAAATATTTTTTGCATTTCCCCTGACACTCCATCCTAACGCAATTCATGTGTTGCTCCCCTTAAATGAAATATTCTTTTTCCTTCTATTTTCTTTTGTTGTGTTATGAATTCTCAATCAAAAACCCAGCTTTCCAGGTGTGTGCTCTGAATTTTCCTACATACTTGACCCCTGTTCATGCCCACAAATAATTTGTGTGAAATATATTTATGTTTCTATCTCAAATTAAACTTTAAAGTTCTCTAATGAAAGGACTATGTTTCATCTTTGAAGATGCTCTGTTACTTTCTTGGTGCTTCAGTGTTTTTTTGGGTTTTTTTTTAATATAAATTTATTTTTTGTAATTGGGAGTTAATTACTTTACAATGTAGTTCAGACATCTCAGTCGTGTCCGACTCTTTGAAACTCCATAGATGCCAAGCCTCCCTGTTCATCAGCAAAACCTGAAGTTTACCCAAATTCATATCCATTGAGTTGGTGATGTGATCCAACCATCTCATCCTCTCTCATCCCCTTCTCCCGCCTTTAATCTTTCCCAGCATCAGGGTCTTTTCCAATGAGTCAGCTCTTCATATCAAGTGGCCAAAGTATTAGAGTTTCAGCCTCAACATCAGTCCTTTCAATGAACAGTCAGGATTGATCTTTAGGATGGACTGGTTGGATCTCCTTGTAGTCCAAGGGACTCTCAAGAGTCTTCTCCAATACCACAGTTCAAAACTATCAATTCTTTGGCACTCAGCTTTCCTTACAGTCCAACTCTCACATCCATGCATAACTACTGGAAAAACCATAGCCTTGACTAGATGGACATTTGTTGGGAAAGTAATGCCTCTACATTTTAATATGCTGTCGAGGTTGGTCATAACTTTCCTTCCAAGGAGAAAGGGTCTTTTCATTTCATGGCTGCAGTCACCATGTACAGTGATTTTGGAGCCCCTCCCCCCAAAATAAAGTCTGCTACTGTCTCCACTGTATCCCCATCTATTTGCCATGAAGTGATGGGACTGGATGCCATGATCTTAGTATTCTGAATGTTGAGTTTAAGCCGATTTTTTCACTCTGCTCTTTCACTATCATCAAGAGGCTATTAGTTCTTATTTGCTGTCTGCCATAATGGTAATGACAGCTACATATCTGAGGGTATTGACATTTTTCCCGGCAGCCTGGCATTTCCCATGATGTAATTTGCATATAAGTTAAATAAGCATGGTAACAATATACAGCCTTGACATACTCCTTTTCCTATTTGGAACCAGTCTGTTGTTCCATATCCAGTTCTAACTGTTGCTTCCTGACCTGCATACAGATTTCTCAAGAAGCAAGTCAGGTCGTCTGGTATTCCCATCTCTTTCAGAATTTTCTTTTTATTAAATTTTTATTTATTTATTTATTTTTAATATAAATTTATTTATTTTAATTGGAGGCTAATTACTTTACAGTGTTGTATTGGTTTTGCCATACATTGACATGAATATTGTGATCCACACAGACAAAGGCTTTGCCATAATCAATAAAGCAGAAATAGATGTTTTTCTGGAACTGTTGCTTTTTTGACGATCCAACAGATGTAGGAAATTTGATCTTTGGTTCCTCACCTTTTCTAAAACCAGCTTGAACGTCTGGAAGTTCGTAGTTCATGTACTGTTGAAGCATGGCTTGGAGAATTATGAGCATTACTTTACTAGCGTGTGAGATGAGCACAATTGTGTGCTAGTTTGAGCATTCTTTGGCATTGCCTTTCTTAGGGATTGGAATGAAAACTGATCTTTTCCAGTCTGTGGCCACTGCTGAGTTTTCCAAATTTGCTGGCATATTGAGTGCAGCACTTTCACAGCATCATCCTTTATGATTTCAAATAGCTCAATTGGAATTCCATCAATTCCACTAGCTTTGTTTGTAGTGATGGTTCCTAAGGCCCACTTGACTTCACATTCCAGGATGTCTGGCTCTAGGTGAGTTATCATTATAATTATTATGATCATTATGATCATAATCTTATGATTATCTTGGTCATGAAGATCTTTTTTGTACAGTTCTTCTGTGTAATCTTGCCTCCTCTTCTTAATATCTTCTGCTTCTGTTAGGTCCATACCATTTTTGTCCTTTATTGAGCCCATCTTTGCATGAAATGTTCTTTAATTTTCTTGAATAGATCTCTAGTCTTTCCCATTCTATTATTTTCCTCTGTTTCTTTGCATTGTTCATTCAGGAAGGCTTTCTTATCTCTCCTTGTGATTCTTTGAAATTCTACATTTAAATAGGTATATCTTTCCTCTTCTTTGCTTTTCACTTCTTTTCACAGCTATTCGTAAGGCCTCCTCAGACAACCATTTTGCTTTTTTTGCATTTCTTCTTTTGGGGGATGGTCTTGATCCCTGTCTCCTGTACAATGTCATCAACCTCCATCCATAGTTCATCAGGCACTCTATCAGTTATTGGTACTTAGGATTTATTAAAAATATTTTTTGACTCTTTCTGAGAAACATTCTATAGGTTCCAAGGATCCTCATGCTGGAAAAAAACAATAAATATTTGGAACTTAAAATCAAAGTTTTGTTTTGTCTTTTATACTGGAAATATATTTATCAGAAAATGTGTTACAAACAGGATTATTTCACAAAATGCATGTTGTTTGTGCCCACATTTTGAAGTATCCAGCTGGCTAAAAAGTTTGTTTGGGTCTTTCTATAACATCTTGTGGAAAAATCCAAGTGAACTCTTTGGTCAAACCAATACTTATATTTTCATGGAACAGCTTTGATAAATGTGGGAATAAAAGTCAAATTTTGCAAGAAAAGAATGCTAAGAATATTGCTTAGTCATTCAGCTATGTTTGACTCTTTGTGACTTCATGGACTGGCTCCAGACAAGAATACCAGAGTAGGTTGTTATTTCCTTCCCCAGCTAAGAATATTATTATTATATATATATACACGCACACATATTTTGTTCAGTTATGAAGTTATGTCCAACTCTTTGTGAACACTCCATGACCTATAGCACACCAGGCTTCTCTGTCCTTAACTATCTCCTGAAGTTTGCTAAAACGCACGTCCATTGAGTTGGTGATGCCATACAACCATCTCATCCTCTCCTCCTGCCCTCAATCTTTCCCAAGGTAGTCTACATATAAACTAAGGTAAAAATCCATATAATCAAGAATATGCCATTGCAAATCAATTGCCTAAAATTTTTCATTTTGATCTGAATACTTACTTTTTGACTTTAAACTATTTTTCAAAATTGCTCATGCAACAATCTTATTTCTTAGGATAAACTGCTGCTGCTGCTGCTAAGTAGCTTCAGTCGTGTCCAACTCTGTGTGACCCCATAAGACTGCAGCCTACCAGGCTCCCCCATCCCTGGGATTCTCCAGGCAAGAACACTGGAGTGGGTTGCCATTTCCTTCTCCAATGCATGAAAGTGAAAAATGAAAGTGAAGTCACTCAGTCATGTCCGACTCTTCGTGACCCTATGGACTGCACCCTTCCAGGCTCCTCTGCCCATGGGATTTTCCAGGCAAGAGTACTGGAGTTGAGTGCCATTGCCTTCTCCATAGGATAAACTAACAACTATTAACTTTTTAAACTAAAAAGATAAAATTTGATATATACACACTCTAACTCAAGAAAAAGTTTGTTGCAGTAGAGCCCTAGTACAAAGTCCGGAATATCAGAAGTACTCAATTACTCAACAAATAGTTTCTTTTTCCGTTTCTCTATATTAATCATGACAGAAAAAAAATTAGCTGGCTTAATTTTCATACTAGGACTATACTTAGTGCCACATAACACAACTTTCTTCTAAAGATCATTTGGTATTAAAATAACATCTACTAGGACTGATGCTGAAGCTGAAGCTCCAATACTTAGTTAACTTGATGGGAAGAACTGATTCACTAGAAAAGACCCTGATGCTGGGAAATATTGAAGGCGGGAGGAGAAGGGGACGACAAGGTAAGTTATCAGCTTACCTTCATACCTCCAATCCCCTCTGGTTAATTACCCTACTGACAAAACACTTAAAATAATTTATATCATATTTTTCTCAATTAATTTATATCATATTTTTCTCAGGATGAGATGATTGGATAGCATTACCGACTTGATGGACATAAGTTTGAGCAAGTTCCAGGGGTTGATGATGTACAGGGAAGCCTGGCATACTGCAGTCTATGGGGTCACAAAGATTTGGACATAACTGAGCAACTGAACTGAACTGAACTGAGGACTTTCCTAGCGATCTACTGGCTAAGATTCTGAAATCCCAATTCAGGAAACCTGAGTCTGATCCCTAGTTGAGGAGCTAGATCCCACCTGTTACAATTAAGACTTTGCATTCTGCAACTAAAGATCCTACATGGTACAGTGAAGACCGAAGATCTCATATGCCACAACTAAGCTCTGGTGCGCAAGTAAATATTTTAAAAAATATTTGTCAATTATGAGGTATATTAAGATTTATTTTAACTGAAAAATTTCTATTGGACATAGTCACATTATTCAGTGCCAGGTTTTAGGAAATATAATCATTCTTATTTTCTTTTGGAATCTTTTCATAGCACTAAAACCAATAAACACAGCCACAGCACTATTAAAGGAATAAATGGACATGAAGTTAACACTAGTTATCTTCATTGGGAAACCATCTTTTGTCTCCTTTTCTGTTTACATCTATTTCCATGTTTCTTTCAAATTCTGTACTTTCATCTCAAGAGAGTTTCATAGACTTTGAACTAGTTAGCAGTTTGTCATTCTTGTTGATAGCTTCATAGCTTTCTTCTCTCCTCTAGTTTTAATCATATGCCCATTCATGAGGAAAAAACATTTGAGACAATTTAAGAATCCCAATTTACATTCTGACAATGGATGCTCTCCCCGTTACCACCATCCTAAATTTAGACCATGTCCTCACACTTAAGTTGCTGACAAAACAAGTTACCAGTTTATCTCCTACCTCCAATCTCCTTTGCTTAATTACACTACTGACAGAAGCACTTAAAATAATTTCTATCATATTTTCCTGAGTGATCAATGCAAAGAAATTGAGGGAAACAAAAGAATAGGAATGACTAGAGAGCTCTTCAAGAAAATTAGAGATACCAAGGGAATATTTCATGCAAAGATGGGCAAAATAAAGGACACAGACCTAACAGAAGCAGAATATATTAGAAAAAGGTGGCAAGAATACACAGAAGAACTATACAAGAAAGGTCTTAATGACCCAGATAACCACAATGGTATGATCACTCACCTAGAGCCAGATATCCTGTGAATATGAAGTCAAGAGGGCCTTAGGAAGCACCATTAAGAACAAAGCTAGAGGAGGTGATAGAATTCCATCTGAGTTATTTAAAATCCTAAAAGATGATGCTGTGAAAGTGCTGCACTAAATATGCCAGCAAATTTGGAAAATTCAGCAGTGGTCACAGGACTGGAAAAAGGTCAGTTTTCATTCCAATCCCAAAGAAAGGCAATGCCAAAGAATGCTCAAACTACCACACAATTACACTCATCTCACAAGCAAGTAAAGTAATGCTCAAAATTCTCCAATGCAGGATTCAACAGTACATGAACCATGAACTTCCTGATGTTCAAGCTGGATTTAGAAAAGGCACAGCAACCAGAGATCAAATTCCCAACATCTGCTGTATCATGGAAAAAGCAACAGAGTTACAGAAAAACACCTATGTCTGCTTTATCGACTACTCCAAAGCAAAGCGTTTGACTGTGTGGATCACAACAAACTGGAAAATACTTAAAGAGAAGTGAATACCAGGCCACCTGTCCTGCCTGCTGAGAAATCTGTATGCCAATGAAGAAGAAACAGTTAGAACTGGACATAGAACAACAGATTGCTTCCAAATTGGGAAAGGAGTACATCAAGGCTGTATATTGTCACCCTGCTTATTTAACTTATATAGAGTATATCATGTGAAATGCCAGGCTGGATGAAACACAAGCTGGAATCAAGATTGCCAGGAGAAATATCAATAATCATAGATATGCAGTTGTCACTACCCTTATGACAGAAAGCAAAGAAAAGCTAAAGAGCCACTTGATGAAAGTGAAAGAGGAGAATGATAATCTTGGCCTAAAACTCAACACCCAAGAAACTAAGATAATGATCAGGCCCCATCACTTCATGGCAAATAGATGGGTAAACAATGGAAATAGTGACAGACTATATCTTGGGGCACCAAAATCACTGCAGATGGTGGCTACAGCGAAGAAATTAAAAGAATCTTGTTCCTTGGAAGAAAATTTATGACCAACCTAGAGAGCATATTATAAAGCAGAGACATTACTTTACTGAAAAAAAGTCCATCTAGTCAAACCATGGTTTTCCCAGTAGTCATTTAAGGATGTGAAAGTTGGACTATAAAGAAATCTGAGCGCCAAAAAATTGATGCTTTGAACTGTGTTGTTGGAGAAGTCTCTTGAGAGTCCCTCGGACTGCAAGAAGATCAAACCAGTCAATCCTAAAGGAACTCAACCCTGAATATTCATTGGAAGGACTGATGCTCAAGCTGAAACTCTAATACTTTGGCCACCTGATGTGACGAACTGACTGACTGGAAAAGACCCTGATGCTCGGAAATATTGAAGGCAGGAAGAGAATGGCATGAGAGAGGGTGAGATCATCAGATGGCATCACCAACTTGATGGGCATGAGTTTGAGTAAACTCTGGGAGTTGGTGATTGACAGGGCAGCCTGGAATGCTCCAGTCCACAGGGTCACAGAGTTGGACATGACTCAGTAACTGACCTGACTGAACTGATCATATTTTCACTCTCAGCTTAAAAACTTAAATGACCTCCCATTTTTATCAAATTAAATCCCCTAGTTGGACTTTCAAGGCTTAATACTAACTAATCTTTAAATAAAATTGATATACTTAGTTGTTACAACTCAGTGGAAGAAATCCCAAGTATATGTATCTGATAATGAAACTTGGCTCACCCTCCCCCTTTTAAAATATATTTTTTTTCCTCCCCCCTTGTCCCTGATGTGGGTTAGGTACATCTCCCCTTCCAGATGTCTCCAGCAAATTCATCAGAGAAAGGATATTTTGTTGCCACATTTTGCTTATCTGTCCATATCCCCCATTAGAATATGTCCACTTTGGGCAGAAACACCTTCAGTTCATATTACATTTTTTTTAATTTATTTATTTTAATTCGAGGCTAATTACTTTACAATTTTGTATCGGTTTTGCCATATATCAACATGAATCTGTCACGGGTGTACACGTGTTCCCCATCCTGAAGCCACTTCCCACCTCCCTCCTCATACCATCCCTCTGGATCATCCCAGTGCTCAAATGTCTACTAAAGTGTTGCCATGTCAGAAATGCTGAAAAATGACTGTTGAATAAATGGCATTTATAGTATTATGCATTGTGTTTCTGGTGCCAAAAATGTACTGATGTCTCACTTCTAGGTAAAATTCTTCCTTTCTCTCCTTCTCTTTATATTTCTTCCCACTTCTAGTGTAACTTCAGATGCTAATCAGAAAAAGCAAGAGACGTGACTTGGGGCTCCTAACATGAATAAAAATAATTTGTTTCTAAAGCAATATTGCCTCTCCTTAAAGAGTCTCAAAGCCCAAAGAATCAAATGAGACAAATAGGCAGTATATGCAGAAGCCTGACATAAGACTTAATCACTCAGTTCAACCCTAGAAACATGCACCAAACTCCAAGATGTCATTCTTTGGGACAGTTTTATTCTCTATGTATAGAGCTTCAGCTATTCCTTCTTGGTGATATAATGAAACCTCTTTTCCTGCTCCCCACACTTACCACTTTCTCCTGGCAAATTTGCTCTCAAAACCAATGCCTGAGGACACTCTAAGATAGACAACATACTCAATTGGAATTTATTCTACATTTCTTCATTTTAGGTGTCATTTTAGAATTTACTGTGACCCACAAACATATGCAGCACTGTTGCCATAATTCAACACATTGTTTCATGTGACAAATTTCCCTAAAAGCCTCTCTTAAACACATACTTCTTATTTGGTTCCAGGTAATTTCCTCAAAAGGCAATCATGTTCACCATGGAAAAGATTGGACCCTCCATTATTTGGAGTTGGGGACCTTCACCAGAAAGGAGTCATTCACCTCTGTTTTGGCTCTTCCATCTGATGTAAAAAACTGACTCATTGGAAAAGACTCTGATGCTGGGAAAGATTGAAGGTGGGAGGAGAAGGGGACAAAAGAGGATGAGATGGTTGAATGGCACCACTGACTCGATGAACATGAGTTTGAGTAAGCTCAAGGAGATGGTGATGGACAGGGAAACCTGGCATGCTGCAATGCATGGGGTCCCAAAGAGTCGGACATGACTGAATGAGTGTAACTTTACTGCTTAAATTTATTTTGGTTTAAGGATGATCCATATTCACCATACAGTATATACTGTACTGTAGAATTTGAAAATAAATGTTTTTAAAATATGCACATGTGTACATTTCTTTCTACTAATCTGATTTCTTACCAGCTCAATAGAATGCTTAACAACTAATTTAAGAAGCAAAATTAAGAAAGTAGAAATAGCTGAATTTTTCAGTTGCCATCTCATTTTATAGACCATTATATTACTAACAAGTTTTGCTATCCCTCTGAATTGATGTAAGTTATTTTTTTTTAAATCCTGCTGAGTGTTTTTAAATGCATATTGACCCACAAAGCTGTAGATGAAAATACTACTTGAAAAAAATCATAAGCTTTAGTGATATGGAACCACTACAAGACTGTATTTGACAAAGCAAGATTGGTAAAACTATATTTTTATTGACTGTGATTAAAAATATCCCCTTTGTGGATCACAGCCTTGTCAGGGCAAATGGATTTGCATAACTCAATGAAACTATGAGCCATCCAATGCAGGATCACCCAAGACTGGTGGGTCATAGTGGAGAGTTCTGATAAAACATAATCCACAAGAAATGCTGTGCTAAGTAGCTTCAGTTATGTCTAACTCTTTGTGAGCCTAAGGACTGTTGCCCACCAGGCTCCTCTGTCCAAAAGTTTCTCCAGTAAAGAACTAAAGTGGGTTGCTGTGCCTTCCTCCAGGGGTATCTTCCCAACTCAGAAATCAAATTTGCATGTCTTACATTTTCTACAATGGCAGGAAAATTTTTACCACAAGCATCTCCTGGGAAACCTGGTTCACTAGAGAAAGGAATGGCAACCCACTCCAGTATTCTTTCCACAAAGCCCCCATGAACAGTGTAAAAGGCAAAATATATTACACCAGAAGATAAACCCCCCTACCCCTGGCCAAAAGGAGTCCTATATGTTACTGGGGAAGAGCAGAGGGCAATTACTAATAGCTCCATAAAGAATTAAGAGACTTTGCCAAAGTGGAAGCAATATTCTGTTGTAGATGTATCTGGTGGTGAAAGTCTAATGCTATAAAGAACATCTTTGCCTAGGAACCTGAAATGTTAAGTCCATGAATCAAGGTATATTGGACATAGTCAAGTAGAACATGACAAGAGTGAACATCAACATCTTAGGAATCAGTGAGCTAAAATGGATGGAAATGGGTGGATTTAATCCAAATGACCATTGTATCTACTACTGTGGGCAAGAATCCTTTAGAAGTGGAATAGCCCTCATAGTCAACAAAAGAGTCTGAAATGCAGCATTTGTGTATGGTCTCAAAAATGACAGAATGATCTCAGTTCATATGCAAGATAAATCATTCAACATCCCATTAAGTCTATGCCCCAACTACTGATGCTGAAGAAGTTGAAGTTGAACGGTTCTAAGAAGATCTACAATACCTTCTTGAACTAACACCAAAAAAAGATTATAGGGATTGGAATGCAAAAGTAGGAAGTCAAGAGACACCTAGAGTAACAGGTAAGTTTGTTTTTGTAGTACAAAATAAAACAGGGCAAAGGCTAACAGAGTTTCATCAAGAAACATTCTGGTCATAACAAACACTCTTTTCCAACAATACAAGACAGAACTCCATACATGGACATCACCAGATGGACAATACCTAAGTCAGATTGATTGTATTCTTTGCAGCCAAAGATGGAGAAACTCTATACAGTCTGCAAAAACAAGACCTGGAACTGACTGTGGCTCAGATCATGAGTTCCTTATTGCAAAATTCAGTCTTAAATTGAAGAAAGTAGTGAAAGCCACTAGACCACTCAGGTATGGCCTAAATCAAATCCCTTAGGATTTTACAGTGGAGGTGATCAATAGATTCAAGGGATTAGATCTGGTAAACAAAGTGCATGAAGAACTGTGTACAGAGGTTTGTAACATTGTTGGTAACACCACAGGAAGTGCTGACCAAAGCCGTCCCCAAGAAAAGTAAATGCTTCTTGTAAAGGCAAAAGTGTTGTCTAAGGAGGCTTCTCTTGTGGCTCAGCTGGTAAGGAATTTGTCTGCAATGAGAGAGACCTGGGTTAAATCCCTGGGTTGGGAATATCCCCTCAAGAAGGGAAAGGCTACCCACTTCCGTATTCTGGCCTAGAGAATTCCATGGACTGTATAGTCCATGGAGTCACAAAAAGTCTGACACAATTGAATGAATTCCACTTCCACAAGGAGGCTTTACAAAAAGCTGATTAAAGAAGAGAGGAGTTTCAGAGAATAGCAAAAAGTGATGAGAAGGTCTTCTTAAGTGAACAATACAAAGAAATAGAGGAAAACAATAGAATGGGAAAGACTGGATATCTCTTCAAGGAATTGGAGATACCAAGGGAATATAACATGGAAAGATGGGCACAATAAAGGACAGAAATAGTATGGTCCTCACAGAAGCAGGAGACATTAAGCAGAGGTATGAGAATATGTAGAAGAACTATACAAAAAAGTTAATGACCTAGATAACCATGATGATGCAGCCATTCACCTAGAGTCAGACATCCTGAAACGTGAAGTCAAGTGGACCTTAAGAAGAATTACTGTGACCAAAGCTAGTGGAAAAGATGGAATTCCAGCTGAGATATTTCAAATCTTAAAAGAAGACACTGTTAAACTGTTGCACTCGCTACTGTCAGCAAGTTTGGAAAACTTAGCAGTGGGCACAGGACTGGAAAAGATCAGTTTTCATTCCAATCCCAAAGAAGTGCAATGCCAGAGAATGTTCAAACTACAGTACAATTGCACTAATTTCAATGCTAGCAAGGTGATGCTCAAAATCCTTCAAATTAGGCAGTACATGAACCAAAAACTACCACAGATGCACAGAACTGAGTTTAGAAAAGGCAAAGGAACCAGAGAACAAATTGCCAACATTCATTAGATCATAGAAAAAGCAAGGGAGTTTCAGATAAACATGTATTTCTGCTTCATTGACTATGCTAGAACATTTGACTATTTCAATCACAGCATACTGTGGAAAATCCTTGAAGAAATGGGAGAACCAGACCACCTTATCTGTCTCCCAAGAAACCTATATACAGGTCAGGAAACAACAGTTAGAACTGAACATGGAACAACAGTCTGGTTCAGTATTGGGAATGGAGTATGATAAGACTGTATATTATCACCATGCTTATTTCATTTCTATGCCAAGTACCTCATGTGAACTGCCTGGCTGGATGAATCACAAGCTGGAATCAAAATTTCCAGGAGAAATATCAACAACCCAGATAAGCAGATGATACCACTCCAATTCAGAAAGTAAAGAAGAATTCTTGATGAGGGTGAAAGATAAGAGTGAAAAGCCTGGCTTAAAAATGAACATTCAAAGATCACAGCAAATAGTAACATCACTTCATGGCAAATAGATGGGGAAAAAGTGGAAGCAGTGACAAAATTTATTTTCTTGGACTCCAAAATCACTGTAGATGGTGACTGCAGCCATGAAATGAAATGACATTTGCTCTTTGGAAGTAAAGCTATGACAATCCCAGACAGTGTGTTAAAAAGAAGAAATATCCCTTTACTGACAAATATCCATATAGTCAAAGCTATGGCTTTTCCAATTGTCATGTATGGATGTGAGAATTAGACCATAAAGAAGGCTGAGTGCCAAACAATTGATGCTTTTCAGCTGTAGTGCTGAAGACTCTTGAGAGTCGTTTGAACTGTCAGGAGGTCAAACTAGTCAATCCTAAAGGAAATCATCCTTGAATTTTCACTACAAGGAGTGATGCTGAAACTCAGGCTCCAATACTTTGGCCACCTGATGCAAAGAGTTGACTCACTGGAAAAGATTCTGATGTTGGGAATAATTGAAGGTAACAGGAGAAGGGGCAGCAGTAGATTAGATTGTTAGAAAGCATCATCAACTCGATGGACATGAATTTGAGCAAACTACGAGAGATAGTGAAGGACAGGGAAGACTGGTATGCTGCAGTCCATAGGTCACAGACTCAGACATGACTTAGTGACTGAACAACAATAGCAAAAAATAATATGGAATTTTATATGAAATTTGGTAAGATTAAATAACTTACGTAATGCTTTTCAGTGAAGTTAATTTTTACTATTCCTTTTATCTTGTTTTTATACATATCTTTATTCATAGATTTTTTGTTCTGTACTTTAAAATTCAGCTTTATAACAACAAAGTTTTTCAGCATTGTCATTTATCAGTCAGTCTCAGAACATACAAGCCTCTTTAAAACAAATGTAGACCTACTGCCCCAGAATCCAATTGCCCTTATTTTTGTATTCATTCAGTCTGTCTGTGTCATTTTTTTATGGGGGTGTTTAACCTATTTATATTTGAAGCTATTATTTATATATATGCATCTATTAATGGGCTCTCCAGAAGGCCTTGCTGCTGCTAAGTCACTTCAGTCTTTTCCGACTCTGTGCGACCCCACAGAAGGCAGCCCATTGGGCTCCGTCATCCCTGGGATTCTCCAGGCAAGAACACTGGAGTGGGTTGCCATTTCCTTCTCCAATGCATGAAAGTGAAAAGTGAAAGGTAAGTCGCTCAGTCGTGTCTGACTCAGCAACCCCATGGACTGCAGCCTACCATGCTCCTCCGTCCATGGGAGTTTCCCGGCAAAAGTACTGGAGTGGGATGCCATTGCCTTCTCTGCCAGAAGGCCCTAGTGGTAAAGAATCCATTTGCCAATGCAGGAGATTCAAGAGAAGTGAATTCAATCCCTGGGTCAGTAAGACCCCCTGAGGAAGAAAATGGCAACCCACTCCAGCATTATTGCATGGAAAATTTAATGGGTAGATGAATCTGGAGGGTTATAGTCCATGGGGGGTCACAAAGAGTCAGACAGGACTGAGCACACAGTGCACGTACTTACTGTCATTGTTTTTGTAGGCTTTTTTCTTCCTTTGTGTTTCATGCAGAGAGAAGTCCCTTCAGTATTTGTTGTAAAGCTGTTTGGTGGTACTGAATTCTAATTTTTGCTTGTCTATAAAGCTTTTGATTTCTCTATTTATTTTGAATGAGGTCCTTGCTGAGTAGAGTAATCTTGTAGGTTTTTTCCTTTTTTTTTTTTTTCTTTTCCTTCTCTGGGACCTCTGTAATTCTAATGTTGGTGTTAAACATCGTCCCAGAGCTCTCTTATACTATCTTTAATTCTTTACATTCTTCATTCTATATTCTGCTCTTCAGCAGTTATTTCCACAATTCTGTCTTCCAGCACACTTATTCATTTTCCTGCCTCAGTTATTCTGCTTTTGATCTTTTATAAAAAAAAATTTTTAATTTCAGTTATTTTGTTGTTCATCACTGATTTGCTGTTTATTTGCTCTTTATTTCTTCTAGATCCTTGTTAAATGTGTTAAATGATTCTTGCATTTTTTCCATTCTATTTTTGAGATTTTGGATGATCTTTACTATCATTACTTTAAATTATTTTTTCAGAGTAGTTTACCTGTTTCCTCTTTATTCATTTGGCCTTGTGGGTTTTTACCTTGTTCCTTCATCTGCACAATATTTCTCTGTCTGTTCATTTTGTTTAACTTACTGTGTTTGTGGTCTAGATTCCTCAGGCTATAGGGTCACAGTTCTTTTTGCTTTTGGTCTCTGCCCCCAATGGATAAGGTTGGTCCAGTGGCTTCTATTATTTGTGTTGGGAGGGACCTGTGCCCATATTCTGGTGGGAGGAGGTGAGCTTTTTCCCTCTGATGGGAAAGATCATGTGATGTGGTGTGTTTTGGGGTGTCTTACAGCCTGTCTGTGATAACTTGGCTTATATTCCTGTCTTGTTTGTTGTTTGGGTGAAACATCCAGCACTGCATGCTGCAGGCACTTGAGTGGTACTGGATGTTGAATTTGAGTGGAGACCTCTGTGGGAGTTCTGACTGATTAATACTCCCAAGGGTCAGGAATTATCTGATGGTCTAGAGCCCTGGACTCAACATGTTGGGCTCAGGCCCAACTTCTGATCAGGAAAGCAAGGTACCACAAGTAGCTTATTACGGTAATAAAAGGGGATTAAAACAAACAAGCAAAAGAAAGAAGCAAAATGAAACCCACAAATGATAAAAACAAAATCAGACAAATAGAAACAAAAAGAAAGGAATATACAACACACCACACACACACATGAAACCAAAAGCATCCAAAGAAAATAGCTAGCAAATGAAACCAAAAATGCTATCATTAATTAAAAACAAAGATAAGTAAAACAGAAAACAAGAGGCTAGAGTGTCAATTGAGGAATAAAGCAAAGAAAATAAAAGAAACAAACAGTGGGAAAAAGAGAGAAAAGTAGAAAAACAAAGATAAATAGACATGTATAAAAAATTTTTTTACATAATAAAAGGGAAAACTGCAAAAAGAAAATAAATAAAAGCTAAAAAAAGAAAGACAAAAATCAAAAACCACAGAAAGCCAAACTAGAAGTAGAAATGTATAAAATGTGATTAAAAATAATTCCCAAAAGCCAAAATAGAGATAATAATGTAAACAGCAACCACCACCACCACAACAACAACAAAAGAATAGAAAAAACAAACAAACAAACAAAAACCCAGAACCAACTGCAAAGGAAATCAAAACATAAAAATTATAAATGTTTTTCTCGGGTCTTAGCTGTCAGTGTCCCTTCCCCCACTGTGAGCCACAGCCTACTTCCCCCTCCCTAGGAGTCCCTCTGGTACTGAGGAACGCTGGTCTGTGAACCTGCTGTGAGAACAGCTCAGACTCTACTCTTGTTCTACTTTTGTGTGTATTTGCTTCGAACTTCCAGAGCTAGAGTGTTATCTTTTGTGGGAATACTCATTGTCCTTTTATATATTCCATAGACACAGAGTCTACCTAGTTGATCATGTGGATTTAATCTGCATCTCGTACAACTGGTGGATCCCTTCCTTAGATGTTCCACCCCTGGAGCTCAACTGTTGTTTTATTCCCACCTCTGGATGTGGGTCATCTTTAGGAATTTGTACCCAAGGCTGCCCTGGAGGGTTGGGTCTGCCCCAGTGAGGCCCTTTCATGGAAGTGGTGTGGCTGTTTGGATCATGGAGACTCCAGCAGCGCCAGGTACACAGGGAAGTCAATGGCCATGGGTGCAGGAAATGTGGCTCTATAAGGAGTCTTTTCTAGCCTCTGCAGCTGACACTCA
The DNA here is from genome assembly GCA_006410875.1 of Neotragus pygmaeus. Lineage (NCBI taxonomy): Eukaryota > Metazoa > Chordata > Mammalia > Artiodactyla > Bovidae > Neotragus > Neotragus pygmaeus. Next base: position 18,007 of record SJYV01029970.1, read on the forward strand.
AGGGTATCCATGGCTGGTCTTTCTCTGTTGCTTGACACATCAGGCAATAAAAAGTCTACCCTCACTGGGGTCTTCCTCCATTGAACAGCTGCCCATAACTGGCATGTGGGGAAGGAGAGGCTATAATGGTGGGTTCATTCCCCATTGTGACTTAACAGTAGCCCGCTGCCTCCAAGACCACCTGGCTTTCCTCATAATGCATTTCCCACTGCAAATTTCCACCCTACCATCCCCTCATGCCCTCTGCCCACATCAACAGCAATCTTCACCCTGGGATTTCTTTGCAATCCACATGCTCCCGCTCCCAGTCACCATGTCCACCAGTTGACTCCAGTCCTTGTCTGTTGTAAGTAGGGCCACAGCATGGATCATCTGTGTGGTTCTCACACCATTCAGACTGTCACAAATCAGTTGTGTCATTCTCTGACAGCCTCAAATGCTTCCCTTCTATCCCATCTAATTGGTCCAGATGTGAGGATCTCTTCTCTGCTTCAGCTTCCAGGTGGTACCTGCACTACCCCTAGGTACAGGTCCAATCCCTCTCACTCTGCTCTTCCTTCTCCCTTCTTCCTATCGAGTTGTCCATGGATCTATATATTCCTTTCCAGTGGTCAGTGAGATTTGCCAGTACTCAGCTGGTGCTCTGTGACAACTTCTGCCTCTGAAGAGGTATTCTTGGTGCATCCATGGAGAGAGATGTATTCCACATTTTTCTACTCCTCCACCATCTTGTTGACTTTCCTTATTGTATTAAAAAAAAATCTTTCTTTCTTCTTCTTTCTTGGCCACACTGTGCAGCATGCAGAAACTTAGTTCCCAGGTCAAAGATTGAACCCATACTCCTTGCAGTGGAGGGACAGAGTCTTAAATATTGGACTGCCAGGGAAGTCCCTGTCTACTGTATTTTCAGTTTCAGATACTGTATTCTTCAGTTACTGTTTTTTTCCTTCTTCTCTAATTTCTTATTAAAATCTCCTAGTGTTTATCTATATTTCCCTTAATTCAGTTAGCATTCTTAACAATGTTTTGGACTTTTTGTTTCATTTGTTGGTTTTCCAAGGTTTTATTTGTTTGTTTCTTCTTCGTTTTTGTTCTTTTGTTTGAGGAAAATACTTCTTTTTACTTAACTTTATGAAATTAGGTTAAAAATTACCTCTCCCAGGCATGAAGGCCTGTGCTTATGTGGGAGCATCTTTATGTCATCTTTATGTCTCTGTAGCTTTGCTAAGATATGGGTCTGAAGTGTATATAGTTTGCATCTTTCCCTGGGTATGCTGGTAGCCACTGCTTTGGTGGGGGCTTCTCTTGTGGCTCAGCTGGTAAAGAATCTGCCTGTAATGCAGGAGACCTGGGTTTGATTCCCTGGAGAAGGGAAAGGCTACCCACTCCAGTATTCTGGCCTGGAGAATTCCATGGACTGTATAGTCCATGAGGTCACAAAGAATCAGGTACAACTGAAGGACTTTCATTCACTCATTCACTGCATTGATGGAAGGCATGGCTGGACATGGAAAGGCTACAGCCAGAGCAAGGTGCAAGCTAGGGCTTCTGCTCTCAATGGCTATCACACTACTTAATGTGATCTGTGTGTATTTTTACATTGCTAAAACTGTGTGTGAACTTGAGTCTGTTGGTAAAAGCTCTATTTTTTATCTCTGAAAGCTAGTTAGTTTCATACTAGGAGTGACTTGAAAACTCTTTGGTTGCTTTTCTACTATTCAGTGCTATACTTTATTTAACCTAATAAGTGATTTTTATGAATGAAACAGACTGCTGGAACTTCTTGTTAGGAGATCAACTCAGAGTTCATTTTACCTAGCCAAGTTAATTATAGCTAGAGAACTAACTAGTCGCAGAAGCTCTGCTCAAAGCACTGTTCACAGAGAAGGAATCAGTGTGTCCTGTTTGAGTCTCTACACTGCTCAGAAACATGCTGAGTGAGAATCATGAAATCTGAGACTCTTGGCAAAGCTGTATTTAGTGCCTCTGAAAGCTACTTAGTTGTAGACTGAAAGTTCCTTGAAAAATGCTATGGTTGTTGTTTAATTCAGTTTCATGACTTCCTTAGTCTAACTCTTGAGTTTTTGAAACAGTTATCTTGAAACCTTCTTAGGTGGTCATCTCAAAGTACATTTTCACCAAACCAAGTTCAGTTCAGTGCAGTTCAGTTGCTCAGTCGTGTCCGACTCTGCAACCTCATGAATTCCAGTACACCAGGCCTCCCTGTTCATCACCAACTCCCGGAGTTCACTCAGACTCACATCCATTGAGTCAGTGATGCCATCCAGCCACTCATCCTCTGTTGTCCCCTTCTCCTCCTGCCCTCAATCCCGCCCAGCATCAGAGTCTTTTCCAATGAGTCAACTATTCTCATGAGGTGGTCAAAGTACTGGAGTTTCTGCTTTAGCATCATTCTTTCCAAAGAAATCCCAGGGTAATCTCCTTCAGAATGGACTGGTAGGATCTCCTTGCAGTCCAAGGGACTCTCAAGAGTCTTCTCCAACACCACAGTTCAAAAGCATCAATTCTTTGACACTCAGCCTTCTTCACAGTCCAACTCTCACATCCATACATG